>VDFB02281492.1:890631060-890749545 GCA_007258455.2 Sequoia sempervirens
CATCTCTTGATGACTTTGCTTCATCTCTCACTCGAGAGAAAGCTAAGTTAGCTAGCATGGGCATGGTGAAAACTTCTTCCTCTTCACAAGCACTTATTGCATCATAGGAGCCCAAAGATCAGAAGGCTTCTACAAGAAAAGGAAAGAAACAGAAACAAAAGGATTCCAAACCTCATGAGCAGCAAAGGGAGTCCTCAGATTCATCCTCCTCTTCTAAGGGGAAATCATCTAGGAAGCAGAAGTCTATATGCGCATATTGCAAGAGGGAAGGACATGCAAAACATAATTGTTACAAGAAGGACATTGATGAGCTTAAACATCTTCTTCAGAAACATTAGATTGATTTTCCTTCTAGGATGTCTGCATCATCTTCTTCTCCTCATTCTTCTTCTTCAAAGCAGCATAACACAAGCACAGCTAGTTTACATACTTCATCAGATATGAAGGGACATGCTCTTTGTGCTTCTTCAGGTATTGGATCAGGGAGATGGCTTCTAGATTCAGGAGCATCTCATCATATGGCATCTTCGCAGACTATGTTTACTTCCTTTGAGCCTTGCACTATGTCTCCCATTTTGATGGGAAACAACACTTACATGAGTGTTATAGGAAAAGGGTCTATTAGTTTTGGGGATCACTCCTTTCAGGATGTCTTGTGTGTCCCTCACTTGACAAATAACCTTCTTTCCATCTATCAGATAACACATGGGGGCACTGGGAGATCTGTGGAGTTCACACCTAATTCGGTTATCATCAGAGACTTCGAGAGTAGAGTAGTTATTGCTACTAGGATAGTGGATCACTCATCTCGGTTGTATTCTTTCACTAATTTTTCTACTGGTGGTGCTTTTTTTCCTACAGTTGTTCCTCACACTTCGAGTGTGCATCATCATTCCAAGGAGAGATTTGGCTTCTTGAACATTAGTGTTCTCACTTCGGATCATGTTCTCGAGCCTACCATTCCATCTCCTCCACCTCCTGTTGCTTTTTTTGTTTCAGTGTAGCAGGATCTAGTTGATCATACATCTTTGGAGGTTTCTATTGAGTCTTCACCTACTTTGGCTTCTTCATTTGTTGAGGTCACACCTGCTTCTATGGAGACATCTTGGGCTACACCTATTCCACCTTCAGAGATTTCTTTCATTCGGCCTCTTCCCTCTCACTTCTTTCAGGAGATGTAGTTTCTTCACTTCTTTTGGAGTTACTTCATTATGGGGGGGATCTGTGGTCTCTTTCTTCCTCTCTTATGGGGGAATTCATTTATGTATCTTTGTGATGGATGGTGTCCTTGGGGGGTCTTATGGATTCCTCCATCTTTCATCACTTAGTTAGTTTATTGCATTCTATTTTGGGGAGGAGTTTTGTTTCCACATGGTTTTCTCCTTTACCCCATTTGATTTAGTTTGCATTGCATTTGTAAATGAGTACCCAATCGCCCTTGTTGTCGTGGGACTCATCTTGTACACACTTGTTTCTCCCAAGTTGCACTCATAGTGTTGTGTAATTAATTACACCCCAGGATAAGTTTGTTTTAGTAATTATTTATTTCCCAGGATAATTAATAATGACTCTTATTCATCTTGCAGAGCTGGAGCCGCTCTTTTGCTCAAGATAAGATTAGGGTTGTCTTTTCATGCTTTATTGCATCATTTCCTTTTTGAAGGATTTTGTATTATTTGTAAAACAATTATCTTCAATAATCAACTATTCTGATTTTGCTTGCACAAGTTTGCTCTGAGAGTTTATAGAACTTTTTTCATTTCTTGTTCTGAATATTTGTGCATGTAATAGGTGATTGCTTGCAGGTGTTCTTGGGGACTGTGAAGTTGGTTTCTCAACTTCTACATTGTATGCAAACATGAACTAAAAACATAAACAAATGGAAATGAAACTTAATGAAACTGAATGGAGTGCACCTAGAGGTAGAATGTTGATGCTAGAAGGTTCTAGACTACTTCAAAAATTACTATTGATGACCACTAGGACTCATTCGCCAGAGATGATGAATTAGTCCTACTTCTGGTAGATTGGTTTTGGGGTGCTGTGAATTGAAAACCTCATAAAATACTTTTTCCAGCTTGGTAGTGGGATTGATTCACCACAGATGGTGAATTAGTCCACCTACAAAAATCTACAAATTCTAAAGTCAACTCTGTGGATCCAAATCTGTACTTGTCTACTTGTCGGGTTGACATATTCAAATCTACAGAAAATGGGTTGAATGATGTCTCCAAGATTGAATTAGGTCTTTATTGACTTGAATAGCTTTGATGACATGTTGACCACTTTTCAACACCTATCTCTTTGACAAATCTACCTACAAGACCTACAAACACACATGCAAAGAGGGGGGAAATGGTTAAGGGTTAGAGTATAGGGGTTTGCCTTGGTCAAACCCTAATTTAGTAATCAAACCTTTGATAATGAAATGAAATAAGAAAGTAATGATGAACAAATAACATGCAAGTGTCATGAACTCACCAAACCCTTGTTGTTGAAGTATGAAGATATGTCAATGGTTGATCCAAGATGCTTGATAATTGCTTGATTGAATGATGCTATGATGCTCAAATGGATGCTTAGATGGACTGAATGCAAGGATGAATACTTGAATGAATGGGGGGTTTAAAATCATGGATAGAAAATCATGTATTTATACACACTTATGCCCTAATTTCTTGAAAATACAACATCACAGGCCGACCTTATTTCTTAATGAGTAAAAACCTAAAAGAAATTTGAAATTATTTTGAATTTTGTGCCAAGAGGGACTTATTTGCCACTCCTGGTGAATGGGTCCCACTCAAGGCATGCAAGAGGGTGTCAGGGATTAAGTTGCATTTAATGATATTTGTCGGGTTTATATTCAAAAATACACTTAATTAAGGCTTTTAAATGCATAAAGGGGCCAAATAAAACATAAGAAAGGTGTAATTAGTGGTGACAAGCCTAGAAAAGCATGAAAGTTTGTTACAAGACTTTACAACACTTTAAAATAAGACTTGGTAAGGGATAAAAAAGAATATTTAGATGAATTATAATAAGAAGAGTCTAGAAAAAAGTGTAGAAATGTGTTACAACACCTTTACAAGACATCATAAAATCTTAATAATTTAAATATTCAAGACCTAATGTGAATGTATAAGTCACATTACAACATTAAATCTAAGCAAAATAGGCCAAGCATCATAGGAAAAAGACCTAAATGACCATGAAAATGTCCAAAGATCCATTTTTCTACGGTACACTAGGAAGTGAAGGCCAATTGAAAGTTACCTTGACCTTTTCTAGATAAATTTCAAACCATGTCTCCAAAAACAACAAACCACATATATACCAACTCTTCTTTCATATAACTACACTTCTTCAAATTCACTAGAAATTTCTCCTCTTTCAACCTTTGTAAAACTGCCCTAACATGTTGTAGATTTTCTTTCATTTTACTAAAATTAAAATATTATCCAAATATACATTGACAGACTTAACAAGGAAAGGCTTCAAAACTTCATTCATCAACCTCATGAAAGTGTTGGAAGCATTGATCAATCCAAAGGGCATTACCAACCATTCATACAATCCATATTTAGTTTTGAAGGCATTCTTTCACTCGTCTCCTTCTCAATTTTTTTGATGGTACCCACTCTTCAAGTCAATCTTTGTGAAGCATTTGGCTTCACTTAGGCATTCCTTCATGTCATCCATCCATGACAATGGGAATCTATACTTGATTTTTATTTTATATATATCTCTAGAATTTGTACACATCTACCATTCCCCATCCTTCTTGGGTGTCAACACTGCTTGAACGACACATGGATTGAGACTTTTTGTGATCAATCCACTATCCAACAATTCTTGTACTTGCCTATTTATCTCCTCATTCTCCATAGTGATACTCTATGTAGTGCCTTATTTGGAAAATTTGCATTAAGTATCCAATCCATACAACGACTAATATCTATCACATAAGGTAATATGTCACGAAATTCCTTCATCATTATATTTGCATATTCATCCATAATTTATTGCATTTTATCTAGTATCTCTTCATCTTTCTTTCACATCATGGTAGTTGTAGGATTGGGAATAAATACAAAAAATGATCCCTTATTCTTCAATTATTTAAAGAATTTATTTCTCGAAACTAAACGAACTTTGAAACTATTATTGGCTTCATCTTCTTTTTCCTTTATTAGATTCAAGGTAAACTCTTGTCCATTCTTCTTGATTTTATATGTATTAGACCTCCCATCATGTACACCCTATTTATCAAATTTCCAAGGTATGTACCCAAATGAATATGTCAACCATCTATGGGCATTACATCACACAAATTTTCATTCTTATAATTTCAAATTTGAATTTTTACAAGACTCTATTCACTCAACAATAATTGATGTTCCTTTCGTAGCTAGGAAACTTTGTAAGGGTTAGGATGTTTTACCCTCTTCAATTTCAACTTCTTAACCATTTCTTCAGATACAATATTTTTTGTGTTTCCACTGTCCACTATCACTTTGCAAAATTTACCACCTAATTTGTATTTGGTTTAAAACAAGTTTCTCCTCGAAACTTTTCATAAATTGGCACTTTTCATTTGCTAACTTGTGCTAAAATATAATTTAAAAAAAAAAAAACTAAATAGAAAATATCAAGAAAAAATGATATTTTCTACAATCTGATGTTTTATGCATTCTAAAAATCTCTATAGAGAAGAAGTAATAATTGAAAACTACAAGAATGTTTGGTCTAATATTCTTGATAGGTCTAATTTATGTAGTGAGAATGTAAATGATATTCTTGATAGGTTTGATTGTATGCAGTGAGAATGTAAATGGTTTTCTCTCACCGTATATTATTTTTATTAACTTCTTCCCCCCCTGATGTTTGAATTTGTTTAAATAGTGGCTTTGAATTTTTATTAGATAAGAGGTGATGAGGTGGATTGATAGAGACAATTTTAAATTTTTGTTGTATTAATTACTTTATTTGATTCAAATGGTGAGCCTCACATTTGTAGATTTATTTCAAGTACTGAATATTTGGTGGTTGAAATCTCCAATCTCAATATTTATTGCTAAGAATTTATGAAAGATGGAATGAATATGAGAAATAAAAGTTTTTATTTATGTCAAGTTGGAAACTAAAAGTTGAATACTTGTAAATTCTTTACTAAGTAGCAAGCATGTAGTGATTTGAACATTTTGTCCATCCCTTTGAACAAATATCTTGTAAGATTGTACAAACTGGAATATAATATTTTATATTGGTTGTCTTATATTTTCGAAAGTAGTTTGAAGTTATTATGAATAACATTATATTTTGTCTCATGCACAAGTACAATGAATAAGAAATGATTATTAATTTGATATTGATTAATTGATAATTGCATAGATTTTAGTACCTCAATGATATAAATTAAATAAAATTAAAATGATTAATTACATGATACTTACTAACACAAAATATATAAAAGCTGATATTTTAATGTTCAATAATAATATTTACATATATTCTATTTACAACATAGAACCCTCACAACTATTGAAACACGCTCAATGACTAAATCCTCTATTTAGTCCTATCATTGTCAGTTGTGAAATGGAGTCCTATCAATGTCAAGTTGTTTTACAATGTAAAAGTGATCATTTTGGGAGGCATATGTTCTTCAGAGGGCAAAGATGCTTCATACATTAGGAATTTAAAAGAGGCTTCCCAATTTTCATAATCAGAACTTGCATTCACCCTCACTTTATCACCCTTCTTCAACCAAGGAAAGTCAGGCGTGGTGTCTGTTCGTACAAGACGCACTTCCAAGTAATCTCCACCATCTGTGGCTGAGTTTTGATGGTTCACTGGACATGGAAGTAAACTATCATCCCTTTGAACTGTGTAGCTCAACCTGTTCATAGATGAATTTACCTCACAATCCTTTCGGACTTGACCAGAGGAGACTAAACAAACAATATATCCTGCACAATGCTCAACTTTATTCTCATCCGTGCAATAATCGACACACTTTTCTTCATAGCCGTCCTTTCCACCTGCCTGCCTATTCAGCCAATTTGCGGTGGCGTCTGGATTGGCCAGGAGACAATTTTTGCTGAAAGAGAAGTCCTGACAAAGCAAAAATGCCCACGTCTAAGTCTACGTTAAGTCTAGATGCACAAGTTGGTCGGTCGACCTCTCTTAGATCTACACGAGTTTATAGAGGCTAGGCATTAGGTGCCACATTGACCCAAATAGTTGGGTTGTTCTGGTTGACTAGGAAACCTTACCTTGAAGGAATTATAAAATATTTGTAATTGAGCAGATGGAACGCCGGGCCCGCCAACAAAAACGCACTCCAGAGCTATGAGACCAGCGAAGCAGCTTTCGAGAGTCCCACAAGAGATACTGTTGCATCCCACCAGATTGAGCGTGGTTAATTGCTGCAACGATTCCAGGCCATGGAAGTGAGTGAGTCGGCTGGACTTGCTAACATCTAACGTCATCAGGCTTGGCAATCCCGGAAGGCAGCAGAATGTATCCAAACTGAAACAGTTGCGGGCGTGGATCAGCTGCAGCGATGACGGAAGCGCCGACAGTACGGCCAGCTCCCAGCACCCGTCCAGATGCAGCTCCTCAAGTTGCCCTAAATTTTCTAAGCCGCCAGGTAGACGGCAGATTCCGTTACCTTCAAGATGCATGATTTTTAGAGAACACAGTTCGGATATTCCGGCTGGTAGTCCACTGTCAGACAGTCGACAATAGCCAGCATCCAGATAAGCCAAAGCTTTCAGGCCGCCAAAGCTGTCAGGCAGCTCTGTAAGCTTATGATTGTGGTGGATTTCTAATCTTTCCAGCTGAGTCAAATTTCCGAAGCTACCGGGAAGCATAGACAGATTTTTACAGCGTGATAGATTCAGTTCCTTCAGATTCGCAAGCTCGCCAAAATCATGAGGCAAAGAAAAAACATTACATCCTTCCATGTCGAGAGTAACTAAGCTGGTCCAGCTTCCCACGGTATTAGGCAGGTTGGTCAATGAATGGCAATTGTGCAGGTCCAACATCTGCAACGGTGTATAGCATAGAGTAGCAGGAAGACTCTCCAGGGATGTGCATCCCCTCAAAATAAGTACTTTAAGATTCCCAGGCATCATCTGTTCAAATATCACGGAATGCACGAGAAGTAAGAAATTTGATACCAAGTATCTGTTTGATTGCAGAATTTTAAGGAAAATAAACACATGTACTACTTACAGTTCTTTCTTCTGTTGTTTCGTCCCAGAGATGAGTGATCTGACTATGGGTCACTTCCAGAATAACAAGGTTGTGCAAGTTCATTCCTTGAGGTAGCCGTCTTGATGAATATTTTCTCAAGCTTAGCCATCTCAAATCCTCCAAGGAGAATTCCACAGAAAAGTGTCCTTCTATGGCAACATCTGTCAGCGAAAGTAACCGCAAGTTGCATAGTGATTTGAACATTTCTGCCTTCAATGTCATCAGCTCCTTGGGTTCATACAAGAGATAACGCACGCGCTTGGCCTTTTCCTGCGATTCCAGTCGAATATACAAATATTTCTCAGTACCCTATTCTAATTACTATCTAAGACTCGACATAAAATAGTCCAGTGCAACACTTAAAAAGATAATAAGGTTCACAGAGAATTCCATACCCTGGGTCGCCGTATAACATCATAAACATCGTCCTCACCAAATAGTCTCGTGCGTTTGCGGGGCTCTGTACACATTTCATTTGCTATACTTCTTCCCAAATCTCGGAGGCACCGATGCATCAAGAATTCGTTTCTAGAGCCCAACTTTACCAAGGACTTTTCCAAGAGATTTATAAGAGATGCATGAGGACTCGGAATCAGCTCTTGCCAAAAGATCATAGCAATTTCTTTCTTTTTCCATGTAAAGAAACAAGCAATATCTTGAAACATTTCCTTTTCAATGGGATCAAGGTTATCGTAGAAGAGTCTAAGTTTCTTTTGCATATTAGGTTCACACCTTAGCTTTCCTACCATGTCCTTCCATACATCTCTATCCCTCTTACCAATTAGGAGTTTCCCAAAGGTTTGAAGGGCAAGAGGAAGGCCTTCGCAGGCGGTAATAACATCATTGCGCAGAGTTTGCAGCTGATCTGGACAGCAGGAAGCGGGGAATGCGTGGAAATCAAACAGCCGCAAGGCATGTATAGGAGAAAGACACCTTACCTCATATTCTTCATCAACGTGAGCCATTTTTAGAATTTGTTGATTCTGTGATGTAATGATGAGACGGCTGCCTGTCCCGAAGTCGCTGTAATTTCCTCCAAGAGCTTCAAGCTGATCAGAACTTTCAATGTCATCGAGGAGGAGGAGAACTCTCTTACCCCTGAGACACTCTTGTAGCAGACCCTTCCCTTGATCAACATGATCTACTTCACCTCTCCATTGTGAGACATCTTTGAGCATTTGGGTCTGCAGATTTACAAGCCCATTTGCCTCTCGACATCTTTCTCCCACACTCGGAACAAAAGAAAACACTTCAAACTGTGAGAACGGAAGTTCTTTGCAAACAATCTTGGCCAGCGTGGTTTTGCCTATCCCACCCATGCCATGTATACCCATTTTCACAATCTTCTTCCGATGTCCCGCGGCGTTTAGTAATCTCTGGACCTGCTCCACGGACCCTTTCAAGCCAAAGCATTCTGGAATATCCAGATACACTTTGTGTAGACTGTTTGAATGTAAGCTTTTCTTAACATCGGCCACAACACGTTGAATCAGCAAATCTTCGTCCCTGAAAAAGTGTGAAGTAATGTTAATGCCAGACTTAATATACTGCAACTATAAAAGCCTCCCCAAAGTAAAACAAATTGAGGTGGAGGCTTACCCGCCCTTGTATCGACTGGAACACCAACCAAATAGCTTGGAAACACTCTTTAATGCGCTTTTGTATTCAAGGACTAAGTCGGCGGATAATCTTTGCTGGCTTTCATGCTGCCTGAAGCACTCTGCATATTCAGTTCCATCCCGGCACCTAAGAACCCTAGGCAAAACATCATAAAACAGGGGACAGATTTTAACCCCAGATTTAACCATAAGCGACACTTCTTTCAAGCACCATTTTGACTGCGGAAAATTTTTGGAGAAAATAGGAATGCAGATCCTACTTTCTCTTATTCCTCTTTCCAAGGAAGTAGGGATGTGGTCGCCCTTTTCTAAGCATTCTTCATCTAAAAATGTGCGAATGCCTCCTTCAACAAGAGTATAGTATAGTTGTTTTACAAACCCTTGGCGGGTGTCGGGGCCGCGAAAGCACAAGAAAACGTCAAACATTTTGTTAGCATCGAAACTAACTGAAGGCTCCATTGAAGAGCAGGGCCTAGAGAGTGACATATTGCGCCTGCAATTTGTCTAACTGATGAGCCTCAAAGGAAGGATTGAGCTTCTATCCTATGGTGCACTGTCATTTTGTTTGACATCTGAATCAAGGATGGATTAGTATTAAAAAGTCAGCAGTTAACATTCTAATAGGGAATGGAAGGTCTTTGGATTCTAATTGATCTATAAAAAGCTCAACATGATACATAAACAGTAAACAACGTGAGAACCATAGATGGACTGGCCCTAAAAAGATTAAAAAAAAATTGAAAGGTCCTCCATTCAGATCGTAACTGATCAATGAAAATACAACACATCTGATATTCCCGACATTTTTTGTGTACGAATTTCTATACAACTCCTCATTTTATGTGGTGACAGCCGCCTCAAGTAAACCATTAATTATAAAATTTTCCAATACATTATCGCATTTATTTTGCTCTTCTACAACTTTTACGCGGAGAACTTGTGGATATGATTTATCTTCGTCCTGTTGGTATAGAGACATGTTGACCACCATTAAGCAGTCTCAGAAAGAATCTTACCGTAGGTGGCCCACGCAAAAATTCTAATTTAGATGCGCACCGAAGAAAGATTCTTCAGCTTTCGCTTTCTGAAACATGCATCGCATTTTTCCGAAAGCTCAGCTCACAAGTGACCCTTAATCTTATCAACTTGTATTTTCTAGGGGAGGTTATCCACGTACTTTACAAGTATTTAGTATGGGAGTATATTGGGGTTCTAAACTAGTGACCACATGGTGAACTCTTTATTGGATGAATTCTTGATATTTTTTAAGCCCTTATAAAAGTAAGGGGTTAAAGAAATGATTGTTTTTTTCAGAAATATTGTATCCGATTTTTACAGGGGAGACGAATCAGTAGTTATGCAGAAGCATCTAGTGATTGATTGGAGTTCAATTTGTATTTTTTGTGTTTGGAAGTTTGTACAATTTGAAGAAATTCTCTTTTTAAAATGTGTTCAATATTGTAAAAGCATTAAATGTTTGGGCTCACGTCATGTATTCAATATTTTTGCATAAGTATTAAATATTGACAGCAAAATGGTTGAGAAGTTCCTAGTAAGCTTATCCTTCATTGATCTTTTCTTCATTAAGTAGGAAGTTATATCAACTTGGTTTTTTGTTCCTCCTTGAATGTGTGCTGGATTTTCTAAAAGAGCTTGAAGCTTTGAAGTATATTGTAATATCTTCAATTGAATAATACATTATTTTGAAACTTTGGAAGTTCAATTTTTCCTAAAAGGGTTTTTCTATGGTATATTAGTATCTCATACTCTTGTGTGTTTGCTTCATTGTGGTTTTTCCTTCTTGATATTTCTTTGTGTGATTTTTATTCTAAAATGTTGTTAAAAAGTTGTCTAGATCAAATAGTTTGTGACATTCTTCTCATAGAGTTACTTGTGCAAATTATTTACATATCTTTACTGTTAGAGTAATAAGTTATTATGCTTAATTAATTATATCATATTGATTAATTAATTAAGTCACTTATTCCTTTAGTTACTTAAACTAAACTTAGGCACATTAATAATTGATTAATTATTAAGTGTGCACACTAGGGTTTCATTTAGGGTTTCCCTTTTAGGGTTTCTTGATCTCCTTCATAAGAATTGATCTCTTTGTAATATTCAATTCTCTTTAATGCATTTTTACTTTGAAGTTTACAGAACATCTTCTTTGGTTCTGCATATCTTTTGCATGTGACAGATTATTGCATGCAGGTGATCTTGGATTCTAACATGGTATCAAAGCTCCAGACCTGCAGCTGCTTGTTCGTGATCTGAAGATATGGCCTTTCAGTGAGTTTCTAATGCAAGGGTTTCCACAGGCATTTTTTTTGCAAGATCTGGGGGTAGCCAATTTTTTGGGACACTTTGGGCTCAAACGAACACCGCCATTGCATTCGCAACGGCCAAAAACCCTAAGATCGCCCTTCGTTTCGTCATTTTTGGTGCAGTTGATCCAGGAGGCAAAAAAAAATTGTCTGGAGGGTCGTACGGCCTCCCCAGCACGCATTCCAAAGCACCGTTTTTGAAAATTTTCAAAAAAAAATTTAAAAATATGAAATTTCTTTAAAAAATGTGCGTTGTCCGCACAGTTCAGTCACGCCACTAGGCGGCCACCAGGCGTCCACCAGGCAGCCACCGCCATCGATGGCTCCCCTTTCTAGCCCCCATCGGGCCCCTCATGCAAGGCTGCGGTCCTTTGGGGACCCCCAACAGCCCACTCAGCACCTCCGCCGGTCGTATGGCCGACCAGAAGCTCTGAGACCGGACCCCGGCCGACATCTTGCCCCAAGGAATATTCCGGCGACTGGAGCATATACCGACAAACATGGAGATTTTTCCGGCGGCCAAAAAATTTTTCCCACAAGGGGGGTGATTTTTTGCCCCGACAGCTAGATGGCTGTCAATTTTAAGCTCGTGAAGTGCTGACGTCAGCGGCCGTACGGCACTCCAAGCCCCCTTCCTAGCCCTAATTTTCCCTAAAAGAGCATTTTTTTTCTTTTGGTCATAACTTGGGCATACAGTATCAAAATCGGACAAACAAGATATCGCTGAAAAGCTGGTTCTGAGCACTTTCCAGTAGTACTGTTTATTTTTTAGTATTTTACTATTTTTCTGCATTTATTGCTGTTTGAAGTCAGATATTTATTTTGGACTTCTGAGCTCATAACTTTTTGCCACGATCTCTGATTTTCGCTATCTTTGCGGCGTTGGAAAGGTATTGAGGAGCTCTATGTTGCTGTCCATGCACTTTTTTTATATCTATCCCAGGTTGATCTCTTAGTCCAGATTTGGCCCGATGGGTGTTTTGGAGATTACTTGGAGTTTTTGGCAATTGGGAGAGTGCACCTTGTATCTTTGCACTTCATTTTCAGTAATACATCATTCATTAATCACTTGTTGCTTCATAGATTCCAAGGTTGTTCCCGTCTGGAGTTTTCGAGCGTTCCGTGGCATCGGGTCTGTTGTTGCTTTATCATGATTCCTTGAGTCAATCAGTGACTCTCATCTGGTTTCAGTAGTAAACATAAGAATCTTTCCTTGCTTGCCAGTATCAGGTTCCAGTGTTACTCTACAGTGATCTTCCAGTGCTTCTTGCAGCAGTCATCTCATTGTAGGGGGTTTTGTCCCACTGGGTTTTTCCTTCTCTACCTCATTCTTGCATTTATAAATGGTTACCTGATCGGGCCTAGTTGTCGGGACCCATCTTTGCTTTCATGCATCTTATTCTAGTGTTTTAGTTTCTTCCTAAGTTCATCTTAAGGGGGGGTGTTAGAGTAATAAGTTATTATGCTTAATTAATTAAATATCATATTGATTAATTAATTAAGTCACTTATTCCTTTAGTTACTTAAGCTAAACTTAGGCACATTAATAATTGATTAATTATTAAGTGTGCACACTAGGGTTTCATTTAGGGTTTCTTAATCTCCTTCATAAGGATTGATCTCTTTGTAATATTCGATTCTCTTTAATGCATTTTTACTTTGAGGTTTACAAAACATCTTCTTTGGTTCTGCATATCTTTTGCATGTGACAGGTTATTGCATGCAGGTGATCTTGGATTCTAAAATTTATATTTTCATTTAACTAAATATAATGCAATCAATTTTCAAAAATATTGCATGTACATGGGGTTGATTGTTAAGTTTATACCCTTTTCACAATTATTTTCATGTTTAATGATGACAATAAAATATTTACCTTAGAGCATAAATCTTAGTTAAGCACTATTTTTTTGAAAGGATAGTTAAAAATTAGAAAATGGCTAAGATATGGTGATGTAAATATTGTTAATGCATTAAATGTGGAAAGGGTGTAGTTAGAGATTATATTTTTTGTAAGAAATTGGAAAGAATGACATCACAATCATACATGATGCTAGCACATTTTTTCAACACTAGCATGTTGACCATATAGAATAAAATCATATAGATGAAGCATTACTATACCTAACAAGACAATACTACCCATAGTCTTGTCCCTATAGACAGTGAGTTATGTGGATGGAAATAAGGGATCAAAATAGGGTCAAAGGTGACCACTTTTTTCTTGAAATCAATAAAAATTGATCTTGTACTAGAAATTCAAGATACTTACAATCAGAATTTGAAGATATAATAAGAGCAAGATTATAAATGTTTGTATTTTAGTTTCTTAAATACTTTTTTAATGTTGGAGATTAAGATAGTCAAATAGGGGGAGAACACAAAATGGTATTATTTTTGTCAAAAAAAATATAAAATAGTATCAATGTATTCCCCTTAAAATTTTGACTTATTTTAAATATTTCATGAACCCTTTTGGTGGAAAGTTAGCTATAATTTTATTGCTAATTTTTTAACGAACTATATTTTTTACTAATTTTTAAAGTTGACACATTTTGAAAAATATAAAAGTGAGCATGCTTCCCCCTTAATTTTGAGAAAACTAATTAGAAATTATTTTTTTAAATGTGTATTGAGTGAATTATAGAATGTTTAAATGTAATTTATTTTAAATTTAGATGAGTGAATAAAAAATGACTCCACAGAAGCTATGTATAGGTTTTTGGTGAAATATGGAGACAATAAATAAAATTCATGATGGAAACCTTAATGTATTTGAATTTTAGAAAAAATACCTATTTAGAAATGTAATAGAGATTTTGATGTTATCATGGTATTTCCTCATAAATTCATAATAATGTTTAAAAATGTGTAAACCTCATGATGAGCACAATTGTTTTTATGTTTTATATAAATATGTGTTTGGGTGTATCACATGCAAGTCCAACCCTTTGGGTTGGTGGATTGTATTTTTCTAAAGAAATTTATAATTGTAATGATAGAAAAAGTACTCCCTAACATGGCCTTGATTTAGTGTTGTAATTTAGATAACATATTCACATTAGGTCTTGGGCCCTTGTGAACTAAATGAGCTTATTGGTGCCTAATTTGGAGTGTTGTAAAGTGTTGTAACACACTTTCACACTTTTCTAGGGTTTTATTAAATAATTGGACTTTTTTATGCTTTAATTGGCCTTATTTTGCATCCACGAGCCTCATTTAATGCATCTTTTCGAAGATAATCTCGACACAAACCAAGATCCAATCATAATTTAGGTGTTTTTAGGCTATGCGACCCATATTTGGTGGTCTGGGACTCATACACCACCTTGGGAGTATGGGTCCCACCTAGGGGTTTGGGTCTTGATCCTGATTTTACACCTTACTAAGCATTTTTGAAGTTGGTCCCATAAATTATGCCTAATGGGACTCATATGCCACCTTGGGAATATAAGTCATGTGTGGCCCAAAATTAAAATTAATTCAAATTTTTGGAAAGATGTTATCCTCCTAGATCTAATGTCAACTTGTGGTGTTGTAATTTCAGGAATTTTTACATAATTAAGTATAAATACAAGGTTCTTTCACTCATTTTTACCTAATCATTCAAGAGATCACCTAGCAAGTTGAATGAGCATTCTTATAGCGGTTTGAGTTCACAAGAGCATTCAAGTGTTTACGAGAACATTCAAGAGCATTCAAGGGCTCTTTATCAAGCATTTTAGAGCATTATTCAAGCATCAAGCATTATGTCAAAGTCTCCATGCATCATGTTTGTTTTTGAGCTAACAATTATGATGTAGGTTTTCATGATTCAAGCTATCATTGCATTCAAGATCTATCCTATTCAAGCAAGAGTCAAGATCTACATCCATTTAAGCCACTTCATACATATTTGTAGCCTCTTATTGCTAGGGTTTGGTGAGTTGCAATATCATATTTTTTTCATTCATCATTCTCCATTCCTATTTCATTTCATTTCAAGGTTTGATTACCAAAACAAGGTTTGACCAAGGAAAACCCCTTTCCACTAACAAAACAACATTTTTCCCTCTCTTTAGTGTGTGATTTGTAGGTTTAGGTTGGAGATACATTGAAGAGAAAGTTTGGAGAAAGTTTTCAAAGTGTTCAAAGTTTTCAAATTTGTCACCTTGCATTGGAGATACTTGGAGGACTTCTACAGGTTGCAAATCAGGGTTTCGAATTCAAAAATCAATTGAGAAGGACAGAGCTGAAATTAAAGAGCAAGATCAGGCTTTGAAGCTTCAAAAAACCCTAACTGGACTAATACGCTAGTTCTAGCGTATGAATCCCAGTTTAGGTCAACTTTTAGGTTTTTGCGGTTTTAAACACCCATTTACCATATTCCAATTTCTTTACAAAAACTAGGATCTAGGACTAAATCACCTAGTCTAGTGTATGAGTCCCAATCAACATTAAAATTAGTGTTTTCAGCACTTTAGACTTTCATCCAATCATCTTCATATTTCTAGGTGCACACATTTCATCTTACAACTTTCTATTCAGTTTTACATGCATTTTTAGCTCATTTAGTTAAAGACTGCATCATATAAGGGATAAGCATTACATCTTGCATTTAATTTTTCTTTCCAAGCCCTAGCTTGGTGGTGAACCCCTCATTAGTTTATAATCACGCCTTAGGACAACCCTATTGCAATGATATCTCTTTCTCCTTTGCATTGAGATCTCTAGGGTTTTCCTTCAATGAGATAATTGGAAAGTGGGTTTGCTCTATGTCCTAAACCATACGAAAGCAATCTCCCAACCATTTTTGGTTATTTCATTTTGGTGAATCTACATTTAGAACATCATAATTCTTATTCGGAGTGCATCATCATCCTAGATTTTGCTTTCATTAGCATTGCATTAAGGTTTGCATTAGTTGATTGGCATTCTAGGGTTTCTAAATTTTGTATTAGTGAAAGTGCATATAGGTTGCATGTTTGCATCTCATATCATTGAAAATATATAAAATCTACATTTTCATTTAGTTTACAGATCAACAACATAAAAAGCATAAAAATCACTTAAATTTTTTTGAAAATTTTGAAAAATAATCCTCACTAGGACTCATATGCCCCTCTGCGCAATTTAGTCCTAGTGCTGATTTTGAACTACATTTTCCAAAATTTAAAACTTTGTTTTTGTGCTTTTGTTTGTTGTTAAAACCTTTATGTTTCAGTTTACAGAGTTTTTGTTATAGTCATTTCATTGTACTTAGCTTATATTGCATTTGCATTTATCTTTTATTTAATAGTATCCCCTGCATGAGTATTTGGTGTCCTATTACTAATACTATAGTGAGACGAAGTTCGAGACTCATGTTGAATCCCGCAATAGCACAATCGTTGTGGATCTTGAGTTGTCTAGCTCTTTCACTCCTAGTATTGACACTAGTACACTAGGTATGGACCATACCCTTAACAACTCTTTGCCTTCAAGGAGTGTGACGAATGTTGAAACGATAGTTGCTAGTATTCCGCAAGAAAAGATAATTCAAATTCGTGAAGACTTAGAAAACCTACAACATCAAGTGCAAAATGACAACATTTTAACTACTACCATCCCTACCATAGATAACATTCATTGCATGCTTAAAAGTGAAGATGGACTTGACCTTGTAAGAAACATAGTTCAAATCTTTGGAAAACACTTCCCCTCAAACACTAGTTGTCCTTTACCTACAAACAATGTCACAAGCCAAGGAGGAATTCAAATTCCTCCTCCTACAACAATTTCCTTTATTCCTACCTATACCAACCCTCAAGTCACAATAAAAATGCAACCAACTAGTAATGTGATTCCTTCCTTGGGTATTTTCGCTAGCATCCCTAGTACCTTTGTAGCATCACACGTCATATCTCCTACCACCTTACCACCTATAAGCATTCCATTCACTTGTCCCTCAAACACATACACACCTCCACCATTTTCACCTTCATCTCATAATACAAGTAATGATCCTCTCATAAATCAACTCTCCCAAATCATTTCATCCCTTCAAAAGAAAGTTTCCACCATCAACCAAAATAAAAATGGTCCACCTACATACTATTTCAAAAGCAATCCATTGTCCTTGGAGATATTGTGAACACTGATTCCACAAGGTGTAGAGGTGCCTAGATTTGAGAAATATGGAAGGAGAGGAGATCCTTCTAACCATTTTTTTTCCTATACCACCTTATGTAGTGACTTTATTCTTGATGATAAACTCTTGGCTAAGCTTTTCCCTAGGTCCTTGAAAGATACTACCTTGGAATGGTTCTCTTCTTTACCAAACAACTCAATTTTTTCATTTAATAAACTTGTTGAGGCATTTATAAACCATTTCCAAGTGCATATTACTCTTAAAATGATCTTGGCCGATTTGATGAGATGTAAGCAAAAAGAAGAAAAGATTACAGATTTTATCTTGTGTTACCAATCGCTTTATTCCCAAATCAATGTCAAGGTTCCTGACCCTCACCTTCAAAAGATGTTCATAGAGAATTTGCAAAGAAAGATACAAGATAAGCTCACCATGATGAAATTCCCCTCATTCATGCACTTATGTACTACTCTGCATGATTATCAAATTTTGGTTAGAAATCCAAGTCCACAAACCAAAACAATTCTCAACCTTTTAGAAAATAGAATAAAGGTTTCCTTCAATTCAATCCCCCTCAATAAAAAACTCATAATGCTAATAACCAAGCATTTTTTGTTAAAGCCGCGATACCCTTTAGCTATGGGGACCCAAAAAGGCAATTCACTCCCTTACCCAATACCCTTCACAACACAATGACACAACTCTTAGAACAGAAGATGATTACCTTACCTTTCGTTAAAACTCTTGATCATAATAAACCATTACCCACAAACTATAGACCAAATTCTTATTGTCATTATCACTAAAAAAATGGATATGATACAGAACATTGCAAGCATCTTAAACATCTTGTGCAAGACCTCATTGATTTTGGTTGTCTTTCTGTTGGAGGTGTTAGTGATCAAGGAAATAAGTTTGTTGCACCTCCTAACCAAAACTTTCAAATTTTTACCAACACTATGCCTAATCATAACATTTCATTTGTCAAAGCCAGCAAAACTACAAAGAATGATGTGATGAATGTTGATACGGATGATGATAACAATGATATTGTTCAACATGATCCTATAGATAACGCTCCTATGGATGATATGGTAGGAGTGATAGATGTTATTCCTCATAAGGTCCAAACTAAAAAGCCTCTTAAGATTTATTTCTCCTCACAATATATACTTAAACATGCACCTAATGGTCCTCTTTACATAGCCGACTGAATCTATGACAAGCCCACTAATGCTAGGATATTAATAGATCCCGCCTGTGGAGAGAATGTGATCACTGAGGAATTCTTACTTCTATATGAACTAGATATCAAGATACATATGATAAACTGGAAGAATGGCTCAAGATGCATAATGGTTTCGCTTGCCCTACGATGGGATCGATCACTCTTCCTTTACAAATAGGACTGAAAACATTAGATATCTCATTCTCCATCATCCCGCAGTCGAACCAATTTTGTGTGAAGCTAGGCTATCCATGGCTTCACTCCATGAATGTATTCCCTTTAGTCGTACATAAATGCTTAAAGTTTCCCTTTGATAATGAAATTTTCACTATCCACCATAGTGGCTTTAACCCTTTGTCTTCCCGTGGAAACTTTTCCTTATATTTCTTTTGGCCCAGGCCTATAGAACCTATCAAACCACGAGAAAAATTCTTTTTCAAATCTTATCAAAAGTTCAAGGCAAAGAAAATATCAAAATTATCCCTCTGAAGCATGCCTCCACCCACGACCGAGCCTACCATCCTTGACGAAACCATGATTGAACCTAAATAGATCCCAAATAGTCAAGACCTACCTAAGACAAAACCTTCACCTACTTCCTACAAAATACCAAGAGACAACGAAAACAATCATGTCACACCTCCTATATACAAATTCAAAGAGAAAGTGGTCGAACAACCTCCCATGGTTCCTTTCGTTCCTCCCCTAAGTGGGAAAGAAAAGAAACATATGGTTGATCAACCCGCTCCTACACAAACGCAACTTGAAAACCAAACTAAAAGAAAAATCTCGGTGCTAGAGAGCGTAGGCGTAGACATCGTGCCCTTGCTCATAGGTTAAATGAAGAAATAAACAAAGAAAATCATGATCCAAACTTGACTGAAGTAATGCATGATAAGTCTACATCTTTCCCAAAAAAAAGATCCTATAATGCAACCATAGCAAGAGTTGAACCCTCCTTTGGACATTATCATTCGACCTCCTATTATGATTAATTTAAATGATCATGAGGAGATTACTAAAATTGATGAGGAGGTGCATAATGAATTGAATACATTATTTTCCTCTTTCATGAGCTTAAACGACAATTCTCCTAAGAAGAGTGTTGAACTTGGTAATGACCCTAGTTCAACACTTACTATTTTCCCTCCGGCTAGTTGTCCACCTTCGGTATACAATGAACATGATTGGGATGCAAACAACCTACTTTCTAAGGTTGACTTGCATGTTCCTTACTGGTCTTTTGTATTATTTCTTTTTCATTGTCTTTTGTGTGATTACACATGTGCGTGATGTGTTTCCTCGTATTGTTTTGTTTGGTGTATCTCTCTCTTTGTGACATTCCTCTATTTGTATCTTCATTCTTCTCTATGTCATAAATCTTTTACTTTTTACCTTTTATCTTTTTCATTTGTCCTATGTTTTCCTTTTTGGTATGATGCAAGGAATTGATGCATTCATGTCTCTTCCATGTTGATCCAAAAAAATTTCTTTATCTTTTTCTTGGTCTTGTGTTTTCCTTTTAGGGATGATGTAAGGCATCGAGGCATTCATTTCTCTTCCATGTTGACCCAAAAGATTTTATTTATCTTTTTCTTGGTCTTGTATTTTCCTTTAGGGGATGATGCAAGGCGTCAAGACATTCATGTCTCTTCCATGTTGACCCGAAAGTATTTTCTTTGTTTTCATTCTTTTTGTGTCATTCTTCCAGTTCTATGAGTATTTGGGGAATGATGAAAGTTCTGAGCTCTCTAAAAAAATTGTAGCAAGAACATACTGAGCCCAAATCCATAGATCCCTTATGTGTGTTTGGAGTTTTATTTTTGTGGAAACCCCTTTCTTTTCTTTTGCATGACGTAGCTTTATTTGGAAACATATGACTTGGCATAGGGCTTCCCAAATAAGTTATCATGTCTTCTTTATTATTAGCATTTATCATTTACCACTTTAAAGTAATTGCTCACAGTATGGTGTTTAGCAATTTCTTTAAAGTGGGGGCATACATTGGCATTATTCTTTCGCATTTTATGTTTCATGGTGTGATGTGTCTTTCGCTTTGTGGATAATATTGGGTGTGATGTCCTTTAGGAGTGTGATCACTCTAAGGATATGATATTCCTCTTAGTGGCTTGATGCAACACACTGCATCCCCTAAGTTGTGAATCTTTTATTCTTTGACTAGTCCTCTCTTGGAGACATTAGGCACAATTTTCCCTAAGTTAAAGACCTTATATGAACTAAGAAAGACTCCTTTGAACGGTCTTTACATTTTACATTTACAAAATTTTAGTTATATGGCCACCTTTCATAACACACTTTGCATGCCTATGGAGCTATCTTGTTTGTTCATGAGCTCCAAGCATATCAAAATTTATCAAGAGGCATAACTTTGGTATGGTTTGACGGGAAGTCAAATGAAGGAATGACTTTCCCTTAGCCACTCGCATGTGTGTGTGAGCACATACCGGCCGTGAGTGTATGTGTCTCACCTTCTTGGATTACTCACCCAGCAAACAGCCTGAAGTTTCGTTTCCTCAAAGTGAGCATGCATTTTTTCCAACAAACAGCCTAGATTCGATCCACATCATGTTGGATAAATAGTTGAAGCTTGATCCACCCCTTATTTTACTTTTTCTTCTCTCTTTGTCTTTGGAAGTGTATTCTTGTGCCTTTTTATTGCTCTTTATATCATTTTCATGTGTGTTCTTTTGTGCCTATGTTGGTTTTCCATAGGACCTTGGTTTTGGAGGCTTGCACAACCCTCTTGATCATGGTCATCCTATCTTACTAGCATTGGTGCATTTAGACCCCTCTTGATGTGTGTGGGTCTATTTTAGTGTGAATTGGAAGCAATTTTCTCCTCACTAAAGTAGGGGCTAGATGTAATGAAGGAAAAAGTACTCCCTAACATGGCCTTAATTTAGTGTTGTGATATTTCTAGCATATTCACATTAGGTCTTGGGACCTTGTGAACTAAATGAGCTTATTAGTGCCTTATTTGGAGTGTTGTAAAGTGTTGTAAAACACTTTCACACTTTTATAGGGTTTTATTAAATAACTGGGCTTCTTTATGCTTTAATTGGCCTCATTTTGCATCCACAAGCCTCATTTAATGCATCTTTTTTAGGATAATCCTAACACAAACCAAGATCCAATCATAATTCTGGTGGTTTTAGGTTATGTGGCCCAAATTTGGTGGTCTGGGACTCATACGCCACCTTGGGCATATGGGTTCCACCTATGGTTTTGGGTCCTGGTCCTGATTTTACACCTTTCTAAGCATTTTTGAAGTTGGTCCCATAAATTATGCCTAATGGGACTCATATGCCACCTTGGGCGTATGAGTCTCGTGTGGCCTAAAATTAAAATTAATTCAATTTTTTGGCGGGATTTTATCCTCCTAGATCTTATGTCGGCTTGTGGAGTTGTAATTTTAAGAATTTTTGCATAATTAAGTATAAATACAAGGTTCTTTCACTCATTTTTACCTAAGCATTCAAGAGATCACCTAGCAAGTTGAATGAGCATTCTTATAGCAAGTTTGAGTTCACAAGAGCATTCAAGGGCTAATTATTAAAATATTTACAACATTATTCAAGCATCAAGCATCATGTCAAATTCTTCATGCATCATGTTTGTTTTTGAGCTAACAATTGTGATGTAGGGTTTCATGATTCAAGCTAGCATTGCATTCAAGATCTATCCTATTCAAGCAAGATTCAAGATCTACATCCATTGGAGCCACTTAATACATGTTTGCAGCCTCTTATTGTTAGGGTTTGGTTAGTTACAACATCATATTTTGTTCATTCATCATTCTCCCTTCCTATTTCATTTCATTTCAAGGTTTGATTACCAAAATGGGGTTTGACCAAGGCAAACCCCTTTCCACTAACAAAACAACATTTTTCCCTCTCTTTAGTGTGTGATTTGCAGGTTTAGGTTGGATATACATTGAAGAGAAATTTTGGAGAAAGTTGTCAAAGTGTTCAAAGTTGTCACCTTGCATTGGAGATACTTGGAGGACTTCTACAGGTTGCAAATCAAGGTTTCAAATCTAGAAATCAATTGAGAAGGACAGAGCAGACATTAAAGAGAAGGATTAGGCTTTGAAGCTTTAGAAAACCCTAACTAGATTGATACACCAGTTCTGGTGTATGAGTCCCAGTTTAGGTCAATTTTTTAGGTTTCTGTAGTTTCAAACACCCATTTGCTAGATTCCAGTTTTTGCACAGAAACCCAAATCTAGGACTAAATTGCCCAATCTATCATATGAGTTCCAATCAATATTAAAATCAATGTTTTTAGCATTTCAGGCCTTCACCGGAGTCATCTTCAGATTTTCCAAGTGCACACATTTCATCTTACAACCAGGGAAAACTTTAAGAAACCCCCCCTCGATGAAGGTGTAAAGTCCTAGCAAATCTTGTATACTTCCCGATAAAAATATTAATTTTAGTGGTGAATTTTTTCGGTTTTCATGAAAAAAAAAATAATGTCCATTGGCGAATCTTTTCTAATCGCTAGAAGTCTGTGGAAAATCCTACGAAATGCATTTTTTTTAAAACCACTAATTTTTTTCCATTAGCAATTAAAATCTATTTTCAAACCAATAAAATATTTTGATTGGCGAATTAAACCTATTTTCAAACCAGAAAAAATAAAATTCATTAGCGAATTAAACCTATTTTCAAATGATTAAGAAAAAAATATTGGTGAATTAAACATAATATGAAACTAATAAAAAAATGCAATGGCGAAGTGTCGATGCAAATTTTCCTAACCTTAGTTGCAAGTCTTTCTTGGTCATCTTTGTAGTCGGTGGGTCGAAGGTTTCGAAAACTTTGAAACTTCAAACTTTGGTTCTAAGGTTCCAAGTTTCAGCAACCACATGACATTATGGACCATGACCGTTTGATGAATTTTCGATGGACGACTATAGTTGCATTCCGGAAGTATATCTCTCAAGCACTAGAATTGTGAATTGAAACCTGTGGAATTACACTAGAACCGTTAGAATTCTAGAAATCAATGGTTGATATTTTATTAATTATTTAGGTATGTCGGTCATCGTGCTCTTGTTTACCGTTTAATACTGCCTAAGTCAAACCAAGATATTTTATGACAAAGCCTTAAATAATCTTAACTCTTTAATCCTGAGGGTCGCGTCTTGTCAACCTAGCGATGTCCCCATTTTAAATTATGCACGTGCATAAAATTTGTTTTAAAAGAGGGACCGTTCGATGAATTTTCGATGGACGGTTGTAGTTGCATTCCGAAAGTATATCTCTGAAGCACTAGAATTGCGAATTGAAACCTACGGAATTACACTAGAACCGTTAGATTTCCAAAAATCAATGGTTGAGATTTTATTAATTATTTAGGTATATCGGTCATCCTACTCTTGTTTACCATTTAATATTGCCTAAGTTAGACCAAAATATTTTATGACAAAGCCTTAAATCTTAACTCTTTAATCCTGAGGGTCGAGTCTCGTCAACCTAGCGATGTCCCCATTTTAAATTATCCACGTGCATAAAGTTTGTTTTAAAAGAGGGACCGTTCAATGAATTTTCAATGGATGGCTATAGTTGCATTCCAGAAGTATATCTCTCAAGCACTAGAATTGTGAACTGAAACCTCTGGAATAACACTAGAACCGTTAGATTTTCATAAATCAGTGGTTGAGACATTTAATTCTCTCTTTTCAATGCATCAAAGTACTCTACCTTTCATTTATTCTATTGAAATTCTTAATTTGGCTATGGTACTAGGTGGCGGTGTGGATTATTACCATATGAATAGCCAGAAAAAAAAAAAAAACCTATTTTCAAATGATTAAGAAAAAAACATTGGCGAATTAAACATTGTTTAGTAAGTGAAGGAGGCGTGGAAGTTTTTGTAAAAAGTGAGCCAGAGAAACAATGGAGGTCAGTTTCACCTTGACATCATGGAGGAAGGTAGACCCTTTCATTGGAAAAGCGTCTGTGAAGCGGCTGCGAGGTTTATTTCTCTTCAAGGATGTGCAGGTGGTGCAAGCAGTTTAATTTATTTTGGGTAATGGCTTTGAAAAATTAAAGCATAGATACAGGACCAAAATGGATATTTATTCATTGGTTATGGCTTGGGGTCTGGACTTAGGAGAACCGGTGGATGTAGTGAGGAAACTCATGAAAACTCTAGTTCACAAAGATTTTTTAGAGGATATGGAAGGCATTCTGGAACAGGTGATACCAGGAGTGGGGCTTGTTAAGGTTGAAGGCATGGATGGTGGAGGCTTGGAGCTTGTGGATTTAAATCATCTCTTTATCAAGTGGCCAGAAGGATGCACCAAAGATCTATGGCGAGAAGGTGCAGAGCGCGGGTGGAAAGCACTCAAAATTTGCGTCGAGCTAATGGAGGTTAAGGAGGTCATAGAGAATCTTAAAGATATCGCTAGAGCAGAGATGCGTGAAAAGAAGGGTCTGCGTTTGAGGAAGAAAATGAAGACGGGTAATTCATCAAAGGCATCTAAGTAGTACAAGTTTTTTAAAAAATTTAGTTTATTGTACTAAATCTTGTCTGTGATTTTTTTTTTGGGGGTTATGCCTGGATTTCAAGCGGGTAGATTAGGGATAATTTGATATGTTGGAAATGGAAACTGTGTTGGTTAATCAGCTTTTTTGGTAGTTGATGGATGAGCATAAATCTAAAGTATATTTTATAGTATTAGTTTAAAATTGGAATATTTTTTGGTAGTTGATGGATGAAGATAAATCTAAAGTATATAATAGCATTTTGTTTACAGTGATTCTCAGCTTTTATTTTTTTCAAGATAATACAACATTTGGTAACTTGGTTTTATTGGTGAGCATGTTGAAATTTTATTTGCCTTTTACAAATAATTTATGTTTTTATATAGATAAATTTAAGGATTAAACTATAAAAAAAATTCAACAACATTTGTTTTATAGCATTTATTTAATATGTTGTTATCACGGAATCTAGCAGCGCTCATTCCATGGATAACCCCCCTACGAAACGAGGTGATTTTTGAGCCACCTCGAAATGCGTTCCCAAGTCTCAAATAGTCAATTCAAGCATTCCCCCTTGTTCACCTCACAAAGACCTTTGAAACGAGATCTTTCGCGACGTTTCATTGTTCATACTTTGCAAATTACGAAAAATGTAGTGGCACTGAAAAAGTGCGCTCCTGCCTTCAAGCAAATTAGACTAAGTCTGGAAATGCAAGGGCGCTAAAATTTAGCGCCCCTGCATGAAGTGAAATTCCAAAAAATGTAAGGGCGCTAAATTTTAGCGCCATTACATTTTTCTTCGACACTTAAACGTTTTTCATGCTTCTGGCACGTTTCTTCATGTTTTCGCATTTTTCGTCAATCGTGCCACTTTTCGTGCCTAAATTTATTGCACGACTTGAGTTAGGTTTTTAATTCTCATTTTCAATTAAGTGAATGAGTTCGCCTTTTTATTGTCTACATTTCATTTTATCTTCTTTTCTCTCTTGCTGGGCGAATTGCACTTCAACTGCAAATCACGTTTTTGGAGTTTCGCCATTCTTTCCTCAGCAAGTTTTCACGCCTTGGTTCTGGTAAGTCTTTTGCATTATCTTTTTCTTATGTTCTGTATATGATCTATGTTCATTATTTGCGTGTTGTTCTTCATTCGCGTTTTTGTTTCTTACATTCACGTCTATCATCTCATTTCGTGTTTTGTTCTTTCCATTCGCACTCTTCTCTTTTCTAACCCCACACTTCCATCTTCCTTCACATTTTCCTCTTCATGTTTGCCATTCATTCTTTGCTTTCATTGCACGAATATTGGCAAGCCTTTACTAACCCTACGCATTCTTTTCTTCGTTTTCCTAAACGCGTAGTGTTCTTCATTCGTGCTTTTCTTTTCAACACCCATCCCTATTCTTCATACGCGTTTCTTTCCCCATTCTCCTCTGTACGCAATGTCCCTTGAGAACTTCTATCTACCTGACATGTTTGTGTTGAAATATCTTTGTCAGAAGCTCTTCATTCATTTTGGTAAACATTGAAAAGATTCATCATTGTGAAAAAGAATTCCTTTGACCCTTGAATGTGTATGTAATTGGATGGAGACAATTTCGAAAGCTTTCATTGTTATAAACATTGCATTTGCTAAGCTCAAGCGCCTTCGCCATTCCTCCTTGCATCTACATTTTCAAAATTGCCAAAATTTGCAAAAGCGCTGAAATTAAGCGCCATGACATTTCAAACATGTCAAAAATTGCCTAACACTGGAAAAGTGTAAGGGCGCTAAAATTTAGTGCCCTTACACTTTTTTCAGACTTTTTCCAATTTCTTCCAAATGAACTTCATTCTTGACCAGTGCACTCCTGAGCCTCATTTTTCCGCATTCATGCATCGTTTTGCGTGCCTCGCCATCTGCTTCATGAATTCCTATCCTCGTGCTCATTTCATGCTTACCCATGTTTTCTAACAATTGGTGTTTGTTTTGGCTAAACGGATTGCAGTCTACTTTCAGAGATCGTCAAATCAAGAGTGATCAGAGTTCCAGTTCTTTTTGATGACTGCTACAAAACCTCCTTCTTCTTCGAAAGCAAAAGGCAAGATGAAGTACAAATATCAAGGCTTCTATCCGCCAACTATGGTGCTTTCAAAAGTTGAAGAGATAAAAGATATAGAAGTTGGCCACCAAGACTTGGTTGACTTCGCAAAGTTGACAGAGACGAAGCCCCTCCCTGATTCAATGAGAGCAATCGTACACAGCAATCTCCACTTGGTGGCAATGTTCCCTACAGCTGCACACAATACTGAGTTTGTTCTTCAAGTTGCGTCTCATTACATCCGAGAAAGCAGAAGTGTGATCGACTCTTCCGGGCACGAGATTCTGAGACTCGACCCCGACTTCTTTGATATTGTCTTCAAAGTCCCTCACATGGACAAATATATTGACATCTCTATATCAAAAGCACAGGAGATCTTTGATGCTGATCCCAATAAAGCCAAACAGTTGATAAATACTCAATGGCTCAAGAAGCCTAGATCGTCTGTTTCTAGATGGCCGAAAGGACTCCTGAGAAGTGACTTCAAAGACGACGTCAAGGATATGATCACGTTTCTGAGCAGAGTGAAGGGCTTGCCGGAATCATCCACTTTTCACGACTGGATGTATGAGTACATCAGGATCATAAGAAGGCAGAAGGTGCATATTGACTAGGGTAAACAAATCAGTGATGAGATGCACGAGCAGTTGATTAATGCTCCTTCTACATTGAAGTTCTACATGACTTCTTACCTGGTGTACGCAGCAGCTGTGATGAGACAATTCCCAGGTCTATCTACAAAAGGGAATCAAATGATGGTGCCTGTGTACAGATATTTCTATCAGTTGGAGCTGAAGGAGAGCTTTCATCATTTCAGACGGGTTACTGATGCTTTCTTTGCACCTTTACTCTTCAACTTTGATCTAGCTTTGGAAAGAAGAAGAGTATCTGATGAGGCTTATAAGGTGGTAAGTAAAGTTGGATGTATTTTTCTCCAATTCCCAACGTTTACTTACTTAAGAGTAGGTTGTTACACCGGTTGTCCCTACATGCTACCACGTTATCCTTCGGATAAGTGGGTTCTCATGGAAACATGGGCGATGTCAGTAGAAAGAACGAAGAAGCAACCACAAGCGTGGATTCAAGTTTCCACTGACCATCGGCAGATATACTATCCAAAGCTGCACAAAAGGCTAAGTCTGTCTATGCTGAGATGCAGATCATGGCCATCAAAACCTACAGGTATAGGTTTGATTTTGACTACCGAGATGTCAGAAAGAAGTTGCAAAAGGGTCACCAACACAGGTACCGTTTTGAAGACATCTGGGCGGATTGCAGAGATGAAGAAGCCATTCGCAAAATGGACTATTGCAGATTGACAGTTCAACAAATTAGAGATCTTGGTATTGCTGATCTACCAGAGGATTTTGAGGATCCAGGTGATATCATGAACGCTGTCTATGATGAGCAAGGCATTGCTAAAAGGCCGTTGCCTGCAATACAGTGGTCTACGAAAGAAGTCACCAGCATGAGAGAAAGGCTGAGACCAATCCTAGCCAACACAGAAGAATGGTTACACAAACATGGTCATGCAATGAAAATTTTCAGGACAGACTCAGAAGGAGAAGAGTCTGAGGCAAAAGCACGTCAATAGCAAGAACTCCGCGACAAAAACAAATCAGCGGCCGTTCCCACTTCTTCATGGAGAGGCCTAGGATCAAGTTCATTGTTGGTAAGAAATATATCCATGCTGTCCAAGAGACAGAGAAGACAGAATCTCATCCATCTCGCTCTAAGGGTAAAAAGCCCATTCTAGAGGAGGTAGATTTCGATGAAGAAGATACTTCAAGCGACCAATCCGCTGAAGATGAAGATTCAGCAGAAGTAGACTCCGATGCCGAAGAGGTTTCTGAAAGCGGGCAAGAGTCTGATGAAGATTCTGAAGAAGGATCTGAAGGTGACTTCGAAGGTGAGCCAGAATCGGAGAGACAAGAGGGTGATCAATAGGAACCCAAGCATGATGAAGAAATAACTACTTCTCCTCCTAAGAATGTAGTTGAGGAAATCCACAGAACATCATCGCCCGTGACTTCAAACGTTCCTCATACCCCTCCAGATTCAAGAACTCCTCCACCTCCTGTTCCCTCGTCACCTATCCCTACCACAAGCATTCCTGCACCAGATATCCCCTATCCCCGCAAAGATCAACCCAGCTTGATACTCCATCAGTGACAAGCATTCATACGGTTGATATACTGTCAAGCCCACCATCGTCCATTCCTAGCTTGTCTTCGCCAACGTATGATATCACTTCTGAAAACTAATTCAATCATTTCATGAATGAGTCAATGCGTGATCAGCTCAATGTGTCAACTACAGGAGCGATGATGACAAACACTTCTCCAATTGTCACAATACCAATGGTGAGTTCATATGTGACAATAACTTCAGAGGTGGCAATGGCGACTGAATTGACAGTAAATCCAGAAGTTCACACTTCTTTTCTCCCTCCTTGGCTAATATCTCAAGTGTCGAAGCGCAAGAAGCAAATGATTTCTCTAGAGGAGCTCGACCTTGAAGAGATAGTTCTTCCAAAGGTCAAAGGGAAGAAGAAGGCAAAAGTATACTCGAGGCTGAATGTTGATAAGTCTGGCCACAAGTATGCTGAAATTGGCATACCACCGAATCAAGAAGGTGATATCAATATGGAGGACTACACAGTAACAAAGGTCCATCTTGGCAAGGTTACCAACGAAAGTGCAAAAGCCGATGCGCAAGTCACTTTGGATATCTTGGCAGGAAGGCTGGACAAAGTTGAGCAATCTCGTAACATGTACAAACAGAGGGCAGAGCATTATGCCACTGTTGTAAAGAGACTTGCTGGTTCTCCAAGTAATGCACAACCGCTGACAGTGGTAAATATTGAAGACCCAGCTGTCAAGAAAGCTGAGAAATTTGCCTCCAAAGGCAGGGTGTTGTATGACTTTGTTGAAAAGATCTTCGAACACGGATCTTAGATAATTTTGGCTGCGGATGAGAAAACCACCATGTTGACCAAGCTCACCACAAAGCTTGATAAAGAAAAGAGCGTACTTTCCCAGGAGCGCAGAGACATGGAAAAATGCTTGTTGTCATGGTTAGAAATGAAACAAGTAAAGCTCAGCAAATTGGTGGAGGTTGGGGTAATTCCCGACAAAGAAAAGTTTGTAGAGGTAAAAGAATCACTAAAACAAAGGATTCAAGTGGTTCAATCTCTCATAGAAGATCTTCACCAAGTACAGGAAGATGTCGACAGGCATCGCACTATTCTTGACAAAAGTATCAGAGAGTTGCCTGGTCAACTTCTTGAGGACAATCGTCTCTTCCTACCGGCCACAGAAATATCCATGATCTTCAAGGAAGCCATCACTAATTTGATTGACAGTTCAGACTTCTTAGAAGCTTCGCTGAACATCATTTGTGATACAAGGCTCACATTGGACAACCTGAAGACGCATCTTGATAGGTGCAAAAAGGTTCACTCATCTACCATGAGATCGATCACGAGAATTCACACCATTGTGGATTACACCGTTGGTCCAGATGAGAAGTTCGTGCAGGAGACTAGGAGGAAATTTGAAGACTTCCGCGCCCAATGCAAAGAGACGTGAAGCAGCCCCCTATTCTCCAGTGTTAGACATTTCCGGTGCATCCCATTATGCATCTTGTAAATATTTCTCGACATTTTTGAATGTCATTTTGTAAATTGTAATTACACCAAGTCCAAAGATGTAATATTTTCAAAACAAATTACACTTTGACTTTGGTCAAAGTTAGGTGAGATCTCCTAAAATCGCTCACCTAACTCTCCCTGATTTTCTCAATCTCTTTCCTTATTTTGCTCATCCCTCTTTCTATATAATGTGACGGATTTTTCATTGTAAAGGATCTTAGCCTTTTGCAACGAAGTGCTGCCCTTTTGTAAGCAAATTTGTGAAACTTTGCGTTCATGCTTTGTGAATGAGATTCGATCAATAAAAAAAAGCATTGCAAGCCAAACTTTGCGTTGGATTCGATACTTTTGTGAGTTGATCTGATTTGGTAGTGATTAGTTCAAGGAATTTGAAAGACTCTAAGTAGTTGATGTAAACTTTGTGTTACATTGGTTATTTAGATTGCATTGTATTTCTTTTATCATTGGTTGAATGATCTATAAGACTTTGTGCTTATAATCATTCATGCTCTTGCATGTTCTTATTGAATAATCTACAAGACTTTGTGATTGTAATTATTCATACTCTTGGATACTTTGTCGAAGGATCTACAAGACTTTGTGCTTGTAATCGTTTGTGCTCATTGACAATCTTGTTGGATGATCTACAAGACTTTGTGCTTGTAATCGTTCATGCTGTTCGAAGAATTGTTGCGTCTAAGAAGACTTTGTGCTTCTAACGTAGCAAACGGTACGTTTACGCAGATCCAACATTGATAAAGCTACAGAACGACTTTGTGCCTTCGTGAGCTTTCCCTTTTTAATTTATTTGTTTGTTGTTAATTACTTCTGGTATCTCACGCCCGGCTGTGAGATAGAGATATTGGCATTCTTGCTAGTTGTTCGTTTCAAGTTATCAAGAATTGAACTTCCAACACGTGAAGCATTGTAAACATCTTCTCTGAAAAAGAGAGAAGGATGAATGTAACACACCCCCCCCACTCCGTGAATTTTGTGTACATTTTGTAATTACTTGTGTGATTTACTATTGTTTCTCTTAGCAGTAAGAAGGGCGCCTCCCCTTTCCGAGAGGAGAGATTCACATCTCACATAGCTGTGGCTGAAGTCAAGTTGTGTAATCTATTGAAAGCTGATTACATAATTTTCACCCAACATATGTATGATTAATAAAATTAAAAATATTTTAATATAAAAGATTTTATATAAAAAAATATAAATTAAATATTTTTTTGACAGTTAAATTTTTTCATAAAACGTAAAGTGACAGGAATTTAAATGAACAAAAACGTCACAAAATTTTCATATGACAAGTAGGGGTGGCCGTCAAATTCCAGGCCTGGCCGAGAGGTAATAATTTTCCAAACTCCACATGTACCGATCTTAATTACCCATCGATCCTCCAGTCATGTCCACTTGCTAAAATTTGCCCGTGATCTTCACTTCATAAATGCACCGTCCTTGCCACCTTTCCTATCTTAATTCACCAAAGTCGAGGTTTTGGTGCTTTTCCTAACCTTAGTTGCAATTCTTTCTTCATCATCTATGCAGTCGGTGGGTCAGAAGTTTTGAGAACTTCGAATCTTTAGTCTTTGGTTCTAAGGTTCTAAGTTTCAACGACCATGCGACATTATGGACCACTATCATTCGATGAATTTTTGATGGACAGCTATAGTTGCATTTCAGAAGTATATCTCTCAAGCAGTAGATTTGCAATTCTCAATATTTTAGTTTTGAACATCCGAAGTAGTTGATTGGACAACTCATAGCTTTAATGAAACAAGTTTTGTAATGATTTCATATCGTTTGAGTGGCACTGGTAGTGCTAACTAGAGTCTGGTGATTTTGACAGCTTGTCAGATTGAGGTACAATTTGCATTTAGCCAGACGTCAATCAAATTAAACATTTTAATTTTTAATTGTAAATGTAATGCTTAAGATGCACGAATTGACTAAGTTGGTTTTTTGGTTTACGCGAATCAGGCTGGTAGCGGCACTAGTGGCCCATAATTTATTAAATAGGGTAGGAAATAGTTATAGTAATAATGTGACATTGTAATTCAATTGTAATAAAATAAATGGTTATAAATTTATTGTAAAGAGTTATTCAAATCAGTTTTTTTTTCCTTTGAGAAATTAAGTATTAATTGCATGCAAAGGTGGAGTAAGTAGCCATTTATCACATTCCATTTGCAAAATTCAAAGGAGTGGTAGAAAATTCTATAAAGGCGAGTTGTGGGCGAGGAGTAAAATGGAAACGCCACTTGCGTTGGACACGGAGAAGCAATTGTAGGCCTTCAGAGGGGAAATAACCAATAAGTGACTGCAGGGGCTGATGAATTCAACCCATCCACTCATTCTTTGGGCAACCAAGCAGGCGGTTGGGCCAGAATTTCTGAAGGATTATCACAGAGCCAGAGAAAATATGGAGATTTTGGCAATGTTCTTAGTAGTCCTTTTGCATATGGGAGTCTTGAAAGAGATAAGCAAAAAATTGACCCAAATGGTCTTCGTACACGCATTGTTGGGCGACATTGATGCAGCGCTAGCTAATGTGGATGAGAATAGGAAAATCACCATGCAACAGAACTACTACATGATGCAGATGAAAGGGAGAGAGGTAATGAAGTTTCCTTTGGTGTGAACCATCGACCCAGAAGGATTTGAAAATTTGTGGGCAAAAAGGGACCGTAGCATTTTCTTTCTCCTCAAGGTAGCAAAGCTGACGACCAATCTCTCACGTGGGTGGGTAATGAGATACACGGAGGATGAAGGTCTGGCAGAGGAAATTGTAGTGGGTGATGATGATGATGATTGGGACCTTGGAGATGGGGAAGAATGGCTTGTGAATGATCCCAGGGAACCAGAGGAAAAGGCCAAAAGCCCAGCACACCATAAATGTGGAGCAGACTGCCCGGTGATTGCAAATTGCAAGGCGTACCTAAAAAGCATAGAGTCAGAGGATGATGATGATGAAGAGGATGATGATGAATGATAAAGTTTGGTTGGGTATGATTTCATATTTTTGTTGTTAAATAGAAATAGTAACAATAATAGGGTAATTGAGTTAGTCTCGAGTCTTGGAGTGCCTGTACTTAAATCCAGGCCAATTTTGTAATGAATTTTGTAATGCATGAAAATCTGGGTAGGCTAGCTGATCAAGGAAGGTCACTTGACAGAAAAGGCCTGCAGGGTGGTTTTTTGAAAAACAGATACTCACATAATCCTTTTTTGATAATCAATACAGGGTGTTGCCCCTAGCAATGTTTTACCTAGCAAAAAAAAAAAAATTGCATGCAGATTTAATAAAGTAAATGGTTGTGCTATTAATTTGGCATTGTAATTCCTTTTATTAAGTCCTTTGCAACGTTAAGTGTTACTATGCTATTAATGGTTGTGCTATTAATGTGACATTGTAATTCCTTTTATTAAGTCCTTTGCAATTGCAAGGTTAAGTGTTATTGTGCTTAGTGTTATTAATGGTTAAAAGTAAAAAAAATTTAAAACACATGTTTATTATTTATATCATAAATTACTCAACGGTTCGATAGAAAATTTTATGTATCGTTGTAGACTCAAGGGAGCAAAGCAAGCTTAGTCACTAGGCCTCCGAGTTTTATAACCATTTGACATGTTGCATTGTTGCAGAGTTCTAAATTTTCATAACTACCCAATTCCCCAACTTGGTTCACTTTGTTGAGTAACTTAAGTTCATGCATACATAACCTTTGAGTTACGGTGTGTGGATTTAGTCGATGGGTCAGAGGTTTTGAAAACATTGAAACTTCAGACTTTGGTTTTGAGGTTCCAAGTTTTAGCGACCATGCAACATGATGGACTTATTTTTCCTTTCAAAGGGGAATTGGCTATGCAGCCCACAAAATGGGCTTGATTTGACAATTTGATGGAATTTATTAATTAATTAAAAATGTACTCTTTATTTTTAATTAATTAATAAATACCATCAAATTGTCAAATCAATCCCATTTTGTGGGTTGCAAGGACATTGCCTTTGAAAGGCGTCGTTGTCTGACATCTCATTGAACGCTATGTACGGAATGAACTTGAGTTATCTTTTTAGGAATTTCCAAAAGCATACAAGTTCAAAGGCTATCTTTTTGAGGTATGAAATTGAATGTCGCATTTAAAGCACGTCCTATCAATAATAACAGCATGGGTGGGTGGCGTATTTTTTCTCAGACATTTAGCCTACATTCTCGTTTTACTCCACATTGATTGCATGTCTTATCATTTTATATGGCTTGAAGGTGGTGAGAACTTATTTGTTAAAGCCTCAGCTATACTTCTACCCATTGTTGTTATTTCTTCAGGAATTCAAGCATCTCATTAGGCATAGTGAGCTCATGCAATCTGAAATTGAAAATCACTGGCTCGGTGTGAGGGATACGGAGCTAGGACTTTTTAAATTGGAATAATTTTGGGCACGTTTGGACAGTAAAGAAAAAAAATTTGTAGATGTGAAGGTGTTTGAAAGTGGACTAGCTCAGGCCGGAGGTTTTCCAAAAGCAGTGTTGAGTGTTGACCTAATTGTTGCATGTGCGAGAAGGTACATTCCTAAAACCCAGGAAATCAAGGCCGCGAACGAAACCATTGTAGCTAAAAAAATTCCCGAGGTCGTTTCTCAAGCATTGGGAATTCTAGAGAAGGCACCCGTATAGGAGATGTCTATTGTAATAGCTAACGAATATTTCAGGACTAATGAAACCTGGTGTAAAAATTCTATGGCCAAAGGGTGGTTAAAATCAGAGAAGAAAGGTAAGTCTCAATTGCCCAATAAACTTAAGAGGACACATTTTAAAGTAGAAATTGTTGATGTTATTGCTTTACTTCATCGTACCGTCGAGAATGCACAAGTTGAATTATTTGAAGCTGGATGTGTCAGTTCATTTTAGCTATATGTGATGATAATGTGTTTATCGATTGGGCCAAGATAATTTTCTTTCACTTGCATGAGCAATTAGTTAACCTTCAGAAGACCGCTACCTTTCATCTATGTTCTTGTTTGATATATATCATTGCTAGTCAAAGAGCTTATTGGCCAAGGTTGAAACCACAAGTACCACCAAGTCCTGGCATGCCTGTGTATAAGTGTTATGCACAATTTACCAGGCAGGTTGGGATGGGAGAATATTGTCTTGTTAATGATGCCTTTTTAATGGAAGCTGCGAGAAAGTTGGATGGAAATCCTGAAATGCGTTTTTCCCCTAAATCAAAATCTCTGGTGTTGAAGTTTGGAAGTTTTTATATCTAGTTTGATATAGTTTTTCTTATTTGAGAATTGGAGGTTACGAGAAGGCTCCACTTAAATTTCCTAAGTACCCTGAGGATTTACTAGCATTTTTGGAGGTCTGCAGACAAATGGTCATAGTAAATATAAAATACATGAATATGGGAAAGCGAGGGTATACCTTCTCGTTAGTTACTCGTTCTTTCTCTTGCAAAATTAATCAGATGGCTAGGAATGTTGAAAGGATTCTCAAAGAATACAATCTCCAGTACTTGTTTGTAAGAACTAATTTTGATAGCAAGGGATTTGTGAGAAAAAATATGTATGCCTTCGGCTTGTATCAACACCAACCTTCAATCAAAGATTTCTGGGAAGATTGTGTTGATGAAAATGAAGTTTTCATAAGGGACCATATGAGGTTAACCCTTGAGCAGATACAAATTTTTGGTCTCTCTTTCCAAATTCCTGAAAATGTGTTTGAAGATTCAATGGTTCTTGATCCTGAATATGAGAAGTTGCCTGATAAATCATATCTCAGAGTTGACTGGGATAAAGATGAAGTTTTATATATGATTAAATGGGCCAAACTAGTACTCAAAAGGACTCACGATTGGTTGGAGGTAAAATAGCGTAGGGTTGCTAGTTATGTTCATGAACCAAAATTGTCCCAGAAAAATGAGCAAGGATCTAGCCAAGCAGTCCCTAGAGGTACATCATCGGCGAGGATAGTCATCAAGTCTTCTAGCACCAATTCACAATCTGGGGGTGATGGTGAAAATCTGAAGAAATCAATTAAATCAAAATCAATATGTGAACAAGATAGCCCATCCACCCCTGCTCTTAAAAAGAAAAATGTCCAAACAAAACCTGTGTCAGAAGATTTAGAGAACATCTTTAAGCATATTGTTGAAGATAGTACTTTCCCGCCCTTGTCTGAAGAATCTTCTCCTCCTATAGAAAGCATATCAATTATTCCTAGCTAGTCTAGAGAGGTTGTTCAAAGTGATAAAGCCCCCAATCTAATAGAAAACTCTCTAGTATGGTTGAGGAAAGCGGTAGAAAAGAAGAGGAAATACACTCCTACGACATCCGCTAGGGCTGGAGTAGATACAGTGACAAAATTACTCCAATCTTCCTCAGGCCCAAGAGAGCCTAGAAAATGTCAAGAATTTTGAATGATGTTGTCTCTGGTAATCAGGTGTTAGAAATTGTAGAACCTTTAAAAGATGTAGATGATGATAAGATAACCACGGATTATTATAAAATCATACATGTTGACATGGGTCCCCAGACACTTGAAGGTGATGTATATCACGCCAGTTACTCAATCAATGCTTTAGCCAAGCGGGTAAAAGAAGAAAGGAAAGAAAGGGTAAAATTGCGATCTCAAATTTTGGATTTCAAAAACTTTATCTCTTCCATTGTTTCTCCCTTTTTGTTTATTGAGGCTTCTAGTTCCCAAGAAAGAGTTATTGATGAGTCTAAGATGTAGTTGATTAAGAAAAAACTAAATTATTCCAAGGCTGCTAGTGAGTGGATTGAAGAACTGTCTCAGGAAGCTATATTTTTTATTAGTAAATATGTGATTTCCTACACTGACATTGTTGATAAAAGAAAAGGATTAATAGCAGAACTACAGCAGGTTAGAAATGATCAAACCAAATTGTATGTAGTTTCAGAAGAAATGAAAGAGTTAATTTCCATGGATCAATTGAATTTGGTAAATGAACAGATTGTTAGTGATCCAAAGGAATTAGATCCTTCATGGCTTGATTCACTTAAATGGAAACTAAACATATATGATGACCTGGTAAAGGAAATCACAGAAGTGTTGGAGAAGTATTTGGATATGTTAGGAGAAATCAATGGGAACTTTCATGATCTGCAGGTGAAGATAACGAATGATTCTGATGAGAAAATTCTGGACACAAAAGAAATCTGCTCAAATTTTAGAGAAGTCTTCAACAGAGAAGTAGCACATCCTACTACGATGACTAAAGAATCTTTCTCAAAGCTTGGGAGGCTGGAGCTTTATCTCAAAACTTTTAAAGCTGAAGCAAAAAGGAGGTCTAACACACTGAACGAGTCTGAAGTTGCTCTCAAAAAATGGAGAATTGGGCTTCAAATCACATTGACACCAAGCAGCAGGGAGATTTTTGCAATCATTACCAGGTACAAGGAATATAAATCCAGAATGAAGATGCAGGAGAATTTGTTGTGACAAGGAGATAACGAGGACCCAGAAGCTGATGAAGTTGAAGTGGTTGGGAATGATGCATAGTTTATTTTTAGCATTTTCATATACTTTCTTTAAAGTTGGCACTTTTAAGTTAATGACTTCTATTAATTTTCGGTATGATTACTTTCAAGAAACCGTTACCAAAGACATTGGCTATGTTTAAATATTGTTTTGACTGATGGGATTAGGCTCTTTTGAGCAAACTTTGATTTACTCATTAGGGAAAACTCTGTTATTTTGAAATAAAAGACATTGGTGGAGTTTATGCATGCATAATCTTTGAGTTATGGTGTATAGATTTATTTTGTTTATATTAAATGTTTGCTAGTGTGATATCTATTATTGGGATGAAAAATGATATATTTTTGCTATATTGTTGTTGTGTTATTATCTATGAATAAAATTTATGCAGAGTGCAGTGATATTGGTTTAGTTGTTATCTTTCTTTCAGAAATTCTATTTCTATTTACATGAGATTGATAGATTTTTGGATAGTTTCATTGTTGTGGAATGTTTATCTGTGAATAAATATTTTATGGTGATGGATGCATAAGGATTTCTCAGTATAATTTAGGTGATTTGGTAGTTTAAGCTTTTATTGTTTAAGTTGGGTGGACACTGGATGCCTTTATAAGTTATTTATGTTGAATTGTTAGCTTCTGTTAGCTTATAACTTATAAGTTATGGATGTTGAATTGTTAGCTTATGTTCAAGGAACGGATTAATAATATTCCTTTCAGTTATTTATCAAAGATTGTGTGAATGGCAATGCAACAGGAATTTATAAATAGTGTGATAAGTGTTGTTCTTTAAAAATGATGCAGAATCACATATCAAATTCAATACCATGGAATACAATATAAAAAATTTGGCTTTTCCTAACCTTAGTCGCTATTCCTTAGAGTTTTATAACCTTGTCGCGGAGTTCTAAATTTTCATAACTTACCGATTCTCCGACTTTTTTGATGGTTCACTTTGTTGAGTTGTAAGTCTTTCCTGGTCATCTTTCTACTCAGTGGGTTGGAGGTTTTGAAACTTCAGAGTTTGGTTCTAAGGTTCACTTTGTTGAAGCAGGAATGGAAAAGAGATAAAGAAAACTTATTAGTATAACTAATAACACTATGAAGAAATGATCACTCACCTTTTCTACTTGATGGGTCGGAAGTTTTGAAAACTTTGAAACTTCAGAGTTTGGTTCTAAGGTTCACTTTGTTGAAGCAAGAATGGAAAAGAGATAAAGAAAACGTATTATTATAACTAATAACACTATGAAGAAATGATCACTCAACTTTTAAGTCTACGTTTTCGGCTTCGCAGTTCGCTGACTTTTAGTTCCAAATGGAGAAGTAGAACCTCAAAACCGAACAAAATTTGTAAGAATAAATGAAACTTTTGATTGTATTTATATCAATCAATGATTCCATATTTGGTGAATTCCGCGGGATTTTTAAATGGTATATTAAATATTTCGTGAATCCCACTTGCTTATACAATGATACGTTGTAATTTTCAAGGAAAAATGTGTCCTCAAATGTAATTATTTGTTAATTTTATTGGCGAAATAGATTCTCATGAGAGACTATTTATAAATTTTAAATGGCGAAATGGGTCTTCACAAGCAACTATTTGTAAATTTTAATTGGCGAAATGGGTCATGATACAATGTTGTTTTAATAGTATTGGCGAATATGTAGGTGTTTTATTAAATGCTTTCGAGATTCCAGGAGAAAATATTAGTCGGTCTAATTGAAATGCATAGTTTGACAATGGTGAATTTGTTGCTTAAATATGCTTCATAAAAAAATTCAGTGGCAAATGGACATGCATTGGACCTATAGTTCGTAAAATTCGGGCGATTGGACACCCTTCTGGGTGCAAGAAATTCACCAATTTCGACTTGGTTGATTCCTAGAATTTGTCAATTGGCGAAGATTCGCCACTAAAGTTTTCCCTGCTACTAATGGAAAGAATAAGTAAATAACTTAATTAATAAAACTAATAATAGAATCAAAATCTCTAATATATAGAAATGTAAAGTGCATAAATCACATATTTTACCCTTAGAAGGATTAAGCCTCGACCATAGATGACAATGTGCTTCGAGGATGTTTGCACCTTTTGTTGTCATCTCTAATGAAGCAGATAATAAAGGCCTTGAATTTGAAATGCCTAGCTTATCAAACCTATACATTTGCACATAGACATAATGGGAATAATTTTGGGGGTTGTTTCGGGGCTTGCCTTAGTCAAAGCCTTATTTTGGTGTTTTCACTTCCACAAATAGCCAAATAGATAGAGATATAGATAAAAATGCATGAAATAAAAGATGTGTGATAGAAACAAACCCCAAAAAGGAGGACAAACCCTGTCACTATTATAAAAGATGAGTGATAGAAACTAAAATAAAGAAAAATAGGCGAACATCAGAATAGGGTTTTGATGGACCTATCTTCCTCTATTTCATTAGGAAATGAGATCCACACAAAGAATTGTCTTACAACCTTTAGGTGAGTCAACTCAAGGTGTGAATCTGCATATTTCCTTTTTGTGTCAGGACGGGGGTCCTGGTCAAACAACACTTTGGGGAGAAAAAATAAAAATGGTAAATCAACACTAAATTGTAATCTAACACTAGGAATATCAAGATTAAGCTCAATACTGACAGAACCATAAAAAAAAATGTAGATCCGAGAAGGGAAGAAGCATGTGTACCAGTCACCAAAAGTCAGTTTCTGAATTTGACCTAGGACTCATTCACCTAGGGTCGAATGGGTCTTGAATTGGGGTTTTTCTACAACTTTTGGGAGCCTCTGCTATAGATCTAAATCTTCCAATTTTCATAGGTTTCATGTTCGAAAAGCTGAGAATAAATTTTGTAAGTGAGTTTCTGTGAGATGACGACTTTTATGTTAACTTTTACAACTTCTTCAATTTTTCTCTTAAGAGATCTTCAAGCTTTCTTCCACCTAGATTTGCAAACACATGAAAGGGAAAAATGTTTTGTTCTTGGTGAATGGGGGTTTGCCTTGGTTAAACCCCGTTTTGGTAATCAAACCTTCAAATGAAATGAAACATGAAAGAGGGAATGAAGAATGAACAAATCTATATTACCACTCAAAAAACCCTTGAATAAACCTTGGAATGTAGATCTGCAACTTTCATAAAATGGCTTCAATGGATGTGGATCTTGAATCTTAAATCTTGACTTGAAATAGTACTTTGAATGCTTGAATGGATCATGAAACCTACATCATCATATTAACTCCAAAATCATGCATGATGCAGAAGAGTTAGACATGACAATTGGATCTTCAATGCTGCAATAAATCTTCAATAAATATGCCTTTGAATGCCTTGAATTGCTCTTGAAATGCTCTTGTGAAGTTACATAAAAATTCTAGGTGAAACATAGTGAAATAGCCTTATATTTATAGGTATGTATCCTTAATTTCCTAAAATTCAAATATCACAAGCCAACATTGAAATATAAATTTTGAAAATGTTAAAATATCACATAATTTACATAATTTAAATTTAGGTCCTAGGTCTAAGGGAGGACCCATTCGCTCATGGGAAAATGGGTCCTAGGTCCCTAAATCTAGGACACACATTGCTCAAGGTAAAGTGTTATGTTAAGACACCAATGAATGTAGGGTTTCCTCTTCAGAAAATGTTATAAAATAGGATTGGAAAATGAATTAAGGGGCCAATTAAGACAAAATTAAGCTCAATTAATTGAAGGAGCCCTAAATAAGTGTAAAGTGTAAAGGGGTGCACTTTAAAATACTAAAATAAGGCACAATTAAGTCCAAATTAACTAGGAGGGTCCAAACAAGTGTAAAAATGTAAAAGGGATACATTTTTCTACACTACAAAAAAAAACCCTACAAGGAGGAGAACCCCTATCATAAATAAGATTAGACAAGATCAAATAGATAATATCAAATAGATAAGATAACAGGAGATCATACAAACAGACTGTGGCTCTCCTCTTAGCTTGGTAAATGTGATAATCTTGCATGCAAGAGAGCCTTGACTATTGCTTAAGATAAATCTGACAAAGATCCATTGTGGAAGCAAAAGAGAGAAAGAGAAAATGGAGAAGATAGAGTAGAATGAGAAAGGGAGCAATATTAGATGAGAGAACATAAGAATCAATGAGAATTAGAGGGAAAAGTGAGGTTTTGTGAGGTTGTATGGGTGGGGAAGTTGTTACATTCATGTTTCTACCATAATGACATGTTCCATAGGCAAAGGATGCAGAATATTCCCAATTGAATCTCAAAAATTTCAAGGATGCTAGTACATCACAGGGACATTCGTGTGTCACACAAGTGTGGACTACTCAAAACTTTAGACAAGTAAAGTATTTACTTTATTAGTGCTTCATTGTTGTCACCTATGAAGTTGGAATCGTGAAATTTTGACTTATAGGTTTTTTCCATAAATGTGGTGGGCTAGATGCATAAGTGTGAAATTGCCACAAGGTGCAATTTTATGATACTATATTTTTCCTCCACTTTAGTGAGCTGATTATTTGGGAAAAATCAACTGCACTAAAGTAGCTAAGGAGACACAAATGCTAAATTTAAAATTTGATAATTTTGCAAAAAAGGATACTGTAGAGGCCATAGAGGTCGAGTAGGAAGATATAGATAATTCCCCTAGTGTTCAAGCTTAGCATTTAACTATAGCATATGGCATGAAATTCAAATTTGTAAAACTAAAAAATGGGTCAATCTCTAAATCGAAAGAAGCTTCTACAACAAGAAGAATGCTTAAGAAAATTTTTGGTGAATTGAAATAAAAATTTTGATGAAGAAGTGGGTATATGGCCCCTCCTATTTTTTCCCCCAACTAGGTGGGTGAAAACAAGGTGTGAAAGGAAATTTTCGCTGCAAAAAGGGAGAAAATTTGGCTATATATGCTCGATGTGGGCCCATGGAAGGTCATTTTCCCTATTCACTAAATGGATTTTGTTAAAAAATTTTATAGATTTTTCAATAAAATTACTCATAGATGATACTTTAGGCTACCAAGGATTGACCAATTGTGCACCCACGTGAAGAGGGGCAACCCACTAGATGAGGTATGAGAAAATTTCCTCTATAGTTTGTCACTTTTGTATGCTTTTTAGCTTTAGAAAAACCACAAGCAATGCAAGCATCCAGTCAGTGAGATGGCATCCTTTAGATGCACTGGCCTCGGATGCTAGTGGGACACATAGACGTCTATGTGGTATGTTGTAGTCTTAGAGATAGAGTTAGAAAGTTTAAAATGGTGTAGAGTAGAGATGTAAAATAGAAATGGATTATGATAACATGGTGTTTTATGTTTTGTAGAGTTTCCTAAGATTCGAGAGCATAGCGACAACACGATTTTGTCACTGTTGAGGAGTTGCACCTATGAGATCGTACCAAATGACTACACACTACTATAGTGGATTAGGTTATGGTGGGCCTACACCATGCCAGAGATTTGTTTCCATGCACCTATGTCAATGGAACTCATGGATAGGTGGGATGCAGACACCTCATATTTTCATCTCTCCTATGGAGAGATGACTGTTACACTAGAGGATGTCTACTACATCCTTTGCCTTCCCATTTGTGGAGAGCAGGTTGCATATGAGGAGGTTTAGATTGCTCAGGATGTGTAAGTGGCATAACAATACTACATTGGCCATGTGATCCTTGAGGACATGACTAACCACATATACATGTGGTAGCTAGAGCAAGGTCATGTCCAATAGTCTCATTAGTACATCACATGATGGATCATGATAGTGGAATTACTCATTGTGATATATGGATGAGGCTCTCACCTACATGAGTGCCTCATCCATTACATCAGAGAGATGGAGTAGTAGAGGATCGTATTTTCCTCAGTTTAGAGTATTTTGGCTCATTTATACCATCACCTCAGGTAATACATTCATGAAAAGTATCACAACATCACCACCTACATGCTTCTACAAGTGTGGGCGTTTGAGCACATTTGGTGCACATGGTCAACTAGTATTCCCATGATATAGTAAGGGAGATCCGCAAGCACATGCATGCCTATTATTATGTGATTAGCAACTAGGCGACTTACTTTTTGGTGGAAAATATTTGATATTTTATGGAGTGATGATATTAGATGAAGGCCATATAGGTGGATGGGGGTATGTTCATCTGACATGAGTCAATTGTGAAGGATGCAACGGGATCGACTCCTTGTTGATCAGTCAGACCATATAGTTGTACCATATTATTGGAACTGAGTCACACGATATTTTGACTAGGTGTAGGCCATCCCTCTGATGGATCCCATATATATATGATCCCACAAGAGCATGGAAAGAGCAGGAGACCGTTCGGTCCAACCATTATCAATGACACACTTAGCGACAAAAATGGATTAGACGAGGATCAGATCAAGGTGTCATCAGGGACTAATGATCTTGACATATCAGTTGGCTTGGTTGATAGCAGGTCTATTGCAAAGATGGTTGTTGTTGCACCAAAAGATTGACCTATTAATTCTTGATACAACTGTCAAAGTTAATGAATCAATGGGAGGTGGTTAAGCCATGTCACGAACCCAAGAACTATGCTACATAGCACAAGGAGACCAATCACACACACATTACAACAATCCCCCCAACGCAAGCGAGGGGTTCAAACCCATGACCCAAGCTCTAATACCAATTGTTGCAAAGATAGTTGTCATTGCACCAAAAGATCAACATGTTAATTCCCGATACAACCGCCAGAGTTAATGAATCTACGAGAGGCAATTAAGCCATGTCAAGAACCCAAGCACTACACTGCACAACATAAGGAGACCAATGGCACACACCTTACAACAAGGTCCAGCCCTGATTTTCCCAGTAGGTGCCCTCGCAGGTGATACTGGTGCATAGGGGTCTGAGAGCAATGCACTGAGGAGCGGTGAGGATGATGATGAGGCAATGGTGGATAAAGCAGAGGATATGCCAAGGTAGTGGCGATGTGTACCATCACCGGTACGCAATCCAACCATCTCAGTCACACCACCTGACATCTAGCTAGTCATGCCTCCTTTGACAATGGCTTCAGGGTCGAGCATTACTTCTAGTAACAGTGCTCTACCTTTGGATCCACACTAGCAGGCTAGGGACCTAGGGATGAGTTTGGTTTGATACATTCTATTTTTTTTAAGTTATTTCATGACACATTCTCATATATATGTATACTTTGATGATATGGTACTGATATCATCCATTGTCTCTATGTTTGCAGTTCAAAGGTGGTCCCAATCGTCCAGATCCAAGGGTCAATCCTCGACGCCTACAAGCCACCCACAATACAATGTCATTCCCACATATTTGAGCCTATTTAGTGCATTAGAGGATGACCTATGAGGAGAGGCAGGTGGAGGTGGTCCAATAGATCGTTGATACTGTAGGGTAAACTACAAAGTTATGTCACACTTTTATAAAGGAAAAGGTCAACTCTAATCCAACTTTAAAACTTGAATCACTAAAAAGTGGCATATATGTTTTGAATTTTGAAATGATGTAAACTAATAAATATTTATTTTTTAATATATTTTATGTTTGTATTTAAAAAAATTAAAAATTATTTTCAAATATGGTTTTTTTATAAATTGACACTATATTTTAGTTGTTGATAAAAGGTTGAAAATGAAGTTACATGAGATGTCTATCTTTATATAGTAAATTTTACTTTTTTCTTTCAATTTTTTTGTGTATTTATAACTTGAAACTTTAGTGCATGGATATATTTTTTTTCCAATTTTGATAAATATATATTTTTAAATAAATATTAAAATGTGTGTATTAAAACATAGTTGTTTCCATTCAACATCAACTTTCATATTAACTATTTTTGTATTAATTATAGTATAATAACTGTTGCATGATTTTGCTAGTGTAGTTTTTCACCATTGTGAGTAAGTTACAGATGTGTTACAAAATATAGAGCACTATACAAGGATTTGATGTAGTCAATAGAACTATCTATAGGTATATAATAGATCTATATTAAGGTCGTTGCCAAGATTCACGGTTTTTGTTTCATTTTATACGCAACCATATACACCATTAACATGATATACAAAAAGGTAACATCAGGATATAAGTCTACTACTCATGGTCACCCCTATTATTGGCTTCACTATCACCCTGAATGTCTTCTCCATCAATCAACTATGCATTGGACATGTGACCTCTTCTACATTTGCATTTGCAATCTCCACTTCTTGAGGGTCAATTTTTTGCAAACCTCATTGTCTTCCTGTATAGGCATGAATTTGCACCCTTTACACAAATTCCCCTTTTACACTTCCTCACCTTAGAAAATCAAATCTGAAGGAAAAATTTCACATCAGCATGTTGCCTTCATTTCACTTGGCATCTATCTTTTGTGTCGGTAGAAGAATAATTGTCGGGGACGCCCACACAATGTGTAGATGTCCCCGTGGCACACTTACATACCTAATGGATTCCTGCATTTGAAGTTGGCAGAGGCATTACACTTCCTATTGGGAACAAGTTGTAACATCCCTCTTCGACCAACCGACCTGAATATGGAAGATTCTCTCCCTTCTTCAAATTCTTTCATTCTTCATCCAATCCATCTCCTTTTGGCACACCCTAATCTCTCTAGCAATCTTCTACACATCCTCTTGCAATCTCCAAGCATTCTAGCAATCACTTTCACTCTCAAGCAGCACTTTGGCACTCCATAGTGTTGATGGTTGTTTTAGCACTTTGTCAACATAGGAAGTGCATAAATGCACTACCTCTCTTGAAAGGAAATCTCCAATAATAAGTTGTTGAAAATCACCTTGGCAAGATATCTCAGGTGTCAGGTCATGACTTGCATGGAATCCCTCAGTTGATGTTCGACGTGATTTTTTTGGTAATCATAGGGTAGACTTACAAAGCTAGATGAAATGAAGTGAATCTTAAAATGGAGCTCCTGAGATAGGAAGTCGATGTGCACTTGGCTGCAGGTTCGAACAGCAATCTATAACTCCAATATTTTCTTAAGGTTTGGCTTTACAATGTGCAATGAACCTTAGCATAAGTTATTTCAAAAAAAAAAAAAAGAGGCAGAGAAGAGAAGAAGTTCCTAGATCTGCAACTAACCATGAACAGTGATCATGGAGGTTTCTACTGTGGACAGCTTCCTTAAACAAAATTTCACTTAACCAGAAAATTCACAGTATCATGAAATTTGTGCTATCTTCTAAGGTCTACAAATATTTTACCATTCATTCACCATATGCATGCATGAACAAAGATAATATTTTGGAGAAACTTTGAATTTAAGTCCAGACTAACTTTACACAGCCATCTACCAGCAACAAACAACAAAAAGTATGGACAAGGAAGGCATCTACACAGCAGAAATCTTCACAACCATAGAACAACATTACTAAATCTAGCAAAGCAATCTAAGACTAACTAAAACAGCAAAATAAATCTAGCTAAATCAGCTAACTATGAGAGATGAATCATGAAACATGCCAAGAAACTCAAGAATTCACCAAGTCAATGAACTTCTATTATAATTTTAGCAGCATGTCAATACAACAACTCAACTCTCTCTTGAAAATGAGAGACCCCCTATTTATAGTGTCCAAAAAGTAGAACGAATGGCCAAGATTGATTTGCATTGTGTGGCCAAGATTCACTACAAACTAGGGTTCTACCTACCCCCAAATATATTACATTTAAAAAATGCATTCTTGTCTTTTCCCTATTTTGTCTTCTAGTGACAACACTGTAGCATTTTGTCTTTAGCTACTTTCCTTTTGTTGTAACTCTTCTGTAAGGATTTTATCATCAATAATAGGGTTCTCTTCCTGCTTCTTCAAACCAACATACTCCATGAACTTCAAAATCAGCAGTTGGAGCTTACAATTTCCAAAATTTTGGATCGCAGCATTTGGTAACTCCACTCCTTGGATCTTTCAATGAGCTTTTCCCAGTCCTCATCGTATTTGGAAGCGTGGTCCCTAAATAGCTCAGATTGGGCAAAGGCTTGGGCGGAAAAACTCATGACATCGATAGTGATCTCATCCGACATCCCATCCTCCATCTTCTTGTGGAAATGAGGCTTTATCTTTTCTGGATCCACTTGGAAAACAGGCATATCATACCTCATCATTAGCTTCAAATATCGACTGCAATCCACACAAACATCCTTGGCCCAATCAATATCTGGATCTATATTTTCAAGCACTTGCTCCAACCTTTCCTTTCAGTTTTTGAAATCCCGCTTCCACACATCCATTAGCGATTGATCATCCTTCTTGAATGCAAGTTCCTTTTCCCAAGTCTCACTTGGCAGTTTGAGGATAGCCTCAATCTTTGGGTAAGTAGACTCATAGCTCCTCGAGAAGTCAGTGCAGAGTTTCCTTGTGCCCTCGAGAGACTTTTGTACATCCAAGAACTTGTTTGTTGTCCTAACAACACGACTGATGCCCATGTTTTCAACATTCAAGACCTTCCAAAACCAGTTCTCTGTGGTCTTATCCAAGTTCTTTCTTTTCTCGAGCTTGTCTATCTGTTCTTTGGACAGTAACTATGGTGGAGCCGAAGACGTGGTAGGAAATTCCTCCGCTGATGACCACTACTGGATGTAGGTTGTCAGATCAGCCACTTGTGCCTTGAGCTCATCCTTGGAGATCTTATCTTGTTGGATCAAGTGCACCACTATGGCTATAGACTCCTAAAGATGATTCACCTTTTACTCCCTTGAAGCAATTCCTAAGTTGATGGTGGAGACGTAGCTAATTCCTTCTTCTCCTACCACTAGCGTAGCTACCTGCATTGTTCTGGATCCAGAGGCATCCATTATCACCTTTGATCTAATTTTAGGCTTTTTCTCCTTTTTAATGTTGATTTGAGCTCAGGCCAATATGGCCTCCAATCTTGTTCTTGGATCCTTTAGGGCAGGAGTTTTCCTCTCCAGTTGCTTTTCTAGCTAGTTGGGCATCTGAGACTTCTCCTTGGGTGATTCACGATCACCGTCTCCTTCCTTCCTCCTAACTTCAATTTCCTTATCCTTGGGAGCTTCTTTCTCCACCCTTGTATCTTCTTTTTCCTCATCAAAGTCTTGGATGAACATCGTGCATTTGATTGGGGGTTTAGTGGGCAAGCATTCAGTAGGGTTGTCCTCCCTTTCAATATCTCTTTCTTCCTTTTCATATTCATGCTCATGCCCTTCGGGCTGCTCAGTCTCTAGATCCTTGTAGGTTTCAACCTCTTCTTTAGGCTTGTCCTCTTCTTTATTCTCTTCTTCTTCACATGGAGGCGGCATATCTTTATGTTCTTCCTTTTCTTGTTCTTCTTGCCCTTCTGAGAGAGGCATCACTTCATCGTGCTTGGGGCCTTCTTCTTGTTTACCGGCTAGAAGTTCAGTGTTTTCTTCCACTTTTTCATCTTTTGGCCCTTCTTCCTCAAAAGGTGGTCTTTCCACTTCCTCCCCAACATCTTTTAGTTGTCGGGCCAGCTTTTCCTCAAAATCAACATCAAATGTTTGTACAATTTCAATACCGGCACCTCCTTCATCACTCTCAGAAGACTCCATCTCCTCTCCTTCACGAACTATATTATCAATTTGCAGATGTTGATGTTTTGGATGCTCATGGTAGTCATCCACTTCTTCCTCCAATGCCTTTGTGGCTTCCCTTTCTTGTCATTCCCATTCCTCAGATATTTCCATTGTGGCTTTCATCTCAAGTGGTTAAGTTGGAGGCTTCAAAATGGGAATGCTGGCAAGAACCTAGGCCAAGGAAGCGTAGATGGCTGGATTCAATAGCACTTCAAAAATTTTGGAAGGGACATTCTACATATGCGGAGAAAAAGCCTCTGGGAGCGAGGGAGGAAGCATTGGCATTGTTGTTGTTAAGGGGAGAGATGTAGTTAGTGACATGGAGACGGAGGAGAGTGGAGAAGTGGTGGCGGAAGAGGAATCAACCATCATGACTGGTCCAATGGGTGAAGAAGAGGCAAGTTGGGCAGAGATGTCCACCGCAAGTGGGGAAGTAGCCACCATGGCTTGATAAGTCGACATAAGAGAAACAATAGCAAAGGCATCCGGTGGGAACTTAGGTTGATCAGTCTCCATTTCCTCTTCATCGTGGAGTGGATCCTCTTGAATAACAGGCAGCTCAGTGACGCTACCTAACCTTTTGTGTTTCTTGGAAGGTTCACCTTCTGAGGCCTTTCTTGCATATACCTCAGGATTAAGTTGTTGCTTCTCAGTCTCCTTCCTTTTCCTTGACCATGTGAGTGGAAGGGATTTCGAGGTTTCTCCTATTAAGGTTGTAGCCACTTCATCATCTGTTACATTAGGCTCACTTTCAAGCCCCTCATAGGTCAGGATGACCCCTTGTTGCTTCAATCGGGCAACCTGCCCATTAACCCATTCTCTTGTACGAGCCTCGACGAGCTTGGTTATAATGTCGAGGTCATCGACCTCTTGCTTATCCCAATCTATCAATGGCAGTGGCAGGCTAGCAACTGTGTTGTATCAAGGATCCATGATGGTGCTCTCATCTTCTTCCACTTGATCAGGCACAGGGAATAGATTTACCCTCTTTACAAAGTATGCGATCATCCGCATATAATGCCTCATTCGTACCTATTTGTCATCTTGGCAGTTTTCCCAGAAATCTTCAACATTGTGCAAATGTGCATACTCGGGTCCAAGCACCTTCCTTATATGTCCATAAGGATCCATCCATGGGTGAGTGGTGTGAAGTCTAAAATGGTACTCGGCCAACTCCTTTTCTAAATTACCTACACATTGTGAGGTATGGAGCTCATACATCCCTTGGCCGAAAGAGAGGGGATAAGAGATCCTTGCTAGGTGTTTGCTGCTCAAGAGGGTGTGTACATGTCACAACTACCGAGAAAGCTCCAACAATATTATCCAGTCATTGGGATATCGAGGTAGCTTGTTCGGTCTCTCTAAGAAGCCTTGAGCGCGGATGTAAGTAAACTTCGAGTATTGAATGAACAAGAAAGTATATTGTTTTAGGAAGGCGTTAGCATTGTGGGAGACTCGCCTCTCAAAGTCACCCCCAATCAATCTAATGATATGACCTATGAAATCATCATTAATCCTGCAGTAGTCCTTCTTGTAGTTCTTGTACTGCAACTGAGGGTACCTATTGTAGACTTTCAGTTCCCTACCTTGTTCTTCATTCAAAGCTTTGAACAAGCCATCGTATTGCCTCCATTCGGCCAATGAATAAACCAGGTAGGATGTCATGTAAAACTTGGAGGTCTTCTTGACATTCATGAATTGAGTTTGAAAGCAATCACTTATTATCCCTCCCCAGTAGAATGTGGTCTCTGTGGTATCATCCTCTTTTCCGCGAAGAATCTGTTCAACAAAATAGACCATCCATTCTTCAAAGTATGTAGCAGTAGGAAGGCCCATTACTCTGCTTAGCAGGGTTACTAGATCATGTTAGTATTCATAGAAATCATTGTGGAAGAGCTCCTGAGGAACTTTCACAGCACTGCCCCTCTTCTCCTTGAGCCAATATTGATTTATAAGCTTCTTACATTTAATTGGGTCTTCGTCCCACATTTCCTTGCATTCTTCTATGGTCGAAAATTCCATCTCCCTGAAGGTAGGGATATGGAAGGCCCTCGTTATCGCCTTACCCGACATGTCAGCCAATAAATTTCCATCTTTTTCCACGATTGTCCTATTTTTCGGCTGGTATGCCTCCCTGCATGCCATTACTAGTTTTGGGGCGACAAGAGAGGGAGGAAAATCCACAACTTTGGCTATCCCACTACCTCTGATCAATCTAGCATTCTTTGTCTTAGGGCTAATTCTGACTCTTTCCATGAATTCATCAATGTCCACATGCCCTATATAGGTGTCAGAGACTTCCTTCCAATCCGTAGTGATCTTAGATTGCAGTGGTTCCCCTTGGAACTGGTATTTCATTTGGTCTTTATCTTCCTTTCCACGAGGAGATTTTCCTATTTTCTTCCCTTTGTCCTTCTCTGCAACTACCCTCGAGGGTCCTGCACCCAATTCCATATATTATGTAAACAAAGGAAAGGTAAGCATAATCAAGCATGCAAACACAAAAGGTTAGCCAAATCCCTGCAAACAAAGTTAGATTGAATAATTCATCATTCAAAAATCTAACATGTAGTCCAAGTTGTTGTTTAGCAGTTCTCAAGAGGGAGTTTGGACAGTCCAAGCCCCAGGGGTCGGACTTCCCTAGTAGGATGGTTGTTTGAAGGGCGAACAAGGCAGGATGATCCGTATGATTTCTTCCACCTTCAGATTTAGATGATTTGAAAATTCCATGGAGAAGAGGGTCCAATTTGAACATGTGGGTCAAAGTTTGTTTCCAAATTGGAAGGCATCTAGACCATCATTGGGGCATTTAGAATCAAGAGGAGGGAAATTTTCCTGAGGATTTCCGCTATGAAACGGCAAGCAATGAGGGGAGGTCTGACAGGAGCAACCCAGAGGACTAAACCTGACCTCGAGCTTGGCCTCCATATTTTCTTTGTTCTTAGTTCCATCAGTAATCAAGGTACTGGGCCCCAGAGGTCGAAAGGATGGGCTCAGTTTTCCCTTTTCTGCAATGGCTGAGATGGGACGGAGTCTCGACGGTAGAAGTCCAGCAAAGTGGATCCGGCGAAGGCTGGGCACTTAAGTTTTCATCATTTTATTGACGTGGCGTTGGGACATTTGGGACCCAGAGGGCGGAAAGCAGTCATTCAATAGTTGTGTGAAATGGAAATGTTACAACGGAAGTTCATGGATGGAATTCCGCGGACCGGGACCCAAAAAGCGCTAAGGATGCGGCAATTTTAAGTTGAATGCGCAGCAAACGGTCGGGCAGAGTCCGAAGGCCAGAAGGACACAACCAAGATGCCATTTGGAAATGGTGAATGATAGGCAGCACCCTGGGGATGGCATCCCTCGGGAGCAGGCCCAAAAAGCATGGGTGGAAGCAAGGAGTTCAATTTTCTTTGTCCAAACGGCAGAAAGATAAGGGCATTCCGGGATGGCGGACCCGAGAGGGAAGTTTGTCGTTTTGAGGTTGTTTTTAGTTTTCATGTTTTATCGATGGCGAAGGGGATTCTCGGGCTCAGAGAGCTTTAAAGCTCTGTGTGAAGAACGGCGCTGGGGTAGAGAAGTTCTGGATTCAGTTCAAGGGCGATTTAAGGAGGTTCCTTAAAATTCTACCATATGGGTTTTAAACACCTCATTTCTCTCCATCGAATGAATGCATTTTAATCCCCTTTTTATCCATTACTTGTGCGTAAAATCACAAAAAACACATAGGAGATCGCACGACAAACTTACCACGAGAATCTGGTGAATGGAGACGATGAAATTGCCAATAAATACAAAGGACCAGAAAATGAAGACTACGGGTTCAAAGGCGGCGCACAAGGAAGGCTCTGGAATCACTCTAAACTTCTCTAGCTAACCTGACATATGAAAATGACAAGTTGAATTGGCTTATTTATACACTTAAGTGCATTTAATGCACCTAATTAATGCATGTACGGTGGGCTCAAAAGTTGGTGAATTTGAAATTTGAGATCGGCCACGGGCAGGCCAGAGCCCAGAGGTTGGAAGGATGCAAGCCAACGGCCGCTCGAAATTCAAAGTGGAAATTCATCAGCGAAGAGGACCCCGAAGTCCGATGGTCGGAACTCTGGCGAGGGACGACCATTCAGGAAAATCCAAAGCACAACAAAGACCCGGGCAGGGAACTCCGGCAGGCTGGGCCCGACGCGAATAAAAGATGGTCAGTTGAACTTTCAGAGCCATAAGGATGGCGATTAAGGTGACGGGCCCCATGGCACAAAAGGATGGATCCCTTTGGATGTTTTGAAACAACAAATGCAGTAGGGAAATCAAGCAAGGGAAACCCACCATGATAGACCCAGAGGGTGCCAAGGACCCCTTGCAAAGGCAAACGGTTAAGGGGACTCCATGAGGACCTAGGACTTAGAAAATTTTGCGGGGATGAAACATGGTCAACTTGGGATAAGACCTTAATGGTACACTGACCATTTGGGACATCAAAATAGGGGCACACAAAATGAGGCAGTGACAAAATGACCCAGCAAGGCGAAGGAAAGAGAGGGTCCCCATTCCAAATGGGGCATGTGTGTTGAGGGCACAACACATAGCAGCAACAACACTCCATCAACTCCATAGAGAAAGTCTGGAACAACACTATTGTAGCAGGGGCTTGAGTGCTCTTTTTCTCTTCCATTAGCTAGTGAGCTCTTGGTGGAGGTGGTAAGCATTTTCACTCTTCTCCTCTATGATTTGGTTGATTAGCACATTACTGTTTTGTAGTGTTTATTGTGTTATCTACTTTATTTTCTCCTTTATCATAATTTTCTCTATCGTTGCTATCTTGGTTGTTCGTGGAGGTGGAAACACCAAAGCATGGGTCTAACTGAGGCAGACCCCTATACAACCCCCAATAATTTTCCTCTTTCTTGTGTGTAGGTGGGCGTTCATTTGGAGCTAGCTGGCGAACAAGCTCTTTTGTGAGGTCATCTTTGTCACCCTAGCTTTAATAATTCTTCTTTATCATATCCGTTTGTATATCTCTTATTTCATAAATTTGTTTTGTTCCCTTAGAAACCACTAGCTAGGTCGTCAGCTTGTTTTCTAACGGTTCTTGTTGTATTTTCAGTCCTTTGGTCATACGAACGCCAGCACACCTAAGAGACACCAATGCACCGCGCTATCATCCCAAAACTACACTACCATCCTCAAGCAGAGAGCTACCTGAGGTACAGTATTGAACCCAAAAACTAGCTTGCCTAGCCCCAAAACTGGTTTCAAGTCTGCAAAGTGATTGAAGGACCTTATAGTCCTCATCACTCTCATCCCTCATTTCAAACACCCCTTTAGAGTGAGGTAAGTTAGGGTAGCCTTCCGATCTTGGATCTTCATGACTTGGGGCCTTGAACATGGTTGGTCCCCCTCTCTTACATTTTTGGTGAACCCAACGTGAACCAATGTCTACTCATTCGTTGGTGTTGGGGCTTTTCCCTTGTACCTTGTGATCGTTGTGCCCCTGATTGTTGTGAAGGTTTATGATCATCACAACCCAATCCACAACCTCTGGGTATATCGTTAGGAGAAGTGTACGACACCTTCTGATGGAGAGGACAAATGTCACTATTGGTTTCTCTACAGGACTTTTTACTGGATCCATCATTGGTCTCGCCGCACAGGAGCAATTGTCAAGGGGCGAGGTAGGATTTTCTGATGAGACCAACCACATCTCCACTCCTCCTGCATCTCCCACACCATCATCGATAGACGAGCATGAGGTTGTTCACATTCCTTCATAATATGTCTCTACCCTTAGCAAAGGGTTGGTTGCCTTGGAAAACCACTTGGAAAGAGACCCGAAGTAGGCTAGGGTTGCCTGGGTTATCAGCAAACTAAAGTATATGTTGGGAAAAGACCAAACAGGCATAGAACTTTTGGCTAGTCTCTCTAGTCTAACTGATGCATGTGCTCCCCCAAACAATCCTAACATTGTACGAGGGGCCACTTTTGAGGACCATGAGAGACAACTAGGAATCTCGATGCCTCCTATGTTTGTGTACATGGTCGATGTCGTACCCTCGATCAGCATTCCCTCTACCTCTGAGAGACCTGAAACTATCAAAGTGAACAAGATCCCATTGGGTTTTAGCTTCACCCCTCAGGTGTCACCTCTAGCGGTGGAGGATTTGGTGGGATGAGTGGTGGGGTCTTTGGTAGCGGCGGTGGCTTCGATGGCGGAAGTGGTGCTGGTGGAGGTGGTTCCGATGGAGGCCATGGTGGTGGCTTTGGAAGCGGAGGTGGCTCTGGCGGAGGCCTTATTGGTGGTGGTGGCTCCAGTAGTGGTTACGGCGGTTGTCACACCGGTGGCTCTGGTGGTGGCTCTGGTGGTGGTTCTAGAGGAGGTTCCTCTAGCCCTATATCTTCTAATGACCCTATTTTGAATACTCTTCTTCAGAATATGGGTAATATGTAGAGCTAGCTAGCGAGTCTCTCCCAAGCCTTTTCCCAGCCTATCTTCCAACCCTTCATCCGGCATAGCCCGTTGTCAGTCACAATTTTGAACACTCCCTTCCCTCAAGGAATGGATCCTAAATTTGAAAAATATGGCAGCAAAGGGGACCCACAAATGCATGTGTCCACCTTTAATGCCCTATGCACGGATTTCTTCCATCATGATGCGTTGATGGAAAAACTATTCCCTTGATCTCTCAAGGATACAACACTCGAATGGTATTGTTACTTGCCTAATAATTCCATTTTCTCATTTGACCAAATTGTAAACCAATTCCTATGATAGTTCCAAGCTAACATCATGTCGAAGATGACCTTTTCAGATCTCTTCTGGTGCAAACAAGGAGATGACAAAAAGATTACTAATTTTATAGTGTGGTATCAAGCGCTCTTCTCACAAATCTTGTATTTGTTGCCCGATTCTGATATGTAGATGGTATTCATAGGGAACTTGAAAAGGCCTTGGCAGGAAAATTTTTCCCTTATGAAATACCCTTCTTTCACGCATTTGTGTGTATCCCTACGAGAGTACCAACAGATGGTAGTTCAGTTCAAGGGATCCTCCTCGCACTCCCATTCTAAGGGAAAGTCCATAGTATCGATCTCTGAGAAAGGTAAGTCTATTACGAATGTAGTAGCTGCTACAGATGAAAACGGCCTCAAACGCAATTGAAAGTTCACAAAGTTAGCAGAATCTTATTCTTCCATCTTGCAAAAAATTTTGAAGGATAAGATCCTAACCTTGCAAAACCATAAATCTCTTAAGGAACCTTACCCTAGTTGGTATGATGCGAATACCTATTGTCAGTACCATCGGGTTAATGGACACGATACCAAATGTTGTATGTGCCTACATCATGAGATATAGGACTGCATCGAGGATGGTACTATTCATCTCGATGGAAGCAAAAAAAATATAAATAAATCTATGGCAAAAGAGAATAGTGAATTGCAGATATACACAGACCCGTTTCCATCGCATTCTGTTAACATGATTATCAATCTCACTGATTCTATCACTCAATCTAAGGCCTATGTTAACATGGTCATAGTTGCTTCTACTACACGACCTGCACCCGGATCCTTGGATGTGACATTCACTTCACAAGATTTACCCTTAAATAACAAGCCCTCTCCCCTCTATATTCTCGCTCACCTCAGTGACAACATTGTGATCGGAGTCTTAGTAGACCCTGTGAGTCGAGTGAATGTTATTATAGAAGAGATGTTGTGGCTTAACTCACTACATAGAAAAGAGTGCGAAGAAATAAAATCCACCATCTGTATACACGATGGTCTTTGTCTGAAACCATATGGCTCGATAACCTTGTTCATCCTAGTTGGACCTAGGGTTGTTGACACAGATTTTGATGTCATTCCAGAGTCGAATTTGTTCAAGATGAAGCTAGGCATACCTTGGCTAGCTTCCATGAATGGAATTTCCTGTTATTCATAAATGTTTAAAATTTTCCCATGAAGGTGTTGTGCACATAGTGCATGACATTGGATACCGACCTCTGGTGTCTTGTTAGGGATATTCATTAAACCATTGTTGGCCCGCCCTGGTTGGTCCTCTTCCTCCAAGAACATACCTACTTTACAAAAACTATGTGAAGTATAAGACCGGGGGCAAGGGACAGTCAAAATTGGATCTTCCTATAGCACAGCAGCCAGCTGCCTCCTCTTCTCAAAAAGGAAAGGAGAAGCTTGCCTCCTCTCAGGCTAACTTGTCTTCCCCCCTTTCTTGGGAGGAGTATTGGATGAGAAAGCCTGGCCTTTACCCATTAAGTCCGATGATCCCTCCTTGGCGTAGACCCAAGATCAGGATATCGGACCTCCCTACTAAGCCACCTGGACCTTGGTACTATTTGTATGGTAGAGGAAAAGGTCCCTGTGGGGAATCCTCTATGTCCCGACCTCCATGACCTCCTGCCGCTTATGCCCCAAAAGTAGTAAATGGGAAGAGGCCCACTGCCGAGGCACTTGAGTCGACTCCCCCTACTACTTCTCAACCTATTCTTCCTTCTCTCATTCAAGAGTTTGTTCCTCTGCCAGAAACGGTTGTAGTGGACACTCCCATGGCCGAGAAGGATCCTTTTGCTCCTTCGCAGCCTCCAGCCTCTAGTTCAAAGAGTCGTAGAAACTATCTTGTGCATGAGCGCAAGTACCGGCGAAAGGCTCTCATGGTTGAATATGCCACCTTACATAGGAAGGAAGAGGAGATGACCACCCCTGTATCAAGGCCTCCTATCGTGTCCTCCTCTCTCCTCCCCTCTACTTCTTTTCAATCTAGCTCTATATCGCTTATGGCTTCCACTGTGAGTAAAAATGCATGTGACCCTAAAAAGGTGCAGGTGTTCATTGCTCATTCGGTGGATCCTCCTTTGTTATGTCCCTTTCATATGTCTCGCCTTTCCTAAAACCCGTAGATATGATGAACACTTCGGTGGTATCTACTGCGGTCTTCTCTTCCTCTTGTTCCTCTGCACCTCTCACCTCGTCTATGGGGAGTTTACATCCCCCGACGGAGCAGAAGGTGGAGAGTGGTGCTTCTAACAATTGAGGACAGAAGAGGGTCCCACCTTCTCTAAAAGGTGGTCCTGCGCTGACTTGTGTTGTCCTAGTGATGAAACCAATCCTGGATTCCCCTAAGATCATCACCACTCCCGAATCACTTGGAAAGCCTAGCGATGAATCTTGGGCGCAACCTTCTCCATCCACTGAGGTAAAACATGGCACTCCTCTAAATTTCATGTTTAACTCTTTGGATGAAGTTCTAGCCTTCTCAGCGATCTTTGCAAAATTGTTGACCTTAGCTCCACAAGAGCTTAGTGAAGGATACCTTGCAGGGCCTTCTTCCTTAGCCCTTGTTGCGGGAGGTTCGAATGCTCCTCATCTTAACATTCCACCACTATAGGCTCGTCCTCCTTCCCCATACGATGATCTAGAGTGGGAAGCGGACGACCTCTTGGTCAATCAGTGTTAGGGGGAGGCCCCTTCTTTATCTTTAGAATAGAGGTGTGTGTGTTGTGATGTTTTCCCCCGTGATCATGCTATGTGTTTTGGATGACCCTTGTCACCCTTGTTGGTACTTGGATACAAACGTTGTTTTTGTGTCGTAAACCTTCTATTTGTATCATCATTCTTCCATGTTTGTGACTTGATTTTCAGAAAATTGGGGATGATGCAAAGAATTGGGGGCATTTAGGCTTCTCTTCCATGTTGACCCAATTTTTTTACTTTTTCTTCTCGTGCATTCTTCACATGGTTTGATATAGTAGGGGGTTGATGACAGTTCATTCTATATACTATTATTATACTTATATATATTTATGAGCAGTTCTGACCCCGAAATATCAGGCTACCCCTTGTGTTTATGTTCTTTTCTCTCTAGATTTTCCTTGATCTTTCTCTCTTCTTTGCTTGAGTTTTCCCTCTCATGTGTGACAACTCCACTTCTACAACACTTCGATTTTCCAAAAATACATTCATTGCAACGAATCTTTTCTCGATAATCTTCACAAACATCTTTTCAAGAATTGCATTCTTGACTTGAAACCCTAATGGAACGTGCTTCCTTCATCATGGGTTTGTAAGGAAAGAACTTGAGAACCTTCCTCTGAGGTGGGAACAACTTCGACCTTCCACTCGCGTGGGGGAATTTTCTTCCTTTTGAATTCCTTGATGAAGTGAACATCTTTCAAAAGGATTCCTTGATGATGAATCGATTTGAGAAAGAAACATATCTTTCATACTTTCGAATAGCGCGTCCCTTGAGTGGACCCCTTCTTTATGTCGAGTTCCCAAGGGACCCCTTTGAAATTTTTCCAACTTGTTGATGGTCTGCATGACTTTCCACTTACTTGCTTGCGTGGCCACTTTCTAACATGTTCTATCTACGGGTAGACATGTCGTTTTACAGGTGTTCCTGTGAAGCCGTTTTCTGACTCTACGGAGTCCCCCTTCCTTGGGTTTCCTCCATGTGAGAGATCTTGAGGGATACCTCCCTGCGGGTTTGTGGGTCTGTAGGGAACTTCTTTTGAGGTTCCTCCATGCGAGAGATCTTGTGGATGGCTCTCTTGCAGGTGTACAGGTCTGTAGGGCACTTTCTTTGGGTTTCCTCCATGTGAGAGATCTTGGGGGATACCTCCCTGCAGGTCTATAGGTCTGTAGGGAACTTTCCTAGGTTTCCTTCATGAGAGAGATCTTAAAGGACACCCTCCCTATAGGTTTGTAGGTCTATAGGGAACTTTCTTGGCTTCCTCCATGTGAGATATCTTGGGGGATGCCTCCTTACAGGTCTGCGGATCTGTAAGGCACTTTTCGGGGTATCCTTCATGTGAGAGATCTTGAAGGACACCTTCCTTGCAGGTTTGTAGGCTTGTGAGGTGCTTACTTCTCGAGGCTTCCTTCATGTGGGAGATCTTGGGGGTTGCTTCCTTGCAATTCTGTGGGCCTATAAGACGCTTTCATTCTTCAACTTCATAGTTTTGTGGGGTTATGGAGTCCTTTTCTTGTCCTACGCTCTCGAGTTCGCCAAATCATAGTCTGCTTCCTTGATGGTTCAAGTATACCTTTCTAACCCTATTCATTCTTTGATCTACTTTACTAAAGCACTCATCAGTATTCGTGCTCACTAAAGTATGGGAAAAATCTATAGGCATGAATTTGCACCCCTTACACAAATTCCCCTTTTACACTTCTTCACCTTAGAAAATCAAATCTGAAGGCGAAATTCCACATCATCCTATTCCCTTCATTCCACTTGGAATCTCTCTTTTGCGTCGATAGAAGAATAACTGTAGGGGACTCCTGCGTAGCACATAGATGTCCACGCGGCACGCTTACGTCCCTAAAGGATTCCTACATCTGAAGCTGGTAGAGGCATTACACTTCCTATTGGGAATGATTTGTAACTTCCCTCTTCAACCAACTGACCCAAATATGGTAGATTCTCTCCCTTCTTCAAATTCTTCCATTCTTCATCCAATCCATCTCCTTTTGGAACACCCTAATCTCTCTAGCAATCTTCTACACATTCTCTTACAATCTCCAAGCATTATAGCAGTCACTTTCACTCTCAAGCAGCACTTTGGAACTCCATAGTAGCAGCAACAACACTCCATCAACTCTGTAGAGCAAGTGTGGAACAACACCATTGCAGTAGGGGCTTCAGTCCTCTTTTTCTCCTCCATTAGCTAGTGAGCTCTTGGTGGAGGTGGTAAGAATTTTCAATCCTCTCCTCTACAATTTGGTTCAGTAGCACATTATTGTTTTGTAGTGTTTATTGTGTTCTCTACTTTCTTTTCTCCTTTATCATACTTTTCTCTATTGTTGCTATCTTGGTTGTTCGTGGAGGTGGAAACACCAAAGTGGGGGTCTAACTGAGGTAGACCCTTATACATCTCCCCAACAATTTTCCTCTTTCTTGTGTGTAGGTGGACGTGCATTTGGAGCTAGCTGGCGAACAAGCTCTTTTGTGAGATCATCTTTGTCACCCTAGCTTTAATATATTTGCTTTAACATATCCATTTGTATATCTTTTATTTCATATTTCTATTTTGTTCCCTTAGAAACCACTAGCTAGTTCGGCAGCTTGTTTTTTGATGGTTCTTGCTATATTTTCGGTCCTCTGGTCGTACGGACGCCAACGCACTTGAGAGACACTAGCACGCCGTGTTGTCGTCCTAGAACCATGCTTCTGTCCTCAAGCAGAGAGCTACCTAAGGTACAGTATTGAACCCAAAAACTGGCTCTCCTAGCCCCAAAACTAGTTTCAGGTATGTAAAGTGATTGAAGGGCCTTATAGTCCTCATCACTCTTGTCCCTCATTTCAAACACCCCTTTAGAGTGAGGTGAGTTAGGGCAGCCTTCTGCTCTTGGCTCTCCATGACCTAGGGCCTTGAACGTGGTTGGTCCCCCTCTCTTACACTTCCTAGAACAACTAGTTCATTTACTGCTCTTTGGATTTCATTTAGGGTCCTTAAGAATACTTCAGCTTCCTCACTGCTTCAGTGGCATGCATGGCCACATCTCACTTCCTCCCTATTGACTGTTACAATTCCTTCCCTTATTAGCCTCATGAATTTCACCATTGAAATCTCTAGGTGGACTGAGACCTATAGAGCAATATCAAAAAATGTGAGCCTTTTGGAAGACTCGGTGAGTGCCCTCTTATTCCCCTTAAATTTATCATCATTTCTCACTTTCCAAATGTGCCACATGATTTTAGTAGATAAAAAATTCCATAATAGTTTCTAGTCATTGCCAATACTCAAATCAAGAAATAAGACATCTTTCCACATAATTTTACCATTTTCATTCTAAATTTTTTAATTATGACAAAATAACCTCCAAATTTCTTGTACATAGAAACAATCAAATAATATGTGCTTAATCGATTCAAGTGTCTTGCATATACTACAAATATCAACATCTTAGGCTCCATAGAGCAATGCCAAACAAGAGAGATAATTTTATGCCATTCCCTATTAATCAAGGATAACCCCTAGCAACTATTTAGATGCTCAAGAATAGACACATTGTTGATAAGATCATTATATATTGTCTTTGATTTAATATTAGATAGAGCAAAACCATCCTTCCAAACAATATCATTGGAAAGGTCCAGCTTCTTCTCCACATTCCTAGGAAAGATAGCATCTTTGAAGGCCTCTAGAAGTGTCAAGTAAGTTCTCAAATTAGACTTAGGAAGTGTTGGAATTATGTAGCCTTGCAACATGAGCATGAAGTGTAGATGGATTGTGTTGGTTGTTCCTGTGTTGCCATTGACGTCAACATGGTGACAATTGTACGATAAGTTTACTTAGTTAACCGGAAGTTGTTCTCTACCGATAGTGTTCTTTTGTGATGAACCAGTGCATTGGTCTTTGAGTCTGGAATTCACTGCAAGAAAAGATATGACTCTAATCTCTTAACCATGTTATTATATCTCATTCAGACAGCTTTATCTTGGATCTTGAGAAGTTTTATGTTGTGAACTGAAATTTATCATTGACAAAGTTTAGTTTTGTATTCCATTGTTGTTTCTCTACTCAGCATATCAGTGTGGCAGACTCCATAATTTCTTAAAGAGAACATTCTAATTTTGCAATTATAATGGTATTCTCTATGATGGTAGTATGATGAGAAATTGATGTAATCTCAAATTCAGAAGGTGTTTGCTTTGAGGATTGTATGTTGGTTTGGATTTTTTGTGGATTAAGTCCTAGTCTTGGCCAACCTGACATATGACATTCACTAAGAAGACTAGTTATACTTTATGGATGTTTTCCGACTTGATACATTGCACTACATGGAAAAAAATGTTTTTAAATTATATATGGTGCTTGGGTTTTCCACATAAAAATCCTAGTGTTCATGTGTGTTGATGCATTAATTTTTTTCATGTTCTCTCTTGTTGATTTGGTCATAATTGTGATAATGTTTAGATGGATTTTATTTGAATGAATTTATGGAATACTGATTCACCCCCCCTCTTAGTATTCTGGATATTCAACAATTGGTATCAGAGCTTGGTTCCTCTGAAGGAGCCTAATAGCTTAAGGAAGGTCCCAGAATTTGAATATAAGAAAAAAATTTCCTCCAGAAGTGATCTATGTTGGATATTCAAAAGAAATTGAAGATATAAAGAATAAGTTGAAGGAATTGAATGAGTGTATCAAATATCTAAGGAGAAGATATGAAGATTCTTTTGATCAATTAAGAAGAGAACATGGAGAGATCACCAGACTGTTACAACAATTGGAAGAAGTGAAAAGAATTGAAGTCTATCAACAAGTTGAAATTCAAGAGAAAACAAATGAATGTGTCAAGCTTGAGCAAGAAGTAGAAATCTTGAGATCAAATCTGGAAAAGGCAGGAAAGTTTGAGGATAAATTTAAGGTAAGCTCTACAATGCTTGATGAGTTGATTATTTCTCAAAGATCGGCGATGGATAGAAGTGGTTTAGGTTTTGAAGAAGGTCAGAGTTCAAAAGCGAAGCAATCCTCTGACAAGAAGACTTGGTACAAATATGGTCAAATCAAGAATATAAGAAGCAATTTCAGAAGGACTCCCATCAGACATCCTAATTCTCAAAGAAGGAGAAAAGATAACTATCCGGAAAAGAAGCATGAACTAATCATTGATCTAGAAGAAGTAAGAAAAGAGATGAAAAAAATCCGGAGAAAGGAAGGAGAATATCAGAATCATCAGTCTTATCTATGTCAACTTCTGGTGCAAATACGCCCATCAATTTTTGAGTCCAACAATGTCTAAGAGGGAGCAATCATCAAAAAATTTAATAAACCCCTCATCGACACTTATGTCACATCATGAAAGAAGTATATTTAATATGGTAACAAATTCAAGGAATTTTTCAATCACATGTGTGAAGAAGAAGTTTGAAAATTTTGAAAGGATGGAGGCGCACACAATTTTCAAGGTGATCTAACTCCAATTTGAAGCATTAATTGCAAAAGCATTCGGAATGAAAGAAATAAATTTAGATGTTTTAAGGAAATTGTACTCAAAAGGCATATGTATTTTTGGAGAAGCATGCAAAGGAAGTTTGGAGAAACCAGAGCAATTCAGAGTTTCAAGGTTTGAAGGGAAAAGAGATTGAAGTGGATTCAAAGCGTGCTCTGAAAGCTGGATATCTATCCTATTCTCCGTTGGCAATTACAAAGGTATTCCTACTTGCACAATATTTCAATCTTTTTTTATATGGATAATTCAAAGGTTGTGAATATTTCAGATAGATTGCAAATTAATTTGAGGAAATATTTGAAAAATCTATCAAAAGAGTCAGTTGGTGCATTCTCTTGTATTCCTCCTAGAGTGTTGCCCACTAAAGATATATATGCATTTGTCTATAGTAAGAGACGAAATGTCACCAATTCGGTTAAGTAACCTATGGAAGAATGAATTGGAAGAAAACCATGATGCTTATAAAATGTTAGTTGAGAAGAAGTTGGATGTTTGGAAAAAATATCTTCTGTTTGAATTCGACAGGAAGTATATTTGAATAGTTTTGAGCAGGATTCATGATGAATCATTATGGATTAATGAAGCACATTTGATTACCAGAGAAGCAATCAGGGATGTTACTAGTTTGTGTTCCTCCATACCAGTTCCAAAATGAAAGGTTGTAAATGAACTTGAGATAATTGAGGTGGCTGGTGTGACCCTCGAAGGGAAAGAGCTTGTTTTGAGAATAATTGAAGATTCGGTCATTAGGTATGTTGTGATGGTTATTGGTCAAAAAGTTTGATTACCTAGCAATGACCTCATAGTTTCTACTGCTATTGTACACACTGCTATTGATATGGTTAGAAGAGGTATGGATTATGACCTGTGTGAGCTACTTCGAATACATCTTTTGAAGAACTTGAAGGAAATCAAGAAGAGTAAGAAGAATACATTTTGGTATGGAAATTTGATTGTCTGCTTACTCTTTTACTTCTTGAAAGAGTTATCGGTAATAGGAAGGATAGAGTGGACAAATACAGAACCTATTGCCCATCAAATCAAGAAATTCATAATAAATCTTGGTGGTTCGGATGCTCAAGAGACTGCTCTTGCTGCATTATTTGGAACATTCCAAATGAGGATGAACAAAATATCAAGGATTCCAGGAAGTGTTACTAAAAGGTACTCCAAAAACATTAATTTCCTAGTCTCTACAGATTTATTTCATATGGAAGCAGTTGAAGCTAGATTAATGTGGATATTTGAGTTATATTATGAAGTGTCAAAGGCTGAGATCGATCACTATGCAAGAATTCTTTTGGAAAGCCCTAAGAATCCCAATGTAGAAGGTACCTCTGGTAGTGCAACCGGAACAAGGAAGAAGAGAAAGAGTGTTGTCAAACAAGAAGTTGCAGAAGGAAGTGAATCAGAGAAAACTCAACATGAGCATGAAAGCATAAACATTTAAGGAGCTTTGAAAGAATTGTAGAAGGTTATTCCCAATGCTAACTTTGATTCATCCGTTTTAGCTGTGGAAAATCTCATAAACATGATTAATTATTTGAAGGTCTATATCTCTGGACTAGAAGTGCATGTTGGAATCAGGTCTATAGAAGAAAATTTAGAATATATCAAGAAGAAATGTGCAAATGCACATCATAGAGTGATGGAGGAATTGGAGAGTGTACAGGTTTGTGAGGAAGAGGCTAAGGAACTACTTTCTTTTTGGCTGAATTGACCTGGCATTACACTAAATATAAGTGATGAGATAAGGAAGAGTGAAACCTAGATGAGCACTCATGCAGATACATACAAATTGAAAGAAGATAGAAATAATCAGAGATGGTCCTACATTGTGCAGCTTCAAGAAAAATTATTTTCCTTATAGGACTAAAGTCAAACAAAAGTGATTAGGAAGTTTGTGGCACCCAGAGACATGGTTAAACTTAGGAACATTCTTGTATCTAGTTCTCTTGATAGTATTGGTAATTTATCAGAGATTAATCTCAGTCCCAATACTTTAGAAAATGGTATAGAGTCATTGACTAAGCTTGAACTATTACACAAGACTCTTGTAAGTGTGAAAGGTGAATGGGAAGAAGGAAAAGCTTCATGGAAGGGCAACCTGGAGAATCTCAAAAGTTCCTAATATTTAGGATTCAACTCTTTGTGTTCATATCTTTTTGGTTAATTATTGATGTATACATATATACCAAACTCCATCCTTTGTCATTGATGTCAAAGGGGGAGAGATAGAGATAGACAAAGTAAAAATATTTTTTCAGAAGAACAATTTTGATAGGGGGAGTATTCAGTTGCCTTATATCAGAAAAATGTTTTTGACATGCATGTTGCCATCAATGCCAGAGGGGGAGATTGCTGGAATTATGGAGCCTTGCAACATGAGCATGAAGTGTAGATAGATTGTGTTGATTGTTCTTGTGTTTTCATTCATGTCAACATGGTGACAACTGTACTAGAAGTTTACTAAGTTAATCAGAAGTTGTTCTAGACCGATAGTGTTCTTTTATGATGAACCGGTGCGTTGGTATTTGAGTCTGAAATTCACTGCAAGAAAAGATGTGACTCTAATCTCTTAACCATGTTATTATATCTCATTCAAACAACTATATCCTAGATCTTGAGAGGTTTTCTATTGTGAGATGAAATTTATCATTGAAAAAGTTTAGCTTTGTATTCCATTATTGTTTCTCTGCTCAGCATATCAGTGTGCGAGACTCCACAATTTCTTAAGGAAAACATTCTTATGTTTTGGTTCTAATGGTAATCTATATGATGGTAGTATGATGATAAATTGATGTAATCTCATATCCAAAAGGTGTTTTCTTTGAGGATTGTATGTTGGTTTGGAGTTTTTATGGATTAAGTCCTAGTCTTGGCTGACCTAACTTATGACATTCACTAAGAAGACTAGTTATACTTTATGGATGTTCACCAACTTGATATATTGTACTACATGGACAAAAATGTTTTTAAATCATATATGGTGTCGACAAGAATGATTTGATTATTTTTCTTTCATCTAATTAGGTCGACCTAATTGATGAATGAGATATACTTGCATATATATATATAAGATTATTTGAAGAGGAGATAGATGGAGAAAGATAGTGTGTGTAGTGTGTGGAGAAGTGAGAAGGTGTGAATATGGAAGGAGAAGAAAGAGAAGTGTGGTGATATGCGAAGAGGATCAAGGGTGAAGTGTGAAGATGCGAGCCTAAATGCTTTATCAATTGAGGATCATAATAGAATTGTTGAGCGACTATTGTGAGAGGTAGTACTTCTTATTCAAAGCTTCATTGGAACTGAACCTTGCACATAGAAGGTGTATTCGATTAGTTCATACTTTTGGCAGTGAGCCACAATCTTTGTATCTTGGTGGTTAGCCAACTTTTGTATTCAGGATGTGAGCCTTTCAAGGATAGTGAGTCCTAGTTGTGAGCCCTGTAATATCTTGTATCCAGATATAATATATTGCGAGTTAATGATCACTGTGGTTTTTCCCATTTTGGGTTTTCCACATAAAAATCCTAGTGTTCATGTGTGTTGATGCATTGATTTTTTATCATGTTCTCTCTTGCTAATTCGGTCAGACTTGTGATAATGTTTAGATGGATTTTATTTGAATGGCTTTATGGAATACTGTTTCACCCCCTCTCTCAGTATTCTGGATATTCAACTAGAAGATCAAACTCATTACACAAATTAATCCATCTTTTCAAATTCCCATTGGTTAATATATCCACAAAGGTTTTAATGCCTTTTTTATTCCAATTCTTAATAGAACAACCTTGCAGCAAGGCAAAATTTTTATTATTATGCTCCAAGTTCCACCAAATGGAACTGTAGGATTGACATTTTAGATTGTTTTTCAGAGTTATGTTGTTAGTTTTGAATTGAGCATTGTGCTTTTTTAGCTCCCAATCCTTCCAAAGGCTTTTGAAAACTAAGGACCCTGTTGGGATCATATGGTTTTTACTGAGGAGTATGCCACTCAAGGGCAGCATCTTCCAAGTCTTAGCCTGCTTAGGAACCACCATATGTATGTTATTCCTTACCAATACCTTCCAAGGTTTTTTTTCATCCAAAGACTTTAGAATCCATTTGGTCGCCAAGGCAATCCCTTGTATTCTTGTCTTTCATCCCAATTCCACCATGTAGTTTGTCTATGTAGCACCATTCCCACTTAATTGAGTGTCTCTTCCTGTTCCCTTTCCCATATGACCAAAAAAAATCCTTATTCTTTTTTTAATATCATTGAATTGGTAGCTACAAAATAACCAAATAGATGTGAAGTAGACACTATAGGAGGATAAGATCTTTTGGCATACTTGAATTCTTCTTGCCAAGGAGAGATATTGCCTATTCCACCCTCCTAGTTTCTTTTCAATTTTGGTTCTAACTCAATTCCACATCTCTTTGAGATCAGGACTAACAAAAAATGGGATCCCCAAATATCTTACCAATTTATTGGGGCCACCCCATTGAAACCCATACTTGTCTAGCCATTTTGGAGGTGATTCCTTCCATCTAAGAAAATTGATTTAGCTTTGGATAGTCTTGAGCTCGAGGCTTGAAAAAATAGGTTGAGTTTTTTCATCAAGGAGTCCAAGTTATCTTGCTCAATCTCCACAAAGATAGAGGTATCATCAACAAATTCCACATTAATTAATTCATTTTGATGAAGAAGCTTGATCCCTTTAATTCTAGGAGAGAAAGTGTGATCCCTCAATAGGTAGAAGAGAGCATCTAAAGCTATGACAAAGAGTGTTGGTGCCAAGGGGAAACCTTGGCAGATAGATCTTTCCAAGATTGCTTCTTCTGATAGAGACCTATTAACATCTATCTAAGAATAATCATCTTTCAACAGAGTGTCTACCATATTATAAAAATTACTAGGAAAACAAAAAGTTTATAGGACAACCCTCTAAAATTCCCATTCCACTCAGTCATATACTTTTTTAAAGTCAAGCAAGAGCATTGTTGAGTTCTTGTTAGATTGTTTGGCCCACTCCAATGCCTCCCAACTTGTTACTAGATTTTCCAAAATATATCAAACGTTTATGAAGCTAGTTTGACTACTATTAATAAATTTTGGAAGGATGCTGACCAGTTTTAAGGTAATTAATTTTGCCAAGATCTTATAGGAGACATTTAACAATGTTATTGGTCTCCAATTCTTGACTAAGGTATTATCATCACCATTTGGGAGGATTTTAATTACTCCTCTATTAATTATTTTACCTAGAGAGCACCTATCCAGGGCCTCCTTATAGACTTGCAAAAGATTATCACACACCCAGTCTAAAAGACTTTGTAAATCTCCATAGGAAACCCATCATATCCGACAGACTTGCCATTGCTCATAGATAGTATGGAATTCATTATTTCATCCTTGGTTATATCTGCATCAAGTTTGGAGGAGTCCTCCTTTGCAATTTTCTTAGGGATGAGTCTTTTGATGAGATATATGGCAGTTAGGCTATCCTCATTCCCACCTTTAGATGTGAACAACTCTTTGAAAAAGTAGTGAAATTGTCCAAGGACTTCCTCCTGAGATGTGTGCAAATGGGCCCCATCCCATATTTGACCTATTTCTTCCTCCACATTCTTTTCCTTTATGTAATTGAAGAAGAAATTAGAACCCTTATCCCCACAACTGATCCAATTTAACTTAGCTCTGACCTTTTTCCCATTCACCTTATGAGCCTTGATTTTTGTTAAACTATTTTTGGCCAAAATCAATGCTTCACAAAGTACCTCATCATTTGGATTTTCCTATAGCCTTGATTCTGCTGCAAAAAAAAATTCTTGAAGGTACCTCTCTACCTTCCTACTGTCCATGGCTTTTTTCATACCAATCGTTTGGAAGAGGGCCCTCCAACCATCCACATTTTTTTTCCACCTCTCAATGGAATTTGCTTCTTTCAAAATCTATTTATTTAACTCCCTCAAAGAGGCAATGGCTTCTTGGAAATCAATATCCTTCAACAAATGAGTGTTAAGGATGAATCCATCTTTTTTCCTAGCTTCCTCACATCTTCCTTGGCATGAAATGAGATTTTCCCTGATAGGCTGATGATCAGAGAGGGTGTAAGGATACACCTGCACCTTAACACCACCATCATTTAGGCATAAGCTAAAGAAATATTTGTTTGCATATATTCTATCCAATCTGTAATAAATCATGTTGCTACCCCTCTAGGCATTGCACCAAGTGAACTGTGATGTCCCGCATCGATGCGGGCCCCTATCGGAAGGTGACATAGGTTTGTCTGAGCGGTTTTCCCAACCATGTGTCCGGGGTCTTCGGCAGGAGTACCTATCCTGGGGATGCCCCCTTAACGCTAAGAGGGGTACCGTTCACTACCAGTCTTGGCTTTTGGTGCAACACTACCCCTCTTAGCGTTAAGGGGCATCCCCAGGATAGGTACTCCTGCCGAAGACCCCGGACACATGGCTGGGAAAACCGCTCGGACAAACCTATGTCACCTTCTGATAGGGGCCCGCATCGGGACATCACATGAACTAGACCCCTTTACGATTTCTTTTGTTTCCTTCCATAGGGTCGTCCAAACTTAGCTTATTTTTTAACCTAAGCAGGAAATGCTTCTCATTTCCTTTTCACGACATGTCGATCCCTCCCCATTTATCTTCCATGTGTTCTACCATGTTGAAGTCCCCTCCCAAAATCCAAGGGACATCTTCAAGATTAGTCATCCACTGCTAGAGCTCGATCCTTTCCCTATGATAATTGGGTGCATAAATAGAACAAACCCAAAATGCCACTCCATCTTTTCCAAAGTTACCCACACCACTCTATTACAAGGGGAGGTTCCATTTCCAATTATATATTGTTCCCAATAATTGGATAAAATAATAGCAGACCCCCCCTCCCTTTTTCATGCGAAGTGGAGAAAAACTTGGAGCCATTCTAGATGAATTTCAAATTTGTTTCCAAGGTGAAGCCAATGGCCTTTGTTTCTTGCAAGAGCACAAAGTCTTTTTTTCTTTTCAAGGTTTAAGAACCTTCGTACAATTTTTTTTTTTCAGGTGACTCAAGGCCCCTAACATTTTAGGAAATATAGTTAAAGCTCATTTTTAGTTACCATAGGTGTGCCATCTTGTTCACTTCTGAATTGCTCAAAAAAATTGGGCAGTTTATCATCCACCTCCAACTTCTTTGCAATTGGGGTCTAAATCATAGTACTAGTTTTGTTCCTTTTGTTTTTGGAGATCACCACCTTATTGCCTCCTAAAGGGAAGTTACTATATTTTCTTGGCCTCCCTAGCCCTACTCTTGGCTTTAAGGTTTGGGAACTCTATCCCTCGGTGACACCCTCCTCCCCATTGCACCCGATGGTAACAACTAGAGCCTCATTATCTTGGGTTTTATTTTTAGTTTCCTTATTAACTTTCTTATTAAAAGGTTTTTCCAAGTTAGTTTATTCTTTAAGCTCGGATTGACTAATGGTATCCCCAACAGTAACAACATTCACATTTAAACAAGGTATTGGGGAATGCTACTATCTTTGGCATGAGGGGCCAGATTGGGGTTGCTAATTTCATTGAGGGAAATTGGGGAAACCTCATCTATCAAGGAAGGCCCATCCATAGTGGTTGATAAGGCAAGAATATATTTAATAGAGCATCACCCATCCAAGATTCTCTCAAGTTTACATGGGGGATTTCTTTCTCATTGCACATATCAGACTTAACATTAGGAGCTTGGGAGCTTGGATTGCAAGAGTTCCCAGACTCATTCTTCTCTTCAGAGTCCTTTACCAAATCCAGAGAGGCATCCCCTCTACTCACGGTCAAATTATCGACCACAATCTCATCCCTAGTTTTCTTGACTTTTCCAAAACAAAATTGATTAGAAGTTATGTTAAAGCGATATTCCAAAACTTTTGGAGTATTACTACTTTTCTGTTTGACAAGTTGGACTCAATTCTCTGCCTTATTTTTCTCATGGCAATCTGTTGAGCATTCAATTTCCCAACCAATCTGGGATTCTTAGCAATGCATTGAGTGAGGGATGGGACCTCAGGGTGCTCCCCCTCAATCGAAGTTGGGCATGCGACCTCGCAATCTCCATGAGCCTCCCCATAGTCATCTTGCGAGAGGATGGAGAATGGATTTTTCAGAGGCAACTTCGAGGGACCACCCCTAGAGGAAGGAGCAAGAATTTGTGTAGTTGCAGGTTTCCCAACCTCTCCATCCCTAGATTTTTCAAGGGAGTGAGACCGATTTTCCATAGCCAAGGGTTGTGAACCCTCTGAACTCAGATGGCAACCTGTACTACTAGGGCTTTTCCCCCCCTACCCATAAGTGAGGGCTACAAATCCTTAAAGCATGGGTGAAAAACCATATCACTAGGGTTCTTTTTGACACTAGGGTTAGCATTCCCACACTCAAGAATCTTAGAGGGGGTCTCATCATTATTCTCAGCCGCTAGTGGCTCACGAGCACTACTTTTATTGCCCTTTATTTTGATAACAGGGTAGTTCTTCTTGATATGCCCCTCTTTATGGTACAAATAGCATGCATTAACCCTACCTAGGATTTCTAGAGGACACACAAACTGGAATTCATCCTCCTTGATAATAATACTTTCAAGAAACTCAATGCCAGGGCTCAAGGAGACTAGAGTTTGCACGTCTAGATGTGGCAATGTGGCTTTGGCCTCATCTATCTGTACAAAAGCACCAATTGGAGCTAGAATTTATGGGATGATTCTCCAAAATTTTGGCGGGAGGTTTTTGATAATTACCCCCTGGGCACAACAGCACTAGGATTTCTTTTGCAATGGTCATCAGGGACTAGGTTAAGGCACAAAAGATACAACCCCCTATGTTCCAATAGGGTTTTTCTACAACCTTCTCCTACATGGCACCGTTTGCCAAAAAAATGATGAAAAGACCACACTGAATCATCCTGCAAAAACTAACATGAACCCCAAATTTATTGGCCCAAAATTTTTCGAAGCAAGTATCTATAAATTTCCTGGCCATAACCCTATTTGCATCTATTTCCACAAGAAAAATTGTAGTCTTTAAGCCCACTTCTTTCTTTTGTTATTACATTTTTTTAATTCAGATTTAGGAGAAATATATAAATCCTTAAGGTTATCAGAGAGTGACTTACCTTTTGCTAGTCTATCACCACTGAGCCTACCTTCTATAAGAAACTTAGCCTCAGCTAGAACTGCCACACCATTGGCAGCGAGGACTTCTTTGAAGTAATTTTGCACACTACTTTAGGTAGAATGGATTTTACTAGTGCCATCTCCACTTACATTGGGGTCTGGGGGGTTCTGTAACCCCTCCATAAATGGAGAGAGGAGCTAAAGCCACACATAGCCCCAAAACACAAAGATTAAAACAACTAGAACAACCTTCACACATGCAAGGAACACTAGAAAACAAAAGTGAATCAAGGGCACAAGGAAAGCATTAAAATGAAGTAAATGAAAGGGGAGAGGACACCCATAGAAAGAGAAAACCTGAGTGGGGGAGTGCACGATCTCCCCCATAGGCTCCTACCACATCCACCATAGTATGTTGTTGAAACCCTCACCTACAACCTCGAACGCAAAGCCTTTCCTCTAACTATTTATCTAAATTTATAGAAAAAAATTGTATCATCTTGATATAGATTCTTTTATCTAGTGCATCATATTTAAAAAAAATTATTAAATTTTACATTTTTCCTTGATATGGTAATCAATCTAATGTTTTATGTTGATAACCTACTTTTAGAAAGAAAAAAAAAAGGAAAGTATAAATAACAATTAAAATATTAATATATATTTTTGAAAACTATAGTTATGGATCTATAGAAAGGTATCTTTTATATTTTTTAAAAGATGTTATTTACATAAGTAGAAGTTGTTGAAACATCAAATTTTTTAAATGATTTTTTTTTACTAAGTTGGCCTCAAAGTGGTGCTACATATGCATTTAGCCAACAAAAGTTGTGGGCATATCTAACTTAGCTAGAATGAATCTTACAAGATCATATGTTTGACCAAAATTATTTTTAGTTATAAATACTTAAATTCACTTGTGCTAATAAGTTGGTCGAAAGTGTGACACAACTTTGTACTTTTACCCTGTAATGATCGGGCAGCGAGATCAGAGGTGCAGAGCTCCTCTCTATGCTTACTAAGAGAGACCAAGTCATGATGCGACTTGAGAGTGTCAAGTAGGCACGTGACACCCTACAAAGCTAGGTCGATGACCATAGGAGGTAGTTGGAGGCTACTAGTACAACACCCAATGATCTCTAGCATCCTCAGGTGCAGTAGCTTAGAGATGAGTTATGAGAGGCCTGAAAGTTGGAGGCTATACTATAAGAACATGTCACCACTCTTTGAGAGTAGATAGCAGAGCTCTCTTATATGCTCAAACTATTGTAATCTATGCTTTGGGAGAGATAACGATGCAAAGGGTGCAAATGATTCCACCTCCCATGTGTGTTCTCTTTGTTAGTATAGATATCATGAGAGTAGTGGGGGTTATTAGGGTGGTGCATCAAATAATGCGGTGATGACAGATGAGTTGCTAAATAAGGTGTATGCTAGTCAAATGTAGGTATGTTGATTTGAATTTATAACATTTTATCTATTAATACTTAAAATATTATAAATGTAAATAGATTTATAATTATAGAATTTAATTAAACCAATGCAAACATTATGCATTTTAGAGCATAACACTAGAGGTTGATACATCATCAAGCATTCTTATAACAACTTGTATACTTGCATCTGTATCAAAGGTAAAATTTGTATAATATATATGTTACCTATTTTTCACTACCAGCTCAAACAGGTAGAGCTGAATTGCAAATTCAAATCAAAAGGTACACAAGTTGTTCAAAATTTTCTGCTAAGTACTCATTATTGTGCAATGTTTCATTACAATGTAAATTTCAGTAATATTATGCAAAAAACATCTCAAAATGATATCGTAAGTTTGCATATTTTTTGTTGTTTTATTCATAATGTACAAATCAGAATCCCACACAAGCCATGGGAGTAACTCAATTTGATTTTCATAATCAAATAAGAGGTGCATGAAGTAAAGTAGACTATACAACTAAGAATAAAGAAGGCATAGGTTAGAAAGCGATTCATCATTGCCTGGAATGACAAATCATTGACAAGTTGAGGTCTTCAGTTGTAGCTCCAGCTCCAAGCTCTGATGCACCTACAAGGTTGATAGAAGTGTGGTTAGAGCAATGTGAATCAAATCCTATCATATGCCTATGCTACCAACAGAAATATAGTATACATTTGATCAGGAATCCATCAGATGATTTTAGATTTCAAAGGCATAAAACTCAAGAGGAAAGCTTTCAGCTTCTTTTATTTTGCTAACACGTTTGTTCACTATGCAGGAACAAGTTTATTATGTTCACGATCATCTTATCAAATATGTGGAGTAAAACGGGCTCCCACAAGGGTTGATCTCGGCATATCAAGGAGGACACACTCTCAAGTTACATACGTGAGTTCATTAATATTGATAATAGTCATTAAGAGAGTTTCTGAAACTAAAGGATATAACCATACAAGCAGCCTTATTTCAAAGAGATTCAGAAAAATAGTGTTAAGAACTCATCAATTTCATTAATATTTTGTTCAGCTCTGCTTTACATTTTCACATTACATCTAAATGAAGTATAGAGCCTCTTTACATTGAAGAGAAACATAGTATTCATGCATTCGAGTATTCATAACTTCAAAAGCATATAACAGTCTTAAAAGAAGACATCGTAGAATCCTGTGAGACACATACAGTATGAGAAAGGCACGATGTCTAACAGCTGTAAGCTCTGTTCGAGCTTATTAGCAAAAATGTGCAAGAAATCAAAGATCATGCTAATCTCATAAGAGCTTTTAATTTTGACTACAGTTCAGCTCATAATCACAATCATAAATTACCATGAATGACAGTCACCATGATTTGAACAGTAGTCAAAATTACAACATACCTTATAAAAGCAAAATCCAGAAAGCCATGTTCATAACAAAGACTATCATCATCATAAGTGCAGGGCAGCCATCATGTATAACAATCAATCAAGGACAACAAAGATATGATTGTAGAATCTTGAAGGATAATATGACACAGAAACCCTCAGAGCAAAAAATTATGTCATAAAGAGCAACAAACAATTAGAGTTTCATATGAGCAACCATGAGCAAATATGAGCAGCAAAATTTGAGTTTTCAAATAAAAGCTTTAGCAAGTTGTTTGCTGGGATTTTTTGAAGAATTAGTTTCAAAGAGTGCAGCAAAATAAAGGTGTGACAATAAGCAACCTCAATGAGACTTAATCATACATTGCATCAAATGGAGGATTCTTAGAGGCTAGTCTATATTTAATTGTCAATAAGACAGTAAACAGGGCAGTATACCAATATCAAAGGCGGCCACATTTCAAGAGATAGTCATATTGCTTAAGGTCTCAAAAGAAGTATAACCATATGATGATGGTAGTTATGCCCAACTCAAGGTTCATGGAGGTCAAGGTAACAATCTTTGTTCCAAAGGATGGCCATATAGAGGTGGATAGTCATCAAGTCAAAAAAAGCAACCCATGAAAGAGTTTACATAATTTCAAGCATAGAGGGTTACGGAGAAATTTCTGAGAACGCTATGATGGCCATGACAAAGAAACTAAACCCTTGAGGTTTTTGCATGAATGGAAAGGAACCATGTTCATTCTTTCTAAGAAACGACAAAAGTTAAGTATCAAATGCAAGTGAAAATATAAGTAAATCAAGATTTTATGCTACAGTATGGTCATGCGTAAGAAAGGTTCATCCAAGAGAAAGCTAGGATACATAGCTTGGAGAAACAAACTGCGAGGGTTTCTTTTATTTTTTCATTCAAATATCTAATACCCAGTAGAATCTTCATGGCAGATTCCACAAAAAGGAAGTATCTTCATTCTTTTTGTCACAAACTGCAATATGCAATCACATCTTTTACAAAACTGAGTATTGAAATCTCAACAAACTCTCATAAAGGGGTCAGTATCAGAGGTTTCTCATGGCGGCCTGAATTAAAAGAAATACCTCACATAAATGTGTTTTCATGGAACGCAATTATTGCAGCACATGCACAAAATGGATAAGTTGAAGATACTTTAGAAACTCTCAGGAAAATGTGACTTGTAGTGCCAAACATCATTAGCAAATGGTGTCAGGATGAGAGCTTTGCAGAAGAATAGACTGCCTCGAGGAGATGTCATCTCAGGGAGCGGCGCCATGCAGGAAAGAATAAGGGTCGAAACAAATAGCTACAGCAAAACGAATTCAAGCACAGGAGTCTTGGCCAAAGTTTTGTTGTGCAATAAGGGTTCTCCAAAACCCACATGTAAATGTACTTAAGAGCTCAAGATAGAGGCATCGATGGTGGCCCATACAATAGTATCAACAGAAAACAAATGAACATCAGAATAAATGTATGGTCGCGGCCAGAGGGCCTGCAAACATTTCACAGATGAAAAATAATTACCATATTGTGGCAGAGGAGAGCTTACCTTGTTTTTTTGTAGGTTTTCCATGAGAAATCTCTTACAATCAACAAGGAATGGAAAAGTTCGAGCACAGGTTTCCTCCATGTTTTTCTTCAAAATTAAAGATAATAACCAGAAACAACAGGAATTTTCAAGGGAAATCACTCAGATGTAGCTCGAATGGTGAAATTCATATCTCCAGTTGAAACCCTATCTCTTCCAGTGGCGGTGCTCATTTTCTTCTCCAAAGTGCAAAGTGTGAATGGAGAAATAATTACGGTTAGCCCTAATTCAAATTTTGGTGGTTTTATTTTAGTTGATTTTTATAAAAATAATTTCATTTTACCAATCATGTTTTTATTCATTCTTCATGGCCATTACTTAAAGTCAAAATTTCTAGAAGTGATGTGGTCGGCCCATTACAATTGTTACATGTCTTTATGGTCCGCCAATTTATCTATAATGGTGAATGCATTTTGAAATATATGCATGGAGTGGAGTAATAAGGGATTCAAGATTTTTGAGGTTAATCTCAAAAATTCCTTGACTTTGAAATATTAAATCCTGCATGATTTTGAGAAGTTTGATTCTCAATTAAATATTAAAGGTAATGATTTTTATTACTTTAATATTTAGACAAGAGAAGAGAAGTTATTATCAATTGAAAAAATATTAAAATAATTACTTGATAATTATTTTTAATATTTAATTAAATAGTTATCTTCTCCAAAAATCATGTGAGGGTATAAGTAAAGATAAACTGAAGATCAAGACATGTAGTTTGAGATCATGAGTTCGAGTTTTGACTTTCAGTAAGGGTGAAGTGAACTCTTCAGTATTTTTCTTTTTATGCACATTTTGAGGAGCTTTTCAGAGGGTTTTGAGACAGTTTACATTCAGATTGCATAAACTTATGACTTGACATAAGTTGTACACGGATCAGGGGGAGTTTGGCCAGTTGTTCTTGCAGATATCATCAGTTGTGAGACTTCCTTTCATGCATTTTCATGTTTACTCGTGGGAGACTTTTACGAGGTGATTTTTTGCATGCTTGACTCACTATTATGGATTTCTAGTTCAGCTTGAGTTGCAATTCAATTACACACATTGTGACTGCAAGTTTGAGACTGAGTTCACTCATTTTTGCATGAGTTTGAGCTCTTCTTTTGGAGATATTTTATTTTGCTCAGGATTTGCCTTGGAGTTATCATTTTATTACTGAAATTGACTTTTAGTTTCATTTTCATGCACTTTGAAGTGCATCTCTCGTTGTATATATTGGAAAAAAATTATCTTTTTCCTCTAGTTCTTGTTTTCTGCCTTTGCCTTCAACAAAGAAGACTATCTTGTAACTCAGCATTTTAGATTTAATACAATTTTTACAACTTTACAGGTTATCATTTTTGCAGAGGTGTTCCTTCATGATATTAATTGAAATACAGTTCACCTTTCCAATTTCAGGTATTTTGCATGGTTTAAATAATTTATTGAAATTTTGATGAGTTTCATTTTCGAAACCTTCAAATTTTTATCTTGTTTATGCATGCATTTATACAATTGCAGTTCATCACAGGTTGTTAATTGTGCTCAAAAGTTGTTGTCTTTTTCCTCTAATTTGTGAAAACTCGGTTTTCCTTAATAGGGAAAGAATACATACAGCCTCTAATTATTCATGTGTTCAACGTGCTCAAATTGGACTGTGCTAACAAATTTTCCTGAAGGTATAAGTTGTGAATCATTCTGCAAGTTTACCATCATTTAGGTGCATAACCGAGGTTTTAGTTTTAGTTCATGCATTCAGTTCAATCCCTCTTACCCTTTTCTCAGAATAAATTATTCAAGTACCTAATTGATTATCATATAGTAACCAACCTAGAATCTGGAGGTCTATCTTCGCCATAGGATTACCCACAGCCTGAAGATAGTTCCCATATTTCAACAGATTGTTGAATTTAATCATTCAAGCATTCGGGTGCAATCTGATTGACAACAATATCAAAATAAAATAATAATTTATATTCAAAATAGTGCCTAATAATTTAAAATACAAATTCTTATTGAATAGGTGGGCATCGCATCACCATCTAGTACACATGTTGTCATGGATGCTTATAACATTGGATTTACACAGGTATAGTATAGCACATTTAAGTTTGTTTTTGCAAATTTCAATTTTTTTATTTATAAATATTTGTAAAATTTTGAGTTTATTCTATTATTGTTTGTTTAGTTGATGAATACAATAGAAACACCTCCTGACATAAGAGAAAATTTGGAAGTTTGGTGTTAGTTCAACAATTTCATTGTTAATGTGCTTAACTCAGGTATGAGTATGAATATATATGTTTAATAATGTTTATTTTGTGTCAATTGATATTAGTAGACCTATCAAAATTAATTGATAAATATGTATTTGTTATGTTATAGATGGATGTAAACACCCTATGTGAGGAAAAACATCTCTTGATGATGTTGAGTGTCATAGGAAAGATCAGACTACTAGTATAATGTAAGTGTGTTTATAATATGTGTATCATGGTAAATAATTTTATAATTTTTGACTTTGGCACAGTATCTAATTTTATATTGTGTATGTATAGGTTGGGCTACAAAATTTTGAGGAGCATAGGAGATCAAAACGATGCAAGACATCGACTATTACAAGTGATCGAAGTTCAATTAGTTGGGCTAAAACAGGCATAATATTTCAGGAATATTGTTCAACATTCATAGATGAACATATTTTTTATGCCTATACATGGCACATAGATAACATTTTTGGTATGGCTATATGTATCAATGATATTTTGTAGAATGAGAGACAATATTGTGTATGACGTTTTGATGACATTTTGTGCACTGTCATAATGGTATTGTATGACATTTTGATCACATTTTGTGTGCCCTCATGATGGCATTGTATGAAATTTTGTATGACCTCATAGCCTTATAGGGATCAATTTATATAAATATTTTATGTGTAAATTGGTAGCTTAAATGGTTTAAAATGTTCTCATAATTTACTTAGCCCCAAATGGTGTATGCGTGAATCATATCCCATATCCAAATTTTATTTTTTTAAATCTAATTGTGTATCATGTCACAAGTTAACTACAAATTCAAATTCATCACCTTATCAAAGACAAATATTTCCCAATAAATATTGATCTAAAAGTTATATTTATAGAGTCCAATGAAAGAAAGACAATAATGACTAAGTTAATAGTAACATATTGAAATTTTAAATATTATTTACCAAAATTCAAATTATTGAACACTTGATGATGAGCATATCCTACGTTCTTTAAGACTATCCTACATTCTTTAGGACAACCCTACATTTATTAGGACTGACCTAGGTTCATTACGATCTCCTAGATTTAGCAAGATTGTCCTACATTCATTATCAACTCGTTCATGGCACTTAGAATTTTTTTGTGTAAACCTATAGGGTCATGTTGGATAATCCACAATAACCTCTCTCACTTTTTCAAGACTCCAATCCATTTGATTGTGGTGGAAAGTTTTTAAATGTTACAAAAATCGTCAAACACACTTAATGAAAAGTTGTAATGTTGCATAACTTTCATTCCATTTATCATGGTCTCGAACCGTTAGCTCCAACGCATCCAAGTGGGTGGTTTTATGCTAGAAAAGGTCCTTTTTTGCACCCCAACATGCCGGATCATTTCAAGCTACATTGGGTTGATGCTTTCTCTTAAGAGCCCTAAGTACCAAAAAGTGGTGAACTTTGACAAGTTGTTTCTCAAAATTTATGGCACATAGAAATTTCTTGTTTGAAGTTATAGGGTCACATAGGGTCCCTCTACAATAACCTCTCTCATTTTTTCATATGTCCAATATATTTGGCTGTGGTGACAACTTTTCTCACATTAAAAAAAGCGTCAAATGCACTCAATGAAAAGTTGCAATGTTGCATAACTTTCATTCTGCTCATTGTGTGGCCAAACCAATAGTGCTAACAAATTCAAGTGGGTAGTTTATACAAGAAAAGGTCTTGTTTTGCACCCTAACATGTCAGATAGTTCCAAGCTACATTGTACAACCACTTTCTCTTAAGAGCTCTAAATGCCAAAAAGTGGTGAACTTTGATAAGTTGTTTCTTGGAAACAATGGCACTTGGAATTTTATTTTTTTAAGGTATAGGGTCATGTAGGGTCTTTCTACAATAACCTATCTTAGTTTTTCATATCTCCAATCTATTTGGTTGTGGTGATAACTTTTCACACACTGAAAAAAATGTCAAATGCACTCAATGAATAGTTGCCCTCATCATATGGCCAAACCGATAGTGCCAACACGTCCAAGTGGGTGATTTTATGCTATAAAAGGTTATGTTTTGCACCTCAGCATACCAGATAGTTTCAGGCTACATTGTACCGACACTTTCTCTTAAGAGCCCTAAATGCCAAAAAGTGGCAAAATTTGATGAGTGTTTTCTCAAAAACTATATGGTACTTAGAAATGTTTTATCTAAATTTATAGGGTCCCCCTTCAATAATCTATCTTAGTTTTTCATATCTCCAATCCATTTGGCTATGGTGACAGTAAAAGTTGTAATGTTGCATAACTTTCATTTTGTTCATCATGCAGCCAAATGGATAGTTCCAACACATTTGAGTGGGCAATTTTATGCTAGGAAAGGTCCTATTTTTCACTCCAACGTTGCGGATCGTTCCAGGCTACATTGTACTGACACTTTCTCTTAAGAGCCATAAATGTCAAAAAGTGGTGAACTTTGACAAGCTATTTCTCAAAAACATTGGCACTTATAAAAAAATTATTTAAAAGCACAAGGAGCTGCAGGGTTCCTCTATAATAACCTCTCTCAATTTTTCATATCTCGAATCCATTTGGCCGTGGTGAAATTTTTTCTACTACCTCAAAAATCGTCAAATACATTCAATGAAAAGCGTCAATGTTGCATAACTTTTGTTTTGTTCATCATGCAGCCAAACCGACAGTGCTAACACATCTGGGTGGGTAGGTTTATGCTAAGAAAGGTCTTGCTTTACATCTCAGCATGTCGGGTCATTCCAAACTACATTGTACCAATGCTTTCTTTTAAAAGCCCTAAATGCCAAAAAGTGGTGAACTTTCAAGAATTATTTCTTGGAAACTGTAGCACTTAAAAATATTCTATCTAAAAGTACAAGGAGCTATAGGGTCCCTCTACAATAACCTCTTAGTTTTTCATATCTCCAATCCATTTGGCCATGGTGAAAGTTTTTTTGCTACCCAAAAAATGATCAAATGCATTCAATGAAAAGTTGCAATGTTGCATAATTTTTGTTTCGTTCATTGTGCAGCTAAACTGATAGTGCCAACATGTCTGGGTGGGCGTTTTTATGCTAGGAAAGGTCCTATTTTTCACCCCAACATGTTGAATCATTCCAAGCTACATTATACCAATGCTTTCTCTTAAGAGCTCTAAATGCCAAAAAGTGGCAAACTTTGACAAGATGTTTCTCGAAAATCATGGCACTTACAAACATTTTGTCTAAAGTTACAGGGAGTTGTATGGTCCCTCTACAATAACCTCTCTCATTTTTTCATATCTACAATCCATTTGGCCATGGTGAAATTTTTTTTACTGCACAGATACATAGAAAGTCAAGTTGCAAGGTACCCTATTTTTTGTTATATTCATCTTGCACCCAAACTGACAGTGCCAACACATCCAAGTGGGCTAGTTTATGTTAGGAAAGGTCATGTTTTGCACCCTAGTGTGTCAAAACGTTCCAACACTTTCTCTTAAGCACCATAAATCCCAAAAAGTGAACTTTGACGAGCTATTTCTCGGAAACCGTGGCACTTATAAATATTTTGTCTAAAGATACAAGGTCATGTAAGATCCCTTTACAATATTCTCTCTCAATTTTTCATATCTCCAATCCATTTGGTTGTGGTGAAAGTTTTTTTTTCCTTAAAAATTGTCAGATACATACAATGTTAAGTTGCAAGGTACCCTAATTTTTGTTTTGTTCTTCGTGGGGCCAAATCATTAGTGCTAACATGTTTGGGTGGGCATGTCTATGCTAGGTATGGTTCTATTTTACACCCCAACTCTCATGAACATTTCAAGCTACATTGTGTCAACGCTTTCTCTTAAAATCCTTCTTGTCCAATTTTTAATAGTTTTTGCATTATTAAAGGTTTGGTTTAGTTAGTTTTTGTCTTCAATCTATAAAAGAACATTCATATTTAAAAAATAAAACATTTTATTTTTCATATTGTGTGTCAATGTTCCATTGTATGTGTTAATCAATGATTAGGGTTGTGTCATGTTTAAGCACACATACTCTTGGGTGAAAAATATCTTGAGGAGCTAGTATAGTGGGTGTTGGTGATCGTGGAGTGTAAGTAACTAAAAAAATGTACAAAAGTTTTCAAAATGTTCAATAAAAAATATTAGCTATACATATATACAAACCAACTAACAAAATGTACAAAACTCACACATTTACAATCAATTGGTACAATCATGTTAGAATCTTGGCCGTTTATATATACAAAATTTCAACTATGCATAGATATAAATCAGCTAACAATATTTACAAGAAAACGTGTTTCCAACATTTCGTAGAATCTTAGCCGCTTATATATACAAAAGTTTAGTTGTACATAGGTACAAATCAGTTGAAAATGTTTAGAAAAAGAACTACATTGTGTACAATTGGTACAATGAAGAGATAATATATCAATCAACCAATGATACATATAAAATTTTCAAAATTATTCTACCCTTTTGTAGAATCAATTTGATCCAATGAGCCAACACACTAAATACCTGCAATTGGCCAAAATTCAATCTACTGAACCTTGTGGATCAGCTCTAACCCTTATAGTGTCAAGTATTGCCTTGTAGTCAGCTTTGTGAACTTTTCATAAATTCTTATTAAGTGGTCTACCACGATATTTAATCAATTAAATATTTATTGCAACATCAAGATTAGAGTAATGAAGAATATGCCTATGTGTGTCAAAGTCCTTGAACAACCAAACATCTGATTTCTTAATAGGGTACCTTCTAAGACATATTCTTATGACAACAAGAAACCCTATTGGATACTCAATAACCTCTCCATCAATGATTGTGGTAGTCAATTTTTTATCCCCTTTATACGACAACACAAAAATATTTTGTTCCTTCTTCATTATTCTCGTCAGCAATAACTACATACAAATGGCCTGCATTTCATTTAATGAATAAATTAATAAATGCCGCCAAAGACAACACAAGTGTCAGGAGGGGGTTCTTGTCCATCAGAGTTATCCCATCGACCACTAACAAGTTCTTACTACCATTAGCAGCCATTTCATCCTCTTTAAACTTAAAATTTTAAATATAATACTACAAAACATATTTCAACATTGGACACTGATTGATTTTCTCGCACTAACCTGAGCAATGATTTTCATTGTGCAATTATTATTTTGTGAGTTTTTGAGGAAGATAAAACTGGGTAGGTACAACTATAAAATAGAGAACAGCTTCAAGGCTAACAATTATCATTTTGTGAGTTTTTGAGGCAGATAAAACTGGGTAGGTACAACTATAAAATAGAGAACAGCTTCAAGGCTAACTTCACCAAGTTAGCATTACCACATGTGACAAGGTTGGAGCCAAGGGGATTCAAGTTTTCAGAATGAATCTTTTTAATATAATGGAGTTCATAGAATTACAGAAGATGATGAAATTGGAAAATGTGAACATAGTAAAAAGTCAAGGACATATACAAATTATACAAGCCTAAAACAGAGTATAAGAAACATAATTCAGAGCTTCCAGTAAATCCCTAGTTTGTGACAGATGCCTGCAACAATACCCCAAAACAAAATCTCTGCAAAGATAACATAAAGAAGCAATCCCAATCTCTCCGAATGCCACACATTGAAAAATATGTGCTTCTTGATCCAGTACACCTGTACAGTAGATCGGCTTCAGTTTCTTGTTTAAATCTCTTATTAACAACAACTTATATTAGACATATGAAGAACCAATACGCTTAACTCCATTTTATTTGTTTTTCTATATTTGCAGATCATGCCCATAAGAACAAGCAATTTCACAATAAACGGTAGCCATTGTATCCATAACGTAAGTACTTACAAGAGTATTATTAGTGCTTTCGTAATACCACCCATTTATAAAGCCCGCGAATATGTCTTCTGCTGCAAGAACAAAGATGAGCATGGCATTCATCCCCATCCATTCCAGAAATAGAAACGGTATTCTGAATCCCCAAACATCAATCTGTAAAAAAAGAAGATTGCTTAAGGTTGCATGTAAAGACAACTTTAAAAAGTTTGAGAGGTTGGCTTAACGCGTTTTAAGGATGTACATGTATAAAATAGTTCAGAGTAGAAATGATTAAAGATTTCAGATTTCCTAAATGAATAAGTGTTGATATAAATCCTTTTATTATTGGGTGCACTTTATAGTTACCAACATTTTGGGCCATACGTATTGATCAAATTGTTGTAAAGATGGTTCAGCAAGTGGGATGCCAAATGTAAGCAAATAAAAATAGGCAGCTTATCCCGAGATTGTATACAGACAGATGATAAACATAAAAAGTAACAATATACGCAATGCTAATCTCATGCTTTGATTGTTTCACCAGTTGAGGTCTGAGTATTGGTCTGTTGAAATCTAATTTTCTAAGACTAATATATAGACTTCTCTTTGGATCTCTTGAAACTCCTGGAATTTATCGTTTTGAATAGATTAAAAATATTAGACACAGTTGGATTTAGGTGAGATGCCCTAGATTAAGCTTATAAATGCATAGTTCAAGCCATTTCTGAACTTTAAAGAAGTTAAAGTATGATTTTCACATCTGATGCTTTTCAGGTGCCCAAGTTACATACCAAAATATAGAAAGCTGAGAAGACAATTCCTCCTACCCCTGCTGTGAGGCAAACATAGCTCAAAGTGTATAATTGTTTATTAAACGGAATAGCTGCACAGACAGAAAATAATCAATATGCATTCTTTAAATTGTGTGCAAGACTGCAAGTTTAAAAATTAAGCTAAAAAGTAAAATCTTATCTTTTATCTTTATGAATATTCCTATTTGCTCTTATTCTCATTTGCAGGTCCCAACAACTTTAATTCACGCCTGTTCATAGAGAAGTAAGACCGGGGTCCAGGACAGTGCCACTATTATCTGTGTACACTGCCACTCTATACAGGAGCATGTGAGAAAATTTGAGATATAGACTTTAAGTCACTCACCATCTGTAAAATGAAGGATAATCCCAATAATTAAAAGTCCAAATCCCATTGAAAGCCAATGCTTTAGCCTCGTAGCATGTTCCTGTATATTAATTTTACATAGCATCAGAATAGTTGAAAATCTTGCTTCTTAACGGTGTAATAGCAGCAAAATTGGTTTCATATAACCTTGAAATGAATCAGCACATGTCCATAATGGATGCCAATAACTGCACTCAGAATGGCTGATATAGAACTGCAAGCATCAAAAGCATAAAAAAATGTATCAAGATTACTACTGAATTGCTAATCGGTAGACAAGCACATTTGAACACTCTGTGTGATTAAGATAAACAAAGGCATCCAAGGTATAACATGAATATCATTTTAAAAACTTTAATCCATTTGAATCATATTCCCAGGTTTTTCAAAGGTTTGCTTTGAAATCATTTATTTGTAATAAGACATTATACTTTACTGCTTCTAGAATTTACCATCTGTTCTCTCTAATGTTACTGCCAATCTAAATAATTCAAGATTCACCCCCGTTCAAAGTTGTGCATATTTAAAAAGGGAAAACAGAGGAAGCTCATTTTCGAGAAAATGGATCTCTGATTTGTTTTTATAAAATAGAGAATCAGAAGAAAACTTTTACCTGTCGAGTACTATTAGAGTTTCCAATTTAGATGGATTTATACAATATGGTATAATCCATGTGTGTTTAAAGCTCAGAGTTTTTGGATTATCGATTTCAAATAAAGGCTTTTCTATACAGATTCCAGGATTGGCCTCATTGTAATATTTATCAAGTGTGGGAAGCAGACTGGCCTTGGGCATACCTTTTTAAAATAGGATTGTACAGTTGCAAGGCAGTCGTAGTTCAGAATAATATACTGTTTTCCATGTATCTGCTGTTATTATATTATTTAAGGGCAGTCATATTTAGTGGTGTACACATTGTGCTGAACTCATTTTCTATTTTCTTCAAAGGAAGGTGTAGGATAAGAAAGATTTGTTATTTGGTGGTGTAAGGAATTTAGAGAGAGATTTCATATGTTCTTGGATGAATTGAGCTTTAGAGTTTTTTCCAATGAGTTAGGCACTCTAGTTCAGGCTTAGCTTTATTGCTTGCATTATCAAAGATGCTAGCTATCTTTGAATGGGTCAGGAACAGAGCTCTATAAGACCCCATTTACCATTTTTCATTTCAGTTAGGCACTCATTTAATTGCAATAGAAGTCTGAAAATAATTACGGATTAAAAGCCATTGTCTTTATTTTGATTTAAAAAAATTATTCTAGTTTGCTTTTGCAAATAACCTCAAAATTCCTTCTGGTTCAAAGGGTGCAAGGCACCACTCTGGGGCATCCTCACGAAGGGGTCCTGATGCTGGGGAGCTAGCCGTACAATCCTGCACTTACAAGTCAAAATGTATTGTGTAGTTCAGATCTTAGCATTTCTAAAGAACAATCAGCAGTAAGCAGTCCAACCTTTCTGGTTAGTGCAATGTATAATTCACCTTTGATCTTCTCCAGGCTGGTTGCCTATACAAATGATTTATGCCCCAAACTTGCCTGTCAACATAACCCACAGCATTGCAAGCAGGACCCAAATGGCCTCTGACACCACATTTCACCTGCCATCAACAAAACCTACTTATTCTTTGTCAATAATCTGTATACAGCTAAAATAAAAGGAACCAAACTCTCTTATATATGCAACTCATTGCAGATAAACAAACAAATATCAGGCTACAAGAATTTCCCAAACTTGCAAGCCATATGCAAATAGAATCCCTTGAGATAAGTAATTAAATTTGCTTACTGTAAACAACTTCCCATTTTGAGCAGAATCTTCATCATGTAACGTATAGTGCCAATCGGGAACATAAAGTCCATAAAATGTGGCAAAATAGACTATAAAAACACACAGACCAGCAAGCCTGACAAGCCAATAATACCGATAGTCAAGAGAAACAAGGCATTTCAGGTCTAAGGAGAAAAAATTTCATAACAGAACAAAAGGAGATTTCAATATAAAATAAGGGATTTACAAAAACATCTGCAGTGATAATTTATATTTACCATTGCCAGCTGTAGTATTTGAATATAGAAAAATGTCCAGTTGGTAGATCTACAGGTCTTGCTTTTGTAGTTGCTATCTCGATGAGAGCCACCACCAAATAAGCCAATGCTATGCGCTGTTCATTGTATAATTCATTTTTGTGCCATTCAGTACAGAAATAAATAAATATATAAACTCTGTATACCAGTATAAATTCTTCAATACATCTGTAAATAATGCATAAATTGTGTTAGGAGTGGTATATACGCTCTCAATGAAATAACACTATTTATACCTGAAGAATACCACACCAACGAATTCGTTTCATATCTACTCCATATGAGAGATCGTCAGGAGCATGAGAATATCCTCCTGCAAGATCCAAAGTCAATAATATAGTTTTATAATTCAAGACAACGCTTTAAAGAAGAAACAAAGGGTACATATTTGATTGTACATACCCTGCAATACTATTCCCCAAAAGAGAAGTTTCAAAGTTCTCACAATAACCTTCTTTACTGCAGCTCCTGAGTTGGGTATTTTCTGCAAATGTAGATAAGCTAAACTGTTATGTATGAAGCTCCTAGTTCTTGCAAATAAAAGATATAATTACTTTAAGAAGGAGGTTTTCTTATGAAGACAATTTTAATGAAATGAATGATATTCATGCACACATTTCTGGGAACATCACTGTACTTATCCTTTTAACAATTAACTAATGAATTTTATCTTCACTTAGAAAAAGACTATCATATTTGAAACAAAGCCATGTGTATGTTCATTTTTTTTTCTTCTAGAATTTCCTTTGTTACAATCTTTGCTTTCATAGAATGGATGGGCTGTAGCTGAAGGAAATAGTGCACCAAAATGCAACAATTTCCTACTTAATTCTATGAGGAAAGGAAAACAACTAATTCAGATCTAAAAAATTTAAAATAATCTTAGAAGAGAAATGATACTTTGAAAGCAACAAAGAAGAGATGAAGAATAAAGCATAGGAGATACCTTAGAAAAATCCAGAAAGAGGAGAGTCTTGATGTATTAACAACAATAGAAAGATTACAATAAACTTCTAGAGATGAACTCTAAGAGATCTTCAATCTTCAGTTTAGGAGACAATTCAACAGCATAAATTTGCAATGCAATCTTCAAAACTCTTAAAGAATCCAGTGCTTTTCTTCACCTTCAAACTTGCAAAAATAACTCACAGCCTGTGATTTTTGAATGAATAAACCATTCACCTAAGATTTGTTTTATAGACAAGTAGCTTACTTGGAATATACTAATGGTATTCAAAACCATGGATTAACCAACATGACACCCTGTCAAGTGGTTCCATGAGGTGGTACATTCTTCTAACGTCCTCTTAGAATTATTTCAAAATGTGTTCAAACAAGTTTGTACATTACAACAACTATAAATGATTCTATCTTAACATTCTTGTCTTATCCTCAGCCAAATATGTCCTCAAGTGTTCCTTTTGGTTTTGACTTTTATCACACCTAATCAATATTATTATGTGAGGTGTACAACACCTTTCCAACAATCTCCCACTTGTATACATTGCATAGGTCACTGCAATACCCATGAGATTACAAGCTAGGGGCTGAAAGATCCATAGCTTTTCCTACAACAAGAAAACTTATGTATGCTCACAAGCAGCACCAAAGAATTTGCAACATTCTCTAAAGTGACCTCTTGATCAAAACCTGCCTGTCCTCTACCATGTCTTAAACAAAATGATACTACACATCAATGTGTTTTTTCCATGTGTAAAATGCAAGGTTCTTGGCCAAGTTGATTGCACCTTGGCTATCATTGTTAATCCAAATTGCATCATGTTTCAAGCCAACATCTAAACACAATCTTCAAAGTCACACTGCCTCCTTTTCAGTGTGAGTAGTTGCCATGTACTCAACTTTAATAGTCAAAAGAGCAATGACAACTTTCCTCTTGCTCAAACAACTAGTTGCACCACCAAACAAATTAAATACATTGCCTCTAATGGATCCCTTTCTATCAATATCTCTAGTGTAGTTTTCATCAACAAAACCCAATGTTTTTAAGTCCTTACCCAAACCAAGTCCTCTTTAGTAGCAAATTGAACACTTTGAAGTTCCATCAAGATATCTAAAGACCCTTCTTTGCTGACATAAATTTACTTAGAACTCCTACTACTTGGCAATATTTGGTCTTGTACAGACCATCACATACATTAGGCTTCCAATAGCACTAGTATTGAACATGACTCATGTTGAAATATCCCAGACTAATTTTCTACATAAAAAATTTCCCATTTTTCACAACTCAATGTGCACAAGCATTTCGTCAAACAGTTGTTTGTCTCTTTCTTTGAGTGTGTGTTCAGTTTGTTTTCAATAGAGTGATAGTTGTCTTGTGTAGTATATTCATAATATGGATTTCTCACAATTTTTAAATATAGAGCATCATATATTGCAGGCCATACCACAGATGAATATATTTTCATGAAATGTATATCGAGCAAATTGGAATGTATTTTCTTTCACAGTTCCAATTGGCAATTAAATATTTCACACAATACAAATACAAACTAATGTTTCCAGAATTCCAATGGTTTACAATTTGCAGATAAAAATATCTTAGATTTTAATATTGTTGATAAGATTACAAAATTAATCTTGACACAATACCAAGCTCAGCTACATTCAACAGTTACTATTAAATAACTCTTGACCTAGAAAATGCACTCAGATAATCTGTACGGCCCCAATCTTTGAAGTTTTGCAATGAAATAATCATACGGTAGACAAGTCTTTGATTCATTGGGCAAGGAAAAATGTACGACGATATGCAAAAAAGGTATGGCCGCTAGAAACTTTAATCGCCACACTCTTCCTTAGTCATGCCTTCCAAAACACTCCAACCACAAGCTTTTAATTGTTCAAAGTGTGACACGGAAGCTCCAGGAAAATAGGAATTAAGTCGCCATCCCCATAGAGAAAATATAGTATGGTCCAAGGTACTAGGATGGTGCAGTTGGACAATGACCATACGGTTGGTAAAGTCCAGTAATAAATAATATATCTATTGAAATCTTCACTAGTAAATATTTTTGATATTTCTCAAATTTCCCAAACCTTCAATCGCAGAAATTTGTCTTGGAACAAGAATTTACAAATTGTGAACTCCAATCGTTGTATCCCCATGCAAGAAATCTGAATGACCTCTTTAGCAACCAGCTAGGGCAGAATCTTGCACTACCGAAACCAACATCCCTTAGGGTTTTGTCCCAGGGTTTTGAGTTCTCCAAACTCTCCAGTTTTATCAAAAGATTTATCAAGCGTGTAAAAATGACCTTCCAAAAGCACTTTTGTATCCACCTCTGGAAACATTGGAATGAATTTTCAAATTCCCACACTTTTAATATTTTATTTAAAACCGGGAAATAAAGTTACTTATTAATTTTCATTGAATATCCCACTAAAGTCACTTTATGAAACTTATTAAATTAGTTAAATAATATTACCCATAAAATATGCTTGGTCAAATAATATTAAGTAATTAAATTAAAATATTCCTAGTTCCTTGACTTTAGCCTATGGGAATAAGATAGGCTAGTTGGTCACTCTAGATTACTCCTTGGAAGGAGACATTACAATTCTCCCTTCTCGAAATTGCTTGCCCTCAAGTGATTGCAGATTAGGATTTTGAAGAATTTGCTCACCCTCCCAAGTGGCATCCTCAGTGGGAAAGTCTCTCCATCTAATTAGATACTCGTTGATTACTCTACTCCTCAATCTTCTTTCTCTGACATCCACAATCTCATTAGGCAGCAAAACCAGTCTTCCTTCCTTGTCCAAGGGTGTAAGCTCTAGGGATGATGTAATATGCTGCCCTAAAGCCTTTTTAAGGCATGATACATGAAACACATTATGGATCCTGCTATTTTCTAACAGCTCAAGCTCATATACTCTATTCCTATCTGCATACACTTTTTGCTGGTTCTAGGCACTCTGAAGATTATTCTTAATTGACTTAAGGATATTCTGACTCTTCTAGATCCAATCCTTAGCTTTGGGAGCCTTACTATCACCGAAAGCTAAATCCAAATTTGATGGAGCATCATATCCATATAAGGCTCGAAAAGGAGTCATCCCAATTAACATGTGATAGGTGATGTTGTAACAGTGTTCACCCAAATGCAACCACCTGATTCAAACCTTTTGCTTCCCTACCACATAGTTATACAAATATCCCTCAACCTATTTGTTCACAATATCTGTTTGGCCATTCATTTGAGGGTGGTAATTGGTGTTGGGGGTTAGCTCGGTGTCAGCTAACCTGAATAGCTCCTACCAAAAAGCACTAAGGAACCAGTTATCTGTGTCATTGACTATATTCTTTGACAATCCATGGAATCTAAACACCTCCCAGAAAAACAGTTATGCAAGTTGTGGTGCCTTATACTCCGATGAGATAGCGAAAAATGTACAAATAAACGATGATTTTGGTTTGACCCCTCACAATGCTTTGCTCCTCCTAGGGTTTTCCACCTAAAAGGAGAAAGGGGATTGGATGGGGGACCAAAATGCAAGGGTTTACACTCAAGACTAATGTTAATGAGATGTATTATGCCTAATTAAAATGTCCTATTGCTCTGATTTGAAATTGAAATGATTTAATGATGCAAAACTATGAAAATGTAAAGCGCTGAAAAACACAATGTGATATGCAAAAATGCCTAAGAATGCAATTAAATGATGAAATAACATAACAAAATGGAAGAGGTGCACCTAGAATTAGATGTTTGAAGTTGGGAGATTCTGGAATCCTGAAAAATTGATTGAAATGTTGACCAGGACACTTATGCCAATCTGGGCGACTTAGTCCCAATTTTGGGAAACTTTGTTGAAACAGGAATCTGCCAAATGGGTATCCAGAAATGTCAAAACCAGTATTCAGGCCCGGAAGCAGGACTAATTCTCCCCTAGTGGCGACTTAGTCCTCCTGCAGATTTCGGGAAATTCGGGACAGAATCTTGTAGTCTCAGATCTGCACTTCCTTTTCTGACAAGTGTCTGTACTTGATTCTGCAGAAAACGGGGCAGAAAGTCTCTCCAAGCTTGAATTAGGATTGCCTTGACTTGATTGACTTTGTGCACTCTTTGATCACTTTTCAACACCTATTGCTTGACAAATCTGCATACAAAAGTCACATGCAAAAGGGGAAAAATGGTTGAGGGTTAGAGAATAGGGGATTGCCTTGGTCAAACCCCACTTTGGTAATCAAACCCTAAACAATGAAATGAAATGAAAGGAGAGTGATAAATAAATAACATGCAAATGCAAATGTCATAAACTTACCAGACCATTGATGCTCAAATTTGAAGATGTACAATGAAGAACTTCAATAGCTTGTCTTGAAAATGCTTGATTTGCTTGAATGCTTAATGAGTGCAAGAGATTGTATGTAATTTGGAGATAGGTGATTGTAGGAGATGTAAAATGAGGTGAAAAACCCTTATTTATACTTGATTTTACTAAAATTTCCCAAAAGTAACAAATCACAGATCGACCTCAAGGGTTAGAGGACAAAATCCCGCTAGAAATTTAAAATTATTTTGAGTTTTGTGCCAAAAAGGACTAAGTTGCCCCTATTGGCGACTTAGTCCTACTTAAGCAAATTAAGTGGGTGTCGGGAATTTCGGGGCATTAAAAGTTGTCCAACTGGAATATCCTTAACAACACACTTGAAAACGGTCGGAAAGTGTATTAAGGGATCATTTAGACATGAGAAAGGGTTGAATTAGTGAAATTAAGCCTAAAAAAGTGTGACATCTTGTTACAAGACTTTACAACACTTCAAAATAGGACTTAATAAGTGATAAAAAAGGTGATTTTTAGGTGAATTGTAATGAATAGAGTCTAGAAAAGTGTAGAAATGTTTTACAACACTTCACAACACCTTCACAAGACGCCATAATTTGAATGTTTAAGCCCTAATATGAATGTTTTAACCACATTACAACATTATACCTGGGAAAAATCAAGCCAAAGCCCATTAGAAAGACTCAAGTGAGCCTAAAAATGTCAACTATACATTATTTGGCGACACAACTTGTTGAACTGATCAACTACCACCAAAATACAATCTCTGCCTTGCACCTTTGGTAGACCGGTAATGAAGTCCATAGATACACTCTCCCATTTTTGCTCTAGAATGGGCAATGGCTGAAGCAATCCAGCTAGAAAAGTGTGTTCTGACTTGTTTTGCTGACAAGTCATACATTGATGCAGGAGCATTTGGGTCCATGGGCAATCCTGCATCGCCCAAAAATATTTTCTTTTTATTTTTTCTCATTTTTGGTGTGCTATGGTGGTTTTTGGTCTCTCTCTATATCTTGTGAGTTCCTTGATTTGGTTGGTGAAGGTTTCATGAGCATATCGTTCACAGTTTGGAAGAGTTAATTGTTTTGTGACTTCGCTTGGCAATTTCAAAAAAAGTTTAATATTTTAGAATCCGTGAAGATTTGGACAAAATCGTTTTGCAGGGGTCCTTGGGGTACCATTCCAAGCTTGCACGTCAATTTTCATGTGAAATGGAGAACTTTGATTTTTTCTCCTGTGAGCACTTAGGTCCACTCTTGACGTTGTTTGCAATTACTTAATTAATTTTCTCCTAATTCTCATTGCAGGTCCAAGGCATTATTTTCAAACAGTAAGTTTTCAGTTTTAAAAAAATACAAATTGCAAATCATGGAGTACAGGTTTTAATGCCTATTTAAGGCTGTCTTATTGCATTTCTGAAAGAGATTTTAAGCCTGAAATATCACACCCAAATTTGGGGCTGTACTGGAGCATTGATTTGGGATAAATGAGCCGCCCATTTCATGTTTTATTTATCACTTTTAATTCTGCTACAGGGTTGCGTGGAAGAAGGATGTGTGATGGTTTTGGTTATAAAACAAATTTTAAAAATGGCTGCAAAAAATAGGGGAGTTAGTGGGTGTGGAAAATAAGGAAAACTTGCTGCCCCATATTCTAAAATTATTTAAAACAATAAACACAGCAGAAGAAGTGGGGATGGGGTAAAAAGAGGCTGGAAAAGTCAGCCAAGATGTTGCAGAAGAGTGTGGTAAGAGCTGAGGAATTATGTGAATAAGAAAAGGAATTAAGCAGCAAGAAAGAGAGGAATGGAAGGGGTGGAAAAAGAGGGGGAGTTGGCAGCCCCTTCTATACATTCATCAACAAAAATGAACAGCTAGAAAATCAGCAACGTGGAGGAGAGGGAAGAGCTGAGTAGAAGTGGAGCAACAGCGTAGAATTTACAAAAAGGTGCAGAAAATTCTTGGAGGAGCATCACAAAGGTTTGAGCAGCAGCTACAGGAAGAGTTTTGGGTAGCAATGAGCAGATTTGAATCCATATTGTATTGAATTAATTTGTAATGTGAATGTAAGAGGTTTTTGTATTTTAATCAAATGTTTTTCCTCTGCTCATCCTTGTGTTTTGCATGAGTTTGTAGAAGGGTTTGTTTTATTTGTTGCATCATACATTCCCACACATGTCACAAGACATTCTCCTTGAAGCCTTTCCATGAAAACCTCTCTCTAACCTACCTGTAAGTTTTAAAATATCCCGGATGTCCTACCAATGGTGTATTGTGGATGGCTCTCAAAGTTTTCTCCTTAAGCTTTGACTCAGGAACCAAGTAAATTTTGTCCTTGTAGTAGATAATATCATCGAGTACCCTATATATATCATCTTGAGTTTTCCCATCCATGATCTCACATGCAAATGTTTTTTTGGAATACTCCACCAAAAGGTGAGCCTTCTAATTAGTTGAGCTTTCTACTAGAGAATAAACCGCGGGCTTCCTAGAAAGAGCATTAGCAACAACATTTTTTTTTCCCTTAAAGTATTTTATATCAAAATCATACGCCTGTATCTTGCTGATCCACTTTTGTTCCCTCTCATTTAAATCTCTTTTTCAGAAAATATCTCAAACTATTATGGTCCGTTCTGACCACAAACCTCCCATCTACCAAGTATTGTTGAAACTTCACCAATGCATGCATGATGGTGAGAATCTCCTTGTTGTGGATGGAATAGAGCCTCTCATTATCTCAGAGCCTTCGGATCTTGTAGGCGATAGGGTGTCTATTCTACATTAAAACTGCCCCAATACCTTCTCTTGAAGCATCACTCTCAAGTACAAAGGGCTGAGTAAAATCTGGTAGTGCCAGCACGAGACAAGAACTCATTGCCTCCTTAAGTATGTCAAATGCCTGTTGAGCCTCATCTGTCCATCTAAAATCCCCTTTCTTGGTGAGGTCTATTAGAGGTGCACCTAGCTCTGAAAACCCTTAACGAACTTTTTGTAATAGCTAGACAAACCAAAGAAGCTTTGTCACTAATTGTGATGTCCCGATGCGGGCCCCTATCGGAAGGTGACGTAGGTCTGTCCGAGCGGTTTGCCCAGCCATGTGTCTGGGGTCTTCGGCGGGAGTACCTATCCTGGGGATGCCCCCTTAACGCTAAGAGGCGGACACATGGCTGGGCAAACCACTCGGACAGACCCTCGTCACCTTCCGATAGGGCCATCATCCGCCACCCCTCGTGAGTCGACCTCGAGACCTCCAGCTCTGATACCAAGTTAGTTACCGTTGCACCAAAAGCCCGGACTGGTAGTGAACGGTACCCCTCTTAGCGTTAAGGGGGCATCCCCAGGATAGGTACTCCCATCAAAGACCCCGGACACATGGCTGGGCAAACCGCTCTGACAGACCTACGTCACCTTCCGATAGGGGCCCACATCGGGACATCACACTAATCTTGTTGATGGCCAATCATGAATTGCATGTATCTTTTCTTGATGAACCTAGACACCTTGAGCACTGATCACATGTGCCAAGTAGAGGATTTTTGTTATTCTGAACTCACACTTGGATGCCTTAGCATACAAAGATTGTGCCTCCATTATGCCCAAAATCTCATCAAGATGTCTCAAGTGTTCCTCCCAATTTCTGCTATATATGAGTATGTCATCAAAGAACACTAAGAGAAACTTCCTCAACTGCTTATTAAACATATGGTTCATGTAGGATTGAAAGGTGGAAGGAGCATTGGTCAAACCAAAAGGCATAACTAGAAACTCGTAGTGCCCGTAATGACACCTGAATGCAATCTTATGAATATCTTGCTCACTCACTTTGATCTAATGATACCCTGATTGAAGATCAATCTTCAAGAGTACACATCACCATGCAACTCATCAATCCTAGTAATAGGGTATCAGTTTTTATTACTTTTTAATGGTTTTTTTGTTTAGGGCACAGTAATCTATACACATCCTCATGGTCACATCCTTCGTCTTCACCAAGACAATCAAAGAAGCAAAGCGATTCGAATTGGGTCAAATGTGCCTCATATCTAGTAACTCCTTAATGGATTTTTGATTTTTCTATCTCCTTAAAATTCTTAGGGTGCCTATAAAGAGTAGTGATGATGGGCTTGGAGCCCTCCTCCAACTCGATGACATGCTCAAATCCTCTATCTGGAGGTCTTTCTAGAGGAATCTCACCAAATATCAAACTATGTTTATCCAAAATTGGCTAAATGTCTACATGATACAGAATACTATCATCATTAGGGGTCTTAGATGAAATCAAACACTATGTAGCCCATGCCACATCACCATGCCTAAAAATACTTTCCATCCTTTTTGCTGACACAATCCTGGGACCACCATTAAACATACCCCTCAAAACAACCTTCTTGCCATCAACTCTGAATTTCAACTCCATAGTTTGAAAGTTTTGAGAACACTTCCCTAAGGAGTGAAGCCGCTAGATGCCCAATATAGCATTAGTATCTCCTAAATCAACAATGTAGAAATCATCAATGACAGTGTAATTCCCTAATGTAATATTCAGTTGTGGTACCCATTGGGTGCAAGCCATGTTAAAACCATCTGCCACCATGACATTAAACCCCTCAAAATCTTGTGTCAATAGACCCTTCTTTGCCACCAATGTTGAATCTATGAAGTTGTAGGTTACCCCACTATCTACTAAAACTATCATCCATTGTCCTTGCAAGACTCCATGAACTCAAAAAGAGTTAAATGAAAACCTAGGGGTGCTTGACAGAGTAGCTATAGTCCTACCTTTAACTCTTGTAGGTGGATGCTCAGTCTCTTCCCTGTACTCACTATTTGAATCACTCTATTTGTTGCCCTGAACTCTTCCCCCTTTCCCTTCCTCCTCATCATCTAAAACTACCTTAGTGTTGTGTACCTTACCTTTTACCAAACACCTATGGCTAGATTCCCAAGGTTCTTTGCAGCTGAAACACAAATTTTTTTGTACGTAATTCATTTTGAACCTCATCAATTATATAGTTCTTTTTAGGCCAATATTTTTGGGAAGGTTTCTTATTATCCTACTTGTGTTGGAAGGGTTTAGGTTTAGTTTTTTTTTTAGTGGCTGAACTTTCCATGTTTCTAGCCCTCTTGATGGCATCCTATAAAGTGTTAGGATCAAACGCTTTAATCCAACCATGAAGTGGCTCTGCTAGTCCCTCTACAAACAAAATTATAAACCTGTGTTCTGACACATCTATGACCATTATGAACAAATTCTAAAACTTTAAAATATATGCATCAACCAAGACAACCTATTTCAGCTGTGCCAACTCCCTAAAATACAATTTTGTATCCTTCTTGTCAAACTTGTCTATCAACCTTTGTGTGAAATCTGCATAGGAAGTTATGCCGTTATGTCCCAAAGTTAGTAGCCCATGGTACCACCACTCATGAGCCTCTCCATCTAGATCAAGGGTTGCATATTTCATTGCTTCCCTTTCAATCATGGGGTTTTACTAAAAATACATGTCTAACTTCTAAACTCATGATCGTGTTGAACACTTACTTGAACCATCATAGCTAGGAATGGCTAACTTCCCACTTTACATTGTAAATATCTATTATTTCCTTGGCATCTTTCTCCTCTAGGTCTGTTTTTGTATTTAATGCCACAAAACTTTGCCAAGGACATAGATGCATGAAATTCATCACCCAAGGATTTGTATTGTCACAAATAATCACCCCAACCTTCACCACCTCCTTGCTGTTTTGCTTGTTCTCTAGGCTGATCATCCAAAAACTTGGGCATTAGAGGCCTAGGAGTGACCCTACTTGCTTCCCTGGAAGTGTTTAAAGTTACATTATTGTTACTACCTTCACCTTGGTCACCATTGTGCCCATTGTTACCATTGTTGTTCCCATTGTTCTCATGTTCACCCTAGTTATTTTTGTTATTTGCATTCACGGTCTGCATCATTTGGGTTAGAGTTTGAACCAATTGTTATTGTCCCCTAGCTAAATCACTCAGCATAGCCAAAATACTAGGATCTTGTCATTCCTTCCTATCATGTCTATCCCCCATGTTTTCCTCTTTCGAATCAAAATGAATAACACCTCTTTCTCTTGTCCTCCTATAAGTAATGTATTCTCTATCTTTCAGATTCATTAATGTACATGCATACTGTTGAAAACCTCAAAACTGATCAGAAATTTCTATTAAAGAAAACTTGCACCAAAACCCACCGACTGGCAAGATCTTCAACTCTAATACCATTGAAATATCCCCAACTAATTTTCTACATAAAATTTCCCACAACTCAATGTGCACAGGCATTTTGTCAAACAATTGTCTATTTGCTGCTCTGAGTGTGTATTCAATTTGTTTTCAATAGAGTGATATTTGTCTTGTGCAATACATTCATAATATGAATTTCTCACAATTTTCAAATATAAAGCATCATATATTGTAGGTCATACCACAGATGAATATATTTTCATGCAATGTATATCCAGCAGATTGGAATGTATTTTCTTTCACAATTCCACTTGACAATGAAATATTTCACACAATACAATTACAAACTAATGTTTCTAGAATTCCAATGGTTTACAGTTTGCAGATAAATATATCTCAGATTTTAATATTGCTGATAAGATTACAGAATTAATCTTGACACAATACCAAGCTCAGCTACATTCAACAATTATTATTAAATATTTCCTGACCTAGAAACTGCACTCAGATAATTCGTATAGCCCCAGCTTCTAAAGTTTTGCAGTAAAATAGTTGTACGGTAGACAAGTTTTTGACTCGCTAGGCAAGGAAAAATACGATGGTATGTAGAAAAGGTACGAACATTAGAAACTTTAATCGCTACCCTCTTGGTGTATGGTGAACCAAAGCTTGCTTGCACAATCAACTAAGAAGACCTTTTCCCTGTCTTCTTCCTGGAACCTGATACCAATAGGTTCTTGTTAGACTTGGATAATTAACCAAATCCTGCTCCAACTCTTCCCCAAGAGTTTTCCACTTGTGCTTTACCTTGGAAGACCAACACCTCTTTTGAAACTGGTATACTCTCTCTTGGACTTAGAAGAATCTAAGTGCCAACATCACATACAATCTTGAACTGTTTGCAGGGGTGCTAGAGGTACTGTAAACATGCATTTCACATTCAATTAGATCCATTTTGGATGGTATTCAATCTTCACACTACCCGATTTCAAGAATTTGCCTTGGTGAGGCCTAATTCCTTGTAGCCCTTACCAGTCACCTTTTTGCTTTTCCTGCCCAAAGTTTCCAAACAACCTAGCAAATGAACTTCACTTCCAAATACCCTTTTTGGTCCTTTAAAATATTCACAGGGTTTCAGACCCCTGTCTCCTCCGTACAGTAGATTCCTACAATCAAGGGTAATTAGGGCTAGTAGGCCTAATTCCTAGGGTTTTATCACTTTCTCTTTCAAATCTATCTCAAATGGATTGGTTGAAGTTTCAATCCTTCTAACATACCTAGACATGACAAAATCTCACCTGGAACCGTACTTTGTCCGTACTGTACTTCTTCCCCTACCTAAGTTCTTCAAATTTTTACTCTCAAACCTCTAACCGGACTTTCCAAGCTCGCCTAGGGTATGAGTTTAGTAATACTTGCTCCATTCCCTATACTTCCTACTGCTAAATATTTACAGATCAATGGCTCCCCTTCCATACCCAACTAATCTCAGGAAGATCCCGTGGTCAGAGTTTATGGGGGAGCCATGAAAAGACTGACTGAACTGTACAAAACAAGAAAACTCTCTACAACCTTAACCTATGAATTCAAAGCACTAAATCAACTCAAAGCAACTTGATTACAAAATGAAAGATACTCAAAACTATTCTATGAACACAAATACAGTGCCAAATCAGTATATACAATGCCTTTGATATCTTTGTTTCTCAAGATACTCAGGAAAACACAGAATTTTCAATCTTGTCTTCTATTCCACACACCAAAAACTTAATTACAATGAACTAACTGCTTGTCTATGAATCACCACACTTACATAGATGCCTTTACCATGTTTCAAGGGATGTTGATCGATCCCACACTCCTAATTTTTAGGGGATCCAAGACAACTAAGTTGCATGCAACCTCACAAATGTTGTCATGCAACTTTACAACTTTTGCAACTTCCCATCATTGTGTCCTCTTCCTAACTTCTAGGACCTCAATCTCCTTGATTTCGAGCCATCAACTCCCCTAACTGCCTCTTGGCATCTTCTAACAACGACCATGTGTTTAGAACACATTTAAGGCTCAACACTCAACTTAACCTACTAAGCTAATTAAAGCAAAAGATACTTAACAAAGACTAAGCTAAGGTGACCTTAGTCCTAATGACTAATTCACTTATTCCACACACAAGCAAGACCTCCTAAGGTCCAAAATGAACACACTATCACCCTGACTTGGCTAAGGTCAGGTACAAGCCAAAATTGAACATAACAAACTGGAGCTTAGCCAAGGTGCTCCTGCACCATCCTCCCCAAAACAAAAGATTTCAATCCACCCTTGGATTGAGCAAGTTGAGATCAATGCCCAACTTCTTGAACTCTGATTCCTTGATCCACACTGCATCAGCATCAGGTTGACCATGCCTTTTAATCAGATGTTCTTTGTATTCTTTGGTTCTAGTCTTCTTATAGACCCTAGTATCCAATGCACTGTCAGCTTGTTTGACTGTAACAGAGGGCAGTTTGAGTTCTTCCACATCTTGGATGACTTCATGGAGGTTCTGATCCATGTCTGGTGGTGGTCCTTTGTAATGAACTAGATCTGCAATGTTAAAAACAGGGGACAGTCCACTGTCATCCGGTAGCTGCACCTTGAAAGCATTGTTTCCATATTTCTCCAAGATAGGACAGGGACCTATCCTCTTCATTTGCAACTTATGAGGAACTCCTTTTTGCAATCTAGACTTATTTAAATGCACCATCACTAAGTCTCCAACATGGAACTGCACTTCTCTTCTATGCTCATCCACCTTGGTCTTATGCTTCATGGTATTTTCTGCCAATGTCTTTCTGACTGTATCATGAATCTCCTGCATTGCATAGGCAAAATCATCAGCATATCCACTTCCCTTGACTCCATCCCTTAAGTCTCTCAGCTCATAGATTCCTCTAGGATGTAGTCCATAGACAATTTCAAAGGGACTCTTCCCTGTTGATCTGTTTACAGTGTCATTGTAGGCATATTCAGCTTGCCCAATCAACTGATCCCATTGTTGACCATACTCCTTGGTCAAGCATCTTAACAGATTTCCAAGTGTTCTATTTACAACTTCGGTCTGACCATCAATTTGGGGATGGTATGCAGATCCAAAAGATAGATTAGTGCCCAATCTTTGCCAAAGAGTCTTCCAAAAATGACTCATGAACTTAGTGTCTCTGTCTGATACAATGCTGATTGGTAGTCCATGAATCCTTACTATCTCCTTGAAGAAAAGAGAGGCTATTTGACTGGCATCATTGGTTGTTTTACATGGCACAAAGTGAGCCATCTTGCTGAATCTGTCCACAACCACATAAACACTGTCCATCCCTTGTCTTGTCTTGGGTAACCCAACTACAAAATCCATACTCAAGCATTCCCATGGCCTAGTAGGAATAGGCAGTGGTTGGTATAGGCCTGCATTTGAAGAAGTACCTTTGGCCTTTTGACACACTATACAACTCTCCACATACCTCCTAACATCTAGGATCATCCTTGGCCAATAGTAAAACCTTTGAACAAGTTCTTGAGTCTTGGTGATCCCAAAATGACCACTCAATGCACCATTATGCTTTTCTTGTATCAAGTTCTCTCTAATAGAACCTCTAGGGACACATAACTGATTCCCTTTAACCAAAAGATCACTTTGCAAAGTATATTCAGCATATTTACTATGAAAGTGATTCTTGTATTCAACACATACCTTATAAATATCTACAAAATCTTCATCATCTGCATATAGATCCTTGAAATGATCTATTCCCATGCTTTTCAACTGAATCTCTTGAATGGTGAGGACTCTTCTACTCAAGGCATTTGCCACCTTGTTGAGAACTCCTTTCTTGTGCTTGATATTGAAGGTGTAAGCTTGCAGGTACTCCACCCATTTCATGTGTCTGTGACTCAACTTCTCTTGTGAATTTAGGAAACTGAGTGCTTGGTTGTCTGAATACACTATGAATTCCTTGGGAAGCAAGTAGTGCCTCCACTTCCCTAGAGCCTGGACCAATGCATACATCTCAAGGTCATAAGAAGAATACTTCTTCTTGGCTTCACTTAACTTCTCTGAATGAAAAGCCACCAGTCTGCCCTCTTGACTGAGAACAGCTCCAATAGCCACATTGCTTGCATCACACTCTATAGTGAATAGCTTCTCAAAGCTTGGTAACACCAAAACAGGTTGGGTAGCTATCTTTGCTTTCAACAACTCAAAACTTTTGTTAGCTTGCTCATTCCACACAAACTTAATCTTCATTCCTCCTTTAATGGTATCCAACATAGGAGCACAAATAGCACTAAACTATCTTATAAACTTCCTATAGTATTGAGCAAGACCATGAAAGCTTCTTACCTCTGTTGCTGTCTTTGGAGTAGGCCAATTGAGGATGGCTTCCACTTTGCTGCTATCCATCTTCAAGTTGCCATGTGATAGCACAAATCCAAGGTACACCAACTCTGTTTTGATGAACTCACACTTTTCCAAATTGATCTTCAACTTCTCCTCCTGCAGCTTCTTGAAAATCAACTCTATCTGTTTGAGGTGCTCTTCTCTTGTTTTGCTATAAATTAGTATATCATCAAGATACACCACCACAAATTTGCCAATGTAGTCTTTGAGGATCTCATTCATGAGTCTCATGAATGTGGAGGGGGCATTAGACAATCCAAATGGCATCATTATGTAATGTCCCCTTCTCGAGCATGATCTTTCCAGTGACCGTTGGCCTATTCCGAAGACCCGTAGGCTACTCGGAAGGTAAAATTAGGGTTTCTTGTTTTGAAGGATGCTCTTACTTGAGGTTGGTTGATTCAATGGCGGATTCTTTTTGGGTTTTCAGAGAGCTTCGCAGTGATATGTTCTTGGCATTCTGAGCATCTTCAAGAATTTATTATTTTTAGTAAATTCTATTTCTGGCAGTGTTCTTGTTGGTTTCGGCATAGTTGACTTTCTACTTCAGACTGATCAGTTGGCTTGCTCATTTACGGCTTCGGGGCTCAATTAGAGAGATAAGTCGAATTATTTAATTAAAGTCATGTTTTAATGTTATATTTTAACATTGATCCCCTTGGCCTAGCTCGTCACTTTAAGTTGTTTTAAAAGATGTCTTTATGGGTGGGCGCCTCATTGAAAGAAATTAATTATATTTCTTATAAAGTAAAGATTAACCCAAGCTCAAATTGGACGCCAATTTCAAGAAGGAAATAAAGTATTATTAAAAGTCAAAGTTTGCTGGAAAAGTGGGACGCCTTCTATTGGAGGATTAGGGTTTGGTTCGAAAAGGAAGTTTAGGGTTTCGAGAAAGATCATCTGAAAATTATAAAAGGAGGCCATTGGTTATCATTGAGATTATCTTTTGTCCACAGTATTGTTACTCTGCCGGAATGGTATTGGATCGCTTCGAGGAATGAAGGCCTCCTAGCTCGGGCATTGCTTCTTGCTTGCAACACAGCAACTAGTGGTGAATTAGTATAGTTTTGTGAGTTTCATTGGGATTTGTGCATTGTAATCAGCTTGTGGCTATTTAGTTTCTGTGTTTTTGCATATTAGAGGTTTTCCAGATTTGCATATTAGATACAGCAGATTATTGTTTTAATTCATAACTCAAAAAATACAAAAAGAGTCTTTCTGGGTATCGTTTGTATCTCACTGTTTGGTAGGGGTGACCCTTTGTCCCAAGTTATAGAATTTTTAGAGAAGTCTTCAATTTTTAAATGCAAAATCGCCCTCTTCCTGGGCCGTACTATTCAGATCTGCTTTGGATTTCGTGCATTAAATAATTAGTCATTTGAGTGAGTTTCAGTGTTCTCAGTTGGTCGCCATCATAGTAGGATCATACTGCAATTCGTTTGGTGGAATTTGGTTAAGTTTGAAGAGAGTTGTGAATGAATCTGTGAGATACAGGGCTGCTGTTCATGCATACGAAGATCCGGACTGTCAAAAATCAGATTACCAGGTTGGCTTTTAAAGTGCAATTTCTGATTCAAGTTTCCTTATTCATTGAAAGGAATTCTATTAATATTGTTGCAGGTCTATTACTCTCGATTGTATTGATAGCAAGGCATTGTCTAACTTTTTGTAAGCTGGCAGTAGTACTGACAACAGTTATAATCTTGCTTATCAAATTGTAATGCTCATCTTTACTTTCAGCATTTGCTATTGTATTTAATTTACTTCCGCCCTATGGTAGCTACTTTCCCACTCTGGGTTAGAAAGCACATTCTGGGTGTTGAGTACTTTCAGCATTTCAGTTCTTTCTTTCAGCATTGTAATTAGTAATACTCCGCCATATGGTCGCTTCAACTCCATATTGGATTGAGTAGCACATACTTGGTGTCGAGTTCCCTTTCAGTACTTAGAATAGAAGACCCGCTGACCATATGCTCGCCATCATCGGCGCCATTCTTGGTTAGAGTTCTTGCATAAGCTTTTTGATTAAGATCCTCTGACCAATGCTCACACCTTGCCCACATCGGGATCCTGGTGTACATTCTGGTTAGAGTTGCTTCAGCATCGTTTTGGTTTAGCTGCTAACCTTAACGGGTGCATTGATTTGTAATTTGTAATTTGAAAAAGTTGAAAAAATTTGGCTCGGAATATTTCAGTGGTATCAGAGCCAAGATCCTGCCATCCTGTGCCCAACAAAGTTCATTTGACAGATGAGTGACAGAGATACCAGACACTACGTACAGAAAGAGATGACTACAGAGAAGTCACTACTTGAGTTAATGCATGAACTGTGTACGCTAATGAAGGATCCTGACATAAAATGGGGAGTCAGAAAGATTTATGCTAAGTCGAAAGTCGGGATAGAAAGGTGCACACGCCACATCAGAATGACCGTGAGCTTGATGAAGATACCGTGGCAAGTGAAGAGTTAAGAGTAGAACCCCATAATACTTCCCTTGAATTGCATGTAATAGGAAGTGATGAAGATCAGCTTGGTGAAAAGAACAGAACGACAGTCTTGAATCCTAATAAGGATTCAACCTATGAAGGTCTTGAAGCTAAGGGCTTCACTGAAGATTTTAGTAGCACTGTTGTATGGGATGAGTTTGCTGAAGAAGAGCAAGTAGAAGGAAATACTTATGGTCCCGTTGAATCAGCCTATGACCATTGCCAAAGTGATGAAGTTGGTAATGATTCCAACATGACTGTACCACCTCGTGTTGAAGAATTGGTGGTGGATAGTTTTACTCTTGTTGCTGTCTCAACTCCCCAAGAAGTTCCACATGAGGAAATCAGCGACATACTTTCTCATGATGGTTCCATAAAAGATAATGAAGGTGAAGTTTTCGAAACAAGCAGCATCGAAGAATCTTCACTTCATTTCGGTGGTGACATTGTTGGATTTGGGTTTGACCAGCAAACCAAACCATTGGAAGAAAATGTTTTTGAAGATATCAGCTTAAGAGATTTAGGATCTGACTTATTCATTGAGTCAATACTTCTAGTGAAGCATGAAAAACCTCTTCCTGTTGATCATCTCAGTCAACCCCTTAGCATTTGGGATCCAGGTGTGTTGGCACCGAGGTATAACAAAGAACCTTTGTGGGATGAATTCCCCTTTGATCTTGATGAAGACCAAAATATTGTTTGCCTTGCAAGCTATGAGGAGGCCGAAGGAGAAGTTGTTTTTGATGAAGAAGCTTACTCTGAAGAGCTCCATGGTGATCCCTTCAAGTTGATTGCAGCCACCAAGGAGGATGTTGTTACTTCCGAAACTTTCAAACCAGCATTCAATGATTGTTCGTTTGAGTCAGGGGCTGCCATAGCCTTTGATCAAGATGGCAGTGAGGTGGATGAAGAGCTTGAAGACCTTACGGCTTTTGAAGAAGAAAGGTTCAATGTGGTTTTAGATCACAAGGCTGATCTACCAAGGCAAGAAGCTGATTGCAAGCTTGAGGACGAAGAAACTATGGAGTATGTCCCTCTCCATGACACTGAACATTCTCCGTTAGTTGAGGATGAAAGACAAGAAGGTTGGAGCAGCTCTGAGGACAGCGATGTCACAAAACAAAGTTCTGATTTTGAAGAGCAGCCAACCAGCAATTCACCATCTTCGCATTCTTATGAGTGGGAAGGACAATTCAAGGTGTTCGTTGACAAGGAAGTGCAAGCTCTATCCCTGTTTGACCACGCACATAGCTTGGTTGAAGAGCTTTACTGGAAGGCTCAGCTTGAAGAGAGACGTAGAGGAGTAACCGATGAAGTTACTCTTCCTAATTTGCAACTTATCAGAGATTCCTTGGAGACCTTGAAGTCCGAGTACGTGCACTCTATTGGAGAACGGGATCATGTCATTGAAGTTGCAAAGAAGGCCATTTGTGCTTTTCATGAAAAGGAGAGTACGATTGATGAGCTCACTCTGGAGCTTAAATCAATAAAGGACGAGTTGAAAGAAACTCAGTTGGATCTAACAAGGTTGAAGACCAGTTTGCAGATTTCAAACTTTTCAAGGAGCAAGAGGATGCACAAAGAGCTGAAAAAATCAATCAAGTGATTGGAGATCTTGACTGTCTTCAAGAGGAGTTTGATTTTGAAAGCATTTCAGGAAAATCAGAAGTTGCATGTGCAGATTTGGGGCGGCGAGACGAAAGGAATGGCTTCCAAGTCTTTGACAATCCCTTCTTTGAAGTGGGTGCTGAAGCAACTTATGACAATCCTCTCTTTGTTTTGAAAAATGAGTCAAGTAGTGAAGTGACCAAGCATGAGGTCAAGCATGAACTCCAATCTAAGGATGCCTTGATATCACTCCATGAGGATGTGCCACGTATGTTGAGTAGTAATGGATGCATAAGTGGGTTTGAGGATGGAGTCTCTACATGGGAAGTGTTGATTCGAGGAGATTTCAACATCCCCGACACCAAGGTGTTAACAAAGCAAGACTTGGTAGCTGCTGGTAACTTCATTACAGCAGCAAGGAGCAAAGATTTCAGTTTTGTTACTCATGAAGTAGGGAAGAAAAATGGACTAGAACTCGGTGTTTGTATGCTTGTCAATCCATCCCTTGGGTTGAATGATGCTTTGGCATTTATTAGTCCATTTTTGGAGTTGGTTTTGAGGTCATTTAATATTTCATGCTCCATTGTTGTTGAAACTTTCATGGATAGGCTTCAAGGGTTCAATAGAGGAGGCATCAATATCTTCAGTATACACTTGATCCTTACTAGCTCTTGGGAATGCATTGAGATTACCTTGCATTGTGTTGAAAATCATTTTCAGTTGGGTATCTGTGCTTGGGATTCTCAACTTGGCTTGATAAAGCTTATTACATTTGGAAAGGGCTTTTGGAGGAATAAGGATCAAATTTCCAAATTTGTTGATGTTGTTCCTTTCTTTGTCCGCCACTTGATGGGGTTATTTGTTCATCAACAATTGGGTTGGAGAGAAATTTTGAGTATGGGTTGGAGAAATGAACGATTGGTTGCTCTTGAGAGTGTTTCTCGGCTAAGACCAGGACAGATTTTGAGACTCGAGCTTGCTGGTTTGAGGCAGACCAGCCACCTTACATGTTGCGTTTCTCGCATTCAGGAGAGTTGGTTCATCACTCCTGATCAAAGAAGTAGTAGTTTTCTCATGGAGATGGATCTAGCGTGTTTTCCAACCACCTTGGAGGTGTCACCTTGCAGCTCGATGGTCATCTCACATGCTCATGCTTGGGATTTTGAGTGGTGTTGTTGTTTTCCTTTGGGTAGGACTCGAGAATCAGATTGCACTACACTGATCCTAGCCTTGATCAGCAGCAATTATTTGGTCCTTCACACCTTTCCTACTCTCCAAATTCATCTTATGATGGTTTGTGATGTAAACTTTGATAGTTTACTCTCAGTGTTGATTCAGGACAGCATTCTCTCACATGCTTTGGTTCACCATTCTGAGACTCATGGGGCTAGAACTATGTGTGTTTTCTGTAGTCTTCATGGTTGTGTCAGTATAATTCAGATGAGGCATAGTAGCTTCATGCGGAGACATGAGTATGAGTTCGTTGAGCTCTTGCAAAGGATTGCTTTCCTCCTTGCAAGAAGATTTGTAGATGTCACATTTGCAGTCATGGTTCTGTTTGTTACCATGTGGAGGTATGCTGAGGAGTTCGATTTTGATTTGAGTAGACTATCTTTCCTATTGCTTAGAATTGTGATTGACAGTAGTATGGTTGATACTGTTAATTCGGGGCATTGTGGACATGAGATGTTGCATGATTTTGATCCCCCTCCTTTAAGATCTTTCGGTTTGAGTATCATGGATGGTAACACTTTGGGGTTACAAGGAAGGTTAGTGCAGCATAGGCATGATGATTTCACGGATGTGATCAGAGTGGTGCAGTATCGGCATGGTGGGTCCTTCCTACGATGGGTTTGGGAACCAGGGATCATACTTGTTTGCGTATGGATTAGTTTAAAAATTTCTGGAGTTGTGGTGGTATTGCTTGAGGACAAGCAATTTTGGGAAGGGCGGATTGTAATGTCCCCTTCTCAAAACTGATCTTTCTAGTGACCATTGGCCTTTTCCGAATGACCCGAAGGCTAGTCGGAAGGTAAAATTAGGGTTTCCTATTTTGAAGGATGTTTTTGCTCGGGGTTGGTTGTTTCAATGGCAGATTCTTTCTGGGTTTTCAAAGAGCTTCGCAGTGGTATGTTCTTCTTAGCATTCTGAGCATCTTCAGGAATTTACTATTTTTAGTAAATTCTATTTCGGGCAGTGAACCTGTTGGTCTTGGCATAGTTGACCTTCCTCTTCAGTTGACTCAATTGGCTTATTCAGTTTCTAGCTTCGGAATGCAGTTTCGAAGAGATAAGCTCATTCTATTTAATAGCATTATATTTTAATGTTATTTTATCACCTTGGCCTAGTCTATTAACTTAATGTTATTTTAAAAGGTGGATTTGAAGGGTGGCGCCATCATTAAGTTAATATTTGAATTTATTAAGGATGTTTTAAAAGCTTTAAGTGGGACGCCATTTCCAAGGTTATAAATTATTAATTAAAAGTCAAAATTGCAGCTTGAAGAAAAGGACGCCATTTGCTGAAGGATTAGGGTTTGACTCTTAAAAGAAGGTTAGGGTTTTGAGAAAGGTCAACGGAAAATTATAAAAGGAAGCCTGGGGTTCTCATTTGACTATCTTTGGTCTATGCTATTGTTATGCTGCCGAAATGGTTGCTAGATTGCTTCGAGGAATGAATGCCTCCTAGCCTTGGCTCGACTTCATGCTTGAGAGATAGCACCTAGTGGAGAGGTTTGCTTATTTTGAGTGTTTTTGGTAGTAAGGTTTGCATTGTAGTGTTGTTTTGCCATTAGAAGTTCAGTTTATTGCATTTTATGTCATTTTCCGGAGTTGCTGATAACAGGGCTGAATCTGTAGTTTCACTCATAAATCAGAAAACAAAAATAATCTCATTCTGGGTATTGTGTCATTGCATCTTATTGGTAAGGGCGCCCCTTCATGAATATTTGCCGATTTTAATACGAAGCTTATGATTTTATAATGCAAATTCGTCATTCCTTGAAGGCCGTACTTTCTGGAGTGCCTTGGGATTCGTGTCAGTAATTAATAACCATTTTTAGATGCCATTTCTTATTACTAAGTTAGGCGCCATCATTTTGAGGGTCTATTGCATCAGATTTGAGAACATTTGGGTGAGAAATGAGAGAGTTATGAGCATATGAGTAAATTCATAGGTTGCTGGTTTTTCAATTTAAAGTGCAGATTTGTGAAAAAACAGAATTATTATTTGGTCACTGAGAGAGTTATTGTTTTGGCATCTCTAATCAAGCCAAGGAGAGTTCTTTATATGATGTAATGCTAATCTTTCAATTCCTATGCTCTTGGCAGGCGAATGAGTTTCATTTTGTAAACTGGCAGTAGTACTGGCAGTAATTCTCAAACTTGTTCAATTCTGATTTGTAATGCTCACTTTACATTCTGAAGTTGTTTAGTAATATCTTACATCTCCGCCCTATGGTAGCTCCTTTCCCATGTTGGGTCAGAAAGCACATTCTGGGTGTCGAGTACTTTCAGCATTATAGTTATTTCTTTTACGCATTGTAATTTCTGTTATCTCCGCCATATGGTCGCCTCATTTCCATATTGGATTGAGTAGCACATACTTGGTGTCGAGTGTGCTTTCAGTACAATAGATTGTAGGGATCCTCTGACCACATGCTCGTCGTTCGCCGGCGCATTCTTGTTAGAGTTCTTGCATAAACATTTTGTTTAAGATCCTCTGACCAATGCTCACACCTTGCCCACATCGGGATCCTGGTGTACATTCTGGTTAGGGTTGCTTCAGCATCGTTTGGTTTAGCTGCTAACCTTAACGGGTGCTTTGGTTGTAACTTGCAATTTGAAAAAGTTGAAAAAATTTGGCTCGGATTATTTCATGCACTTTGTCGAGCAACTTTCAAATTACTATTTTAGTAAATTCTATTTCTAGCAGTGGTCCTGTTGGCTTCAGTTCAGTTGGCCTCCTTTTGCAGTCGGTTCAGTTGGTATGGTTGTTTTGGCCTCTTGATGCTTTTTCTGGAGAGATAAGTATTTTAATTAAAATAATGTTATATTTTAATATTATAACCCCTTGGCCTAGCTTCAAGACTTTAAGTTGTTATGAAAAAGGGGACCTCATGGGTGGACGCATCATCAGGAAATATTTTTATATTTCTAAAGTCAATAATTGCTTAAGAGAAATTGGACGCCTACCTTTGGAGAAGTTTATGTTTTATTTTAAAGTGATTTTTATCACTAAAGAAAAGGTATGCCATCTTGAAGGAAGACTTGGTCAAGTCAAAACCCTAAAAGCATCTTGTGGAGTGAGCGCACCTTCTAGAAGCATCTGGAAGTGTCTTCTCAAAATTATAAAAGGGAGCTTTGGGTCTTCATTTCATTATCTTCTGACTTGAATATTGTTATGCTGCCGAAATGGTGTTGGGACTGCTTCGAGGAATGAATGCCTCCTAGCTTGGCTCATCTTCTTGCTTGAAAGATAGCAACTAGTTGAGAGATAGTTTGTAATAGGTTTGTCTTGCATTTTCAGTTGAGTATCTTGCATTTTGGAGTTCTAGTTTGCATTTTCTGTCTCATTTTGGAGTTGCTGAATATCATAGCTGATTGTAAGAATTGCTCATATCTCATGAAATAAAAATATTATTGTTCTGGGCATTGCATAAATCCTTTTCTCTATGTGGGGCGACCATTCTTGCAAAGTTGTAGATTTTTTAATGCTGATTTGGATTTTTAAAAGCAAAATCGCCTCTCTCTCTTGGCCGTACCATTCTGGTCTGCCTGGCAAAGGTTTAGAAAAAAAAATACTTCAATTTGTTAGCTGTTTCTTTGTCCAGTCTTCATTGCCATCATTATAGCTTTCATTTGCATCAAGTCTCATGTCATTCCGGCAAGTATTGAGTGAGTTGTGAGTATTTTGGTGAATTCTAGGGTTGCTGATTGCTTCATTTCAGTTGCTGGTCTGTTATATCAGTCATAGATAAATGCAGATTTGTGAGGAGTTTGAGTCCAGAGAGGTTTGTCAAGCATTGAGGAAGTCTTACAAATTATTGCAGCATTGAAGAACTTGGATTACTAGGCTTTGGCAAGCATTCTAACATATTGTAAGCTGATTAGTAGTACTATCAGCAATTCTCCTCTCTATCTTTCTCTTACTTTATTGTACTTCCCGCTGAATAAGTGGAAGAGGCTGGCTTGCCGCCTATTTACATTCTGAGTTGCATTGTAATTCCTTGGTATCTCCGCCTTATGGTAGCTCCATTTCCACCTTGGGATGGAAAGCACATTCTAGGCGTTGAGTTACTTTTAGCATTATCATTTGATTTGTAATTTCCTTTCTTAGTATCTCCGCCTTATGGTAGCTCCATTCCCACCTTGGGTTGGAAAGCACATTCTAGGCGTTGAGCTTACTTTCAGCACTGTACTTCTTTCCAGTTGATACTGACGACCCTCTTGCCATATGACAGCATCATTCTCATCTCGAGATTGAGTGCGCATTCTTGGCAAAGAGTTACTTGCAAACTGCTGGTTTGGGTTTGTGCTAACCTTAACGGGTGCTTCTTGGTTGATGTGTTCTTGAAAAAATTGAAAAGTTTGGTCCGGTTCTTTACAATCTTCAACTTCAGAGCAACTTCAGAAATTTATCTTCAGCAGTAGAGCAACTTCAGAAAATTATCTCTTCGAACTCCTTCAATTTCAATGATTCCCCAGTAACTTCAGAAATTTATCTTCAACTTCAGAGCAACTTCATAAATTTATCTTCAACAGCAGAGCAACTTCAAAAATTTATCTTCAGAAATTGCAGCCACTTCATAAATTAATCTTCTGTTTTCTTCAACTTCGGAGGTTCTTTATTTTCAGCAACTTGAACTTCAGAAATCTCCAACAACTTTTAGAAATTAATCTTCAGCAACTTCAAGTCGAATTTTCTCAAATAACCTTCAGCCTGCACTGCAACCTCAATCTCAGAGAAAATTCGAACTTCTTCATTTGATGGAGAAAAAAATGAAAAAAGCTTCTAGTTTAAATAGGCAAGTCGAATTCTAGAAAGAAGCTACATTTAGCCAATTCTTTTAATGTCCACTACTCCACAGCATGAATTCGAATTTCCCTCTCTTTGACAATTTTAACACTTGTCACTTGGCGGCTGGAATCTTAGAATTTGAAAAGATTGACTTTGATTGGCGTACTTTGCATTTAAATTTATTTTGAAAACATTCACTTCAAATTCACTCTTAAAGAAATTTGATTCACCAACTGAAGCTCCAGCATTATAATTTTATTCACCTCTGACTTTGGAAAATTCATCTCACGAAGAATCATCTAGGTAACCCATTTTAAATTCATCCTTTGAAGCATTTTACCTTCGAAAACACATTTTATTCACTTTGCCTTAGAAGAAATTTTAAATTTTCCTTAGGAAAATTCATTATTTCAAGTGTCGATTAAAATCTCCATCTTGGAAGTCTCAGCGAAGTGCAAAAGATATTAAAATCCATTCCTTGTCGAAGATCTTCAATACCCAGAAGAAAATTCCCCTCAGAACCTGTTGAATTCATGTGTCTCCAAACGAAGGGGTTCATTTAATTTTTTAAATTTCAAACCTTAGAAAATGTATTTTCATCAAATTTAATCCATTTCTTCAACTCCAGGCGCATTCCTTGCTCTGACTTGAAATTTTTTAATTATCCCTGTGAAACTGACATTTTCTAATTTCTTCTTGCCAATTTTTACTCATGTCTTAGCATATTTTAATACCCCCTCAAACTCAGGCGTATTTTCCTAAGGTGATATTATATTTAAATGTTAATACTTAGGAAAAATATTTCATCACTTTGCATGGGCGCACATTCTTCTTCCAATATCTTTGGGCGCATACATGCTAAAATGGACCCACTCCTAACTCCTTGGAATCTCCCTTTTCTTCATATGGCGGATTTAAAAGGTCTTAATGCCACTTGTCCTTTTCTTCATGCACACGCCTTGCATGGATACCTTTGCATGGAGACGCTTTGTCTTCATATGCCACTTGTCCCTTTTATGTATTTAGCGCCTTTTGCTTGCTTTGACCCTTCCTCTTTGCATGGGCGCCTATAGAGGAGTCTTCTTTAAATTTCATCAACCTCTTTCTGGTCAAAGGCGCATATGACTGGCTAAGCTTCCATTTCATCAAACTTAGAAGAATTTTCATTTCCCTTGGGCACATTTGGAAGGGTGAGGTTTTAATTTGAAACACTTAGAAAATTTAACCACCACCCTCAACATTCAAGATGCCTAGGAGGGGGCCCACTTCAAATTTTAAACACTTAAGATATTCTTTGAACTCCTCATGCAAGGCAAGGCGCATTTCATGGGTGATACTTTCACTTTTTGACATTTAGTATATTTTCCCAAGCTATCTCTACTACTAGGGCGCATTTAGGGTTTTGAGGTTTCAATTCCCACTTACTTAGAATATTTTAAGCACTTCTTCCATGATGGTGCATTTGGAGGGGCCTGCTTTTAGTTTTGAAAACTTAGAATATTTTTCCAACTTCAACTCACTTCAAGGGCGCATATGATACCTTGGGTTTTCAATTTTCAAGACTTAGCATATTTTCAAACTCACTCTTCCACTTCAAGGGCGCATTTAAGGTGGCCTCCTTCAAATTTCCAACACTTAGATATTTTCATCCAATTTTTCCAGACAAAGCAAGGCGCATTTGGGCCTTTGAGCTTTCAATTTCCAGACTTAGACAAATTTTCCAACTTCAACCTCCTCTCACTTCAGCTTCAAGGGCGCATTTCACCATGGGAGCTTTCAATTTATCAACACTTAGAAGGATTTTTACCCATCTTCAGCTTCTCAAGGCGGATTTTGATGCTGGGCTTCAAATTTTCTCAGACTCAGTGAATTTTATATTTTTCGCCTGATTTGGGGTGACTTGTTCATGCTGACCCCAGCTCGCCTTAACTTTCTATTTTTAGAAAGTTTCTCAAATTTTGCATTTCGAACTGGTTTTTAGCTCCAGAAGACCTGTTTTTGCTTTGTTTCAAACCTCAGGACTTGATTGAGATACTAACGCCTGATGATTGCATGCACCTGCTAAAAATAGTAAGTACTTGATTTTCAAGCCTTTGCAATCCCGTTTGATTTGAAATTCGCTCCATGGGGTCCTCATCACTTGTTTAAACTGTTCACACTACAACCCCGTGCTGACCTGCTATTTTTAGCCTGTTTCAGGAATGCCTTACTATAAATAGTAAGTGCTCCGATTACCTTCAAATTTTACCGGTGGATAGCTTGAAAGATGCTGATCGCGATGGGATATACCAATTTTTGAAAATTTTGACCTTTTACCCCTCATTTTGGGTCTCGAAGCTGGAAATCCTAATTTGACCTGCATGCATATCAAATGACCTCTGTTTGACGGTTCGTTTCTGTTGCCTGCCAATCAGTTTGTGATTCTGAAGTGCTGGAAGGGGGCCGAAGTGAACCTGCTAAAAATAGTAAGTCTCTGAATATTGATCACCTTGATTTGCATGTCACACCATTGCGTAGCTCTCGAAAAACCCATAAAGAATATGCAAACATGCAAAGGAAACCCTGACATGCAAACCCTAAAAATTGCCTCTAAAGGCTGAACTCTGAAAGTTATCATCTCGCTTTGCATGTTATACCGTCGCGAAGGTCTCAGAAAACCCAGAAGGA
>VDFB02281492.1:890749645-891089245 GCA_007258455.2 Sequoia sempervirens
AGTCTCTCCCTCCTACCCCCTCTCCCCCTCTCTCCTCTACCTTTAACCCTTATACCCCGTACCCTTTATCTCTCTCCCACTCCCACCTCTCTCTCTCAAGTATCTCCCTCCTATCCCCACTCTCCCTTTCTTTCCCACTCCCTCCATATCTCTCTTTCAAGTCATAATTTAAAAAGAATATAGTTTATATTTATATTAATATTAAAAAATAATTTTTAATAGAGGGGGTCCGACCGAACCCCATTCAAATCTATTTTTTTATTGTATGTTAAATGGGTTCGGTCAAACAATGGCTCGGTTGAACCCACATTTGACCGAACATTATTTTTTTTGTTCGACTGAAAAATTGTTCGACCAAACCCACTTATTTTCACCCACATCCTCCCAGGCACCAAAATTGCTCAGAATTTTGCACTTCAAAGCTTGATTTGAGAATGAAAATGGATGAGATCTCAAAAACCAAACTGGTATCAGGTTTCCATCAAAACGAGCTATCCAACAAATATAATTTTAATATGTTTTGATTATATTATCTATTTTTTTTTAAGTTTTATTAAATATAGGTTTTCCTTTGAAAACAAAACTCTCAAATTGCACATGTGGAAAAATAGAAGATTATCAGTTTTAAAAAATTTTAAATATGAGTGCATTAGATATTGAAGTCCTTGATCCAACAAAAAAAAATTAATTTTGATACATACAAAAGTTATCGTTATACGGTTTATGCATTAATTGTAATTGGTTTGACTTTGAAACTTGATTAAAGAAAAAATATTCAATAAAAAACTATCTAACCAAGTGGAAGCACTAGATATTGGAGTTAAAAATCTAAATTCAAAAGAATTAGAATTTTATCTTTCAAGGAAAAAAAGTTATGCATTATACGGTGTGCGCCATTTTTTAAAAATGTTGTTTTTTGGAAAAAACCAATTTTCGTAGGAGATGGAAAAAGAAGTGCAATTTGATTCCAAAAATTTTGAAAAAAATATTTTTAGAATCTACAGACAAAATGTGACAAGACTCTAGTTTGCATCATTTTCAAATTCCTCACGGTTTAACTGCTATAGGTGCTCGAATGTGAAGATTTAGTTTTAAAAAAAAATCAGTGTCCACTTTGGCCAAAAATTGTAAACCACTATTGTGGGATTACCCATTATACCAGAATAATTACCTTAACGAAGGTATGCCAATCATGCGTTTTCATCCTTTACCCAAATTCACCTTTCTTTGTTATGATATTGTTTATGTTCGTAGCAAATCCTGTGGGAAATTGAATTTTTCGTATGACTTGTTTTATAGCATTGCTTTTCTACTTAGTTAATAACCAAGGAAGGGCACTTATATTAATTTTTTCTCCATTGCTATTCAATTGAATGGAATTTTTCATTGCATGATTGGCTTCCTGAATGTCACTATAAATTTTGACAATTTTTTTTTTGTCATGCCTTCCATGCAATATTTTCCATAATGTTTATGTTATATTCTTTCCGATATGCATTGTATCAAACAAATGCACAATTTGTAGTTTTTCATAGTAGGGCAACCTACTAAATTGTCTGGGATAACTTTTCAGTCCCTATGGAAGCTAGTCATTAATGCCTTGACGACCCTCATGAAGAATATAAGTTAAACAAATTAACAATGACAATCATTGTCAATTACAACATGAGTAAACACAACACAATATAAAAATATAAATTCCAAACATATCATATATGATAGATAAACAATTTGATTTGGTGTATAACCTTGACAATTAATTCTATTATATTCCAACTTCTATAGGCGAGGTGTTATTCTTCGTGGTTTTGATGAAGTCTCTTCTTTCCAATTGAAAAGATGTTTTTCAGTAGTTCGATACTTATGATTTCTGTGGAGGAAGTGCCTATACTCATCAAACACCTGCTTTCCTAAACTTGTTGAATGACGAGATTTCATCTTTGGACCACAAATTGGACATGTAAATTTTCCCTTTGTTTGAAGACCTACAAGATCATATATAATTGGATTAAATATGTCAATTTTTATAATTATATATAATGAATAGATTATTTCAAAAATATGCATGATATCTACTTCATAAAATTAAATATCATTAAAGTGTAGTCGAATGATATAACATACCACAAAAATGTGTTAGCCTTGGGGCATCATAAATTGTCCATACAAGCATTGCATGGAATTGAAATTGTCTTTGTCCTATTGGTCTAGAGACGTCATACACAGTGACACCATTCCCTAACTTTAGCAACTCATTGATAAGAGGCTCGATATATACATTCATATCTTTAACTTGGTACTTACCTAGTTTAATGAACATAAACATTACATAATTATTATAACCATTTTACTGCAATATATATAAATTAATGTACATGACTATTAAATGAAAAAAATATAAGTTATTATGCAAAAAATAAGACAAATGAGATAGTACTATGTTAAAGAAAATTGATGTAAACAAATACTTGGAACAATCATTGACAACAATATGTGCTCCCTCTTTATTGACATCCATGGAGGAATGTTATTGTTGATAAAAAAAACAAGCCACACTGAGTAAATAGATCTCAGCTCTCCAAATGGATTGACACCGTCCCCTGCCAATGAAAACCTGAGATTATGAGGTTCTTCTTTAAAGTGTAGCCATTTTTCCTCCATGTCCCTAAATGCAGAACCATTCGTAGGCATTCGAAGAATTTCATCTCCACTTCTATTCCATGCATGGTAATCCATAAATTGTGCTAAGCTTTCACACCTAAATAATTGCTGCATACATGGAATAATGGGAATATAACAAAGAACCTTGCGAGGCACCTTTTTTGTTAGTTGATCTGTTTGATATCTACTGATATGACATTCTGGGAATTTTGTTGCAAATTCATGTTGTTTATGATATATAATATGATCATTGGGACATGCATCTATTGCTTGATACTCCATTCCAATATCTTTCATAATGCCAGATAAATCTCAATATGAGCGAGGTAAAATATTTGATGGTAGTAACAAAAATTCACCAATCAATCTACAACAAAAAAATAATTTGTTAATATAAAGAATATTAATGGTACATATTTCATCCTTTATTTACTAGTGATGATCTAACAACAATTAAAATAGATGAAAAAAGATGACATATATATGACATACCTTAACATCTGTGAGATTTCTATGTTGGATAAACCATTCATAGCCTTCAAGTTCACCAACAACAATACAACAAAGAGAAGAGTTGTTTGGGAGCCTTCATAAAGGGGCTCGTATGCATTCTCAAGTACAGGTAAATCATGAACATCATCAAAGTCATCTCAATCATCATGATTAGATGTGCCACTAAATGTGTCATGGATCAATGTATCTACACCATCATCTTCAACTATGTTTTCTGGCGCATGATTATCTTCTTCTATAGGATCATTAACTTCATCTTCGATATTCACAACTCCATGTTTCTCTGCTTGCAAAACCACATTCTTCGGGCCGTGATAATCCATATCATGTGCCCTAGGGCACCCCACCTTTATAATAATGATAGACACAAATAAAGCATGATCATGATCAAGTGATTTTATATATATATATAAAATGTTAAAACGATATAAACATTTACAAATTCAATCAATATAAACACATATAATGAACAACTTACCAATGGATGATAATCATGCTCCCCTTCAACATGACCATGCTGTCTACAATGTTTCTCAACTGTTGTGATTAAAATTCTTCTCAGCTTTAAGCCCTTGCAATTATTGCAAGGACAATAACCTTTCCCATCACCCTTTCTTTTCAATCTAGCCCACATTCTAGCAACTGTCTCTTCATTTTGTTCTGGACTAATATTATCTGACATGATTTTTCTTTACCAAGCTTGAATATTTAGATCTTCAAAAAATATCAAACTCACACTCCAATAATTTTTAATCATAGACAAGTAACAAAATCTAATAATTTTTATACTTTACACCAAAAAAATTCGGCATGCAACCACCCCTGCAAAAGAGAAGATAGCCTGAAGTTAATGACCCCAAAAAACACTTTATAATGGTAATTCCAGAATTTATTAAATTTTGATTTTACTATGATTTCCAACCGTTAGACTCCTAAAATCAGAGTATTGAACTTGCACAACAAAATCTGGAAATGAAATTCTCAAAATGCACAAGTCTAAAAATGAAATCTAATGAGATGTTGCTTTAAAATATGATTTTCAAACATGGAAGTAAAAATTTGACTTCACAAATGAATTCTGGAAAAGGACAATGACCACCCTCAACCTAGCGATATCTTCTTGAATTTTTTCTGATTTTTCCCAAGAAAATCATCCTTACTTCTCCACAAACTATCACAAGTAGAGCAAATTTGCAAGTATAGCAAAACACTGTCGCAATAAATAGGCGAACTCACTTTTATTTATGTCGACCACAAATTCATTTTTTTTTTTCTGATTTTGAATGTTCGTCAAAATTTCGACGAGACTGTGCATCAAACTTTTGACGAAACCCAGGTTCGTCAAAATTTTGATGAACGTTGGGGATAAAATTGAAAAAATTTGAAAATTACACATCAAATCCCAACAATACATCAAATTATACATCTTTCATTGGAAATTTTCATCGGATTTTGTAGTCAAATGAGTTAGTGTTTTGAAAAGTTGCCAAAAACATAAAGTTTCCAAAAATGGAAATTTTTCAAAATGGGATCCTATTTTGAAAAGTTGCCAAAATGGAAGTTTCCTAAAATAGAAATTTTTCAAAACGGGATCCCGTTTTGAAAATTTGCCAAAAATAGAAAATTTTCAAAATGAGAACCTGTTTTGAAAACCGGGATCTCAATTTTTTAAAAATGGAATCCCGATTTAAAAAAAATAGAATCCCATTTTAGTCTTAGGCTTGGGAGCCTAAATCTAAATGGGATCCCATTTTTTTAAAAACGAGATCCCATTTTTAAAAAAATGAGATTTTGTTTTGTTGAAGCCGATTTCAAGTTTTTTGCTAAGGAAAAAACTTCCACGTTTCGTGGAATCATCTTCTTGCATTTACGCTATGACATAACTAATGAGCATGAAATTCATAAAATTTTAGAGCAACTTCCTATTGGAGACACTAAAGGGTTGGGATACCAAAATCCTTATCCCTCGACATCTTCTAAGGGTACATATTTCCTCCCTCATAATGATGAAGTAATGTCTCACAAGGATGATAGGAGGTCCTCCTCCTTCAAACCCACCTCAACAAGATCCTCAAACAAGCAAGAAATCCAAACCTTAAAAACTCAAGAAATTGGCATTCCTACATACCAAAACACAAATTGAACGAAAAATGGAAGACCACCTTCATGTAGGATGGCTTACATTACCACCTCCCAGCATAAGCAATAAACCTAAGAAAAACATGAATTATTGCACATATCATAAAACCCTTGGGCACCTTACTGATCAGTGTCGTGCCTTAAGAGGGATCCTTAAGAAATTCAATATGATGGAGATAATCCCTTAAAGCAGGAACTTTGCTCCTTGCCATGTAATAGTTGTAGGATCTTAGTATGCTCATTATTACATGTTTAACATTCATTAAAAACCATTCTCTTTATTGCAAGGAGCTCATTCCCATCACTTATCTCAGCTCATCTTTATCTTTCACTTAGTAAGGGAAAGGGGTTAGATAGCCTTGTCCTAAGAATGCTTAGCTTTTGGATTCAACTGTGTATTTTTGTGATTTTTGACACAAAAATACACACAATTGAATCCAAAAGCTAAGAATTCTTAACTTCATGGATTTTGGAAAACTCATACCAATTATAGCCTTGTCCAAGTTTTGGCACTTGTCATTGTCCCTTTGGCTAGTTTTCCTCCCACATACTAAACAAGATTGGGATGCAGACAACCTACTATAGGTTGACTCACATTTTCCTTACTAGTATCTTGCTTTTTTTTCTTTTACATGTTTCTTTGTGTGATTGCATATGCATAATGTGATCCCCTGTACTATTTTCTTTGATGTATCTCTCTCTTTATGTGCATTCCTCTTTATGTATCTACATTCTTCTTTATGTTGTAAACATTTATCTTTTCATTTGTCTTATGTTTTCCTTTTGGGGATGAAATAAGGCATCGAGACATTTAGGTCTTTTCCATGTTGACCCGAAATATTTTTCCTTGATTTTTCTCTCTATGTGTCATTTGGAAACATATGAATTTACATAGGGATTTCCGAGTAAGCTCTCATGTGCTCCTTATGGTTAACATTGAATATCGGCTACTTTAAAGCCATTGTTCACAACAATGGTGTAGCAATTCCTTTAAAGTTGGGGAATACATTGACACTCATGTTTCACTGTTTGATTTTCTTTATTCTTGTGATGCATCCTTTTCTTGGTGGTTCCATTGGGTTTGACATCCTTTGAGAGTGTGTTATTTCTTAGCATACGACTTTCCTCTTAGTGGTGATGTGACACACTACATTCCCTAAGTTGCGAAACTTTTATCTTGGACCTGTCCTCTCTTGGAGACATTAGGCATGATGATCCCTAAGAAGAAGACCTTACATGAACTAAGCAAGATCCCTTTGAATAAAACCATGTATATATGTATAATGTTCATAAGTATTTAGCATAAAACAACTTGTTAACCTTGTGAAGCTCGAACCCATAATTGGGTATGTGCAAAATCATGATGGGCCAAAAAGTGGTGATATGATGGGTATGTGGTTGACAACCCTTTTTTTACCCAAAATTGATGAAATGAAAAGGGTTTTTAAAGAATATTCTCAGCTTTCCACCAATATAAATTATGCTTTACTTTGAATTTAATAAATAATTATTATTTATTTTCTATTTGAATTACGACTAAAGTCCTGATTGATAGACTAATTGAAAAAAATGTATAGCTTTCAAATGGTATCACATTTTTTCAATCCGAAACATGCGTCACATTCTATGCTTCACATACTATAGGATTAAAAAAATTGAATTTCATGAAGTTTTGACCAAGTTAAGGTGGTCAGGACATATGATTTTTTATTTTTTTTAAAGTTGTAATAAAAAATTCAGAATTAATTATCTACTTGGAAAAAATTACAAAAAAATATGCATCACATCAGGACATGAGTCCTCTACTTATATCTAAAATATTATAAAAAAATATTATCATTTTATTGTGGTTAGGGTGGTCAGACAAACACCTCCTTATTTTTTTCCTAAAATTTAAGTGCTATTGTATTGAAATTTTAAATTTTCACCAAATAGATTTTTTTTTTATAAAATAAACCTAGTAGTTTAGAAACTACATTCAATTTGCTACAATAGATATTCTTACATATTTTTGAAATAATATAGACAACTTATTCAAATTTTTACATCAAGTTTCCTAACTTTGATTTTTTTGATTTTTTTGCCACTTAAGGGCCTATTTTTTTCATGATGATCTTGCACATACCCAAATTCAAGGCCACCAAGCATAACACATCTTGCTTTCCAATGGAGCCTTGCCCATTCTCATGAGTTCTTAGCGTAACACAACTTGTTTAGGCCTCGTGAAGCTCAAAGTATAGTATTGTGGTGCCTTATTGAATTTTTTAGAAGGATAACTTTAATATGGTATGGGATCCTAATAAGATTCTCTCATTTTCCATCCATTGGGTGCTCACCTAGTGGATGGTGTGAGGTTCAATTAGCTCAGAGTGATGATGCAAGAACATCTAGTGGTGTAGGACAATCTTGCATCACCCAAAAAAAATGTTTTCTTTATTTTCTTTAGTTGTTTTGAGTCCCATGATGGCACTTAAGGGGTATAAGACTATTAGACATCAAAAATAGTGAAAAATAGCTAATTACTATTTTTAGTAAGTCAGCCAAAATAGGCTCGTATGGATGTGAAAATTTACCCCAAGGAGTAGAGCTGAAAAAAATTTCCGGTCACAAAAGAATCACCTCAATACCCTGCACGATTTGGGAGAAATTAAAGTTTATGTCCTAGGAAATTTCTCCAATGCAGCTTCAAATTCAAATATAAAACTTTAGAAGCCCCAAAATAGCTAAAAAAGTGGTCGAACTGACCTATGACCGATTCACATGTTGTAGAGCTCATCGAGAGCTTTTCACCGATATGCAATAATAGCAAATCAGACACTTGGATCAAAAGTTATGGCCCCACGAAGTTGGCCCTCTAAAAAGTGAGTTTCATAAAAAAATTCTTCCTAGGCCAGAAATCAATCGGCTGGACTTTTGGCGCCAAAACATAAAGGAGAAATTTAAACTTTCTAGAACATTCTAGGGTGGTTATTGGAGAAAATAAAAAGGGTTAGGTGGGGGTTGTAGAAGGTGGCCCTGATATTGTAGATTGTGGCTATGAATAATAGATTTTCATTTTAGAGTTGATTTTGTTGTAATGAATCAAGCCCATGAGGTTGTAGCATGTAAGCTTTGAATCTATAATTTCATTTTCTGAAAATAATTGAAAGTGAGTCATTTTTCTATCTCGCATCTTTTGTGTTGGTATCTGTTGTTGTTATTTCTATGGGGTTTTGGCAGTGTGGCCCTCATCAAGTGGTATTAGAGCAGGAGTTCTTAAGCCTGTAATAGAGTTCCGAATGTGACGCACTTGCAACATGACCTATGAGTGTGGGTTGAGTTCAAGATGCCTCCAAGACTTGCTCAATATGGCAAAGGTAGAGGCCAAGATGGTGGAGGGAGAGATCCACCTAGAGATGAAATCAGAGCCCTTAGAAGGAAATTATAAACCTTGCAACAAGAGGTTCGAAGAAGAGATGTTCAATGAGACAAAGATGATAGTGAAGATGAAATAGAAGAGGAAATGGAAGCGGAAGAGCAGGATCCAATGGATCCTGGAGAAAGAAGATTGTTGTGAGCAATCTCAAGCATTGGGAAGAGACCTAAAATGGAGGTTTCAAATTTTAGCAGAAATTTGAATCCTGAAGAATCGATTGATTGGATCAATGACATGGAGCAATTCTTCGAGTTTGAGGAGATTGAAGATCCTCATAGAGTGAGGTTTGCAAAGAAAAAATTGAAAGGTCACACCAGTATATGGTTGAAAGAGGTCCAGTTAGAAAGAGGAAGAAAGTGAAAGATAAAATTTCTAGATGGGATAGAAAGGTGTCAAAATTGAAGAAACAATTTATTCTAGTCAATTACAAATTAGAGTTGCTCAAGAAGATGCAAAGCTTGAGGAAAGGGATAAGGACAGTGAAAGAATACCCAAAGGAATTTCACAAGGTCCTGATTTGGACAGGACATTCTGAGGCAAATAAAGAGAAAGTTGCTCATTATATTAACAGGTTGAAGCCAAGCATACAGGAAGAATTGGCATTGGTAAGATGACCACCATTAAGGACGCTTATTATTTTCTCTAAAGGTTGAAGAATGACTAAACAAGAGGTTTGAGAAAAAAAAAGAGGTGGATGCCGTGGAGGAAAGACCAATGGACATCCATATGGAGGTCAAAATGAAGATCAAAAGAAGGGTGAAGGCTCTAGTAGCAGCCAGAACCAGAAAGGAGATAACACCTACTGTCCTTGTGATCGAAATAATGGAGACCAAAGAGGAAGGGAAAGATTTGGACAAGGACCGGGAAGAGGAGGCTTCCATGGAACCTGTTTCCAGTGTGGAGAAGGAAATAGAGCCTATGAATGCCCTCAACATCAAGGAAGGACAAATATTAGACCAGAGGGTAATGCACGAGTTGCACATGTTGATGAAGATGTTGAGTCTTCACATTCTGAAGATGCAAAAAGAGGAGAGGTTCTTGTTACTAGAAGAGCCTTGTTTAATGAGGAGAAGAAGCCAACTCAAAGGAAGAATTTTTTTTACACCAGATGTAAGTGTGAAGGTAAAGTTTGCAATTGATGTTATTATTGATGGAGGTAGTACTAATAACCTTGTTTCAGAAGAAATGGTTAGTAAGTTGTGGTTGGAGAGAAGAAGGCATCTGAACCCATACCAGATTGCTTGGTTGTAGAAGGACCATAAAGCCTTGGTAAATGAACAATGTTTGGTAAAGTTCAAGATTGGAAATTACCATGATGAGGTATTGTGTGATATTATGCCTATTGATGTTTGTCATATGTTAGACAAACTGTGGCAGTTTGATCGACGAGCAGTACATAATGGACATGCCAACACCTATTCTTTGAAAAATGATGGAGTTCCTCATAAGTTGAAGCCCTTGAAATAGGTAGAGGAAAAGGTATGCAGTAATGCAATAAGTTTTTTGGTTGATGGAAGAAATTTCCTAGAAGGTATGTGTTGATGGTGTTTTTATGCACTTCTCAACACAGGCAGTGTGTAGGTGCACTACCTCTCTTGAAAGACAATCTCCCACAATCGAATTGCAGAACACTATCCCAAGGTCTCTCGGGTGTCAGGTCATGACAGTGCTTAGATACCTCAGTAGTTGATGTGATTTGCTAGAATCACAAGGTGGTCTTACAGAAAATACAAAGTGCGGACACAAAGCATGAAGTTGGATTTTGAAATGGAGTTCTTAGGATAAAGGCAATTATGCGTTGGTTGTAGGTTCAAACAGCAATCTTGGACTCCATTTAGTTGTTGGATTTGGCTTTACAATGTGCAATGAACCTTAGCATAGGTTAGTTACTAAAAAAAAAGGAAAAGGGCGAAGAAGAGGAAAAGTTCCTAAGTCTGAAACTTGCTATGAATAGTGATAATGGAGTTCCTGCAATGGACAATTCCTTAAAACAATATCCCACTTAACCAGGGATTTCACAGTATCATGGAAATTTTTCTATCTTCTAAGGACTGCAAATATTTCATCCTTCATCCACCACATACATGCATGAATTAAAGATAAATGTTTGGAGCAACTTCAAATTAAGTCCAGGCTAACTTTGCACAGCTATCTACCTTCAGCAAATAGCAAAAAGTATGGACTAAGGGATCATCAACAAGGTAGGAATTTTCACAATCACCCAACAACATTCCTAAGATTTATCCAAATAAAGTAAACAACTAACTAAACAGCAATGAGGTCTAAGTCAAGCATCTAATATTGGAGAAATGAATCAAATGACATGAGAAAAATCAAAAAAATACACCAAGTCAATGATATTTCTTATAAATTTCTGCAGCATGCCTTTACAACAACTCAACTCTCACTTTTGCAAATGAGGGGAGTGCTCTATTTATAGTTTCCAAAAGTTAAATGAATGGCCAAGATTCATTACAATTGTGTGGCCAAGATTCATTACAAAATAGGGTTTCACCTACCCCCAAATAGATTACAATTTAAAATTACACTTTTGTCTCTTCCCTATTTCGTCCTCTTGTGGATGACACTATAGCTCTTTCATCCTATAGCTGATTGCTGTTTTCTTTGCTGTAGCTACTCTTCAGGGAGGTCTTCTTCTTTGGCTGGGCTGTCCTCCTGCTCTTCGGAAGCTGCGTGCTCTATATATTTGAGGATTACGGCCTGGAGCTTGTCGATTTCAAGGATTTCACATCGTAAAGCCTGGTAGCTCCATTCCTTGGCGTTCTCTTCCAGCCTTTTTCAATCTTCGTCATACTTTGAGCCTTGGTATCTGAATAGCTCTGATCAGTCGAAGGCGCGGGCAGCAAAACTAAGGAACTCCATTGTGATTTCTCTGGCTGTCCCGTGCTTCATCTTCTCCTGGAAGTATGGCTTGATCTTTTTTGGATCCATTTGTACCATGGGCATATCATAGCCTGTCATCAACTTAAGATATTCGGCGCACTACACCCGAATTTCTTTGATCCACTCCATATCTGGATCCACCTTGTTCAGGATTTTCTCCAACCTCTCCTTCCGGTTGTCGAGGTCTCTGCACCACACATCCACTAGCCAGTGATCTTCTTCTTTAAGTTCCATCTTTTCCTCCCACGTGGCCTCAGGCATCTGAAGGATAGCCTCAATCCTTGGGAAGGTGGAGTCGTAGGTTGTAGGGAAATTGGTGCAGAGTCTCTTCGTGCTCTCTAGGGACTGGATCAGGTCCAAGAACTTGTTGGCTGTCCGCACAGCCCTGCTAATTCCCATGTTTCCGACGTATGTGACTCGTCGGAACTAATCCTCAGTAGTTTTCTCCAAGTTCTTCCTCCTCTCCATCTTGTCAATCTGTTCTTTAGAGAGCAACTGCGGTGCGACTGCGGAGGTGGTGGGCAGGTCGTCCACTGAGGACCATTGTTGGATATAATCTGTTAATGCTGCAACTTGCGCCTTGAGCTCATCCTTGGAGACCTTGTCCTGCTTTATCAGGTGCACCACTGTGGCCATCGACTCCTCAAGGTGCTCGACCTTTTGTTCCCTAGTTGCTGTCCCCAAGTCAGTGGTGGAGATATTATAACTCACCCCCATTTGGCCAATTATAGGTGTTGCAATTTGCGCTACTCGGGAGCCAGAAGTGTCCATTGTTATCCTAGATCGGACCTTAGGCTTCTTCTCCTTCTTTGTCATGCTCAAGGATCGAGCCAAGATGGCCTCCAATCTCACCCTTGGGTCCTTTAGAACAAGAGTCGTCTTCTCAAGTTGTTTCTCCAACCAATTGGGCATAATAGATTTATCCCTGGGCGCATCATGGCTGCCCTCACCCTTCTCAGTCAGAGGTAAGACTTCCACCTCATTTTCCTTTTGGGGATCCTCTTTCTTTTTAGTAGCATCCTCCTCCTCTTCGTCAGAGTCACGAATGAATACGAGGCGTTTGACAGGCAGCTTGGTGGATAATTGTCGGGTGGGATCTTCTTCTTTCGCTGCCTCCTCTTCTTTCTTCTCTTCAGTAACCTCAGCCTCGGGGCTCTTTACAGCATGGGTCTCAGCTTCAGATAAATCCTTTTGCAGCTGCTCTTCTAGTGGCTGCCTCTCTTCACTATGTGGTAGCTTTTCTGCTTCCTCCCCAACGTCCTTTGGCTGCTGCGCCAACTCCTCCTCAAGGTCATCATCAAATGTTTGGATGATTTCCTTGGCACCCAAGCCATCCTCTTCATCTCCACTCTCGAAAGATTCCGTCTCTTCTCCCTCATAAACCACCTTGTCAATGGTTCGGTGCTCGTACTCGAGGTGCTCATGATATTCATCGGCCTCCTCCTCCATAGACCTCGAGGCTTCCCGCTCTTGCTCCTCCAACTCCTTCGAGATTTTCATTGTAGCTTCCATAGCTGGCAGCCCTGTTGGCGGTTGTGAAGGTTGAGCTGTTGCGAGGGCTTGGGCGAGGGCTGCTTGGAGAGCGGGGTCCATTAGGATCTATGAGAGCTCAGGGGGAAGACTCTGCATGTGCCTCGCAAGAGCCTCGGGTATAGTGGCAAGGGGAGCAGGCGATGTTATTGTTGCCAGAGGGAGGGATGTAATTAGAGACATGGTAGTAGAGGAAGGAGGAGTGGTTATGCCAGAAGAGGAATCAATGATGACCACTGACTCGGCCGGGGGCAAAGGGACAAGATGGACAGAAATGTCCATTGCCGGTGGAGAAGCGACGACCGCAGTCAGGGAGGTGGGCGGTGCAACAAGAGGAGCAGGAAGAGCCAAAGGAGGTCAGGGTTCTTTTGTACTCACCGTTTGTTTTATCCTTTTGGGAGATGAGCCTCCTGTATCTTTCTTTGCTTGCTCCTTGGGATCGGGAGACTGTGTGGTCTCCGTTCCTTTCCTTTTTTGGGACCTGGTGATTGGAGGAGACTTGGAGGTCCCGCTAGTTGACGTGGTGGCAGCAACATCCTCCATGGTGCTTGGCTCGCTCTTGATCCCTTCATATATTAGGACTACCCCTTGGCGCTTCAGGTGTGCCACCTGCCCATCGATCCACTCCTTGGTGCGAGTTAGAATCGGTTGGGTTATGGTATCTAGGTCATCGACCTCCTGTTCGTCCCAGTCGATCGACGGTATTGGTAGGTTAGCCATTGCAGGGTACCTTGGGTGCATGATTGTGGACTCGTCCTCCTCGGCCTGGTCTGGTACCGGGAATGGTTGCACCCTTCTTAGGAATAATATTGTCATGCGCATGTAGTTCCTTGCGTGGACTTCTTTGTCGTCTTTGCAGTCTGCCCAGAAATCTTCAATGTGGTATTGGTGAGCATATGTCGACCCAAGTGCCTTCTTTACATGGCCATGTGGATCCATCCGCGGGCGGGCAGTGTACCAGTCGAAATGGTAATCCTTGAGCTCCTTCTCAGAATTACTGGCACATTGAGAAGTCTGGAGTTGATACAGGCCCTGACCGAGGGTCATAGGGTAGGAGATCCCCGCCACGTTTTTATTGTTGAAGATTGCCTGGATATGTTAGAGATGTCGAGAAAGCTCCAGGAGGATGATCTTGTCATTTGGGTACCGTGACAATCTATTCGGCCGTTCCATGAACCCCTGTGCCCGGATGTAGGTAAACTTAGGGAACTGGATGAATAGGAAGGCATATTCTTTTAAGAGCACCCTGGCACTGTGGGAGACTCTCCTCTTGAAGTCTCCGACGACCAATCTGATAATGTGGCCAATGAAGGCGTCATTAACCTGGTAGTACTCCTTCTTGAAGTTGCGGTATTAGAGTTGAGGGTACTTGTCAAATGGTTTGAGCCCTCTCTTATGCCCCTGATCGGGCACTACAAACAACCCGCTGTATTTTCTTTGACCTGCCAGGGAGTACACCAGGTAGGAGGTCATGTAGAACTTAGAACTCTTCTTGACATTAACAAACTGCTCATGGAAGTAGTTGCTAAAGATGCTTCCCCAGTCGAATGAGACCTTGGTTGAAGCATCCTCATTCCCTTGCAGGATCTGCTCGATGTAATAGGCCATCCATTCTTGGAAGTAGGCGGCTACTGGGAGACCCATGACCCTGCTCAACATGGTCATCAGGTCGTTATAGTCCTCGTGGAAATTGCTACGGAAGAGTTCTTGGGGAACCTTCGCAGCGCTGCCCCGTTTCTCCTTAAGCCAAAGGAGGTTGATTGATTTCTTGCACCCTGACGGATTAGCATCCCACGCTGCTTGGCATTGTTCTAACGTGGGGACCTCCATCTGTGGGAACATGGGAATGTGAAATGTTTTGGTAATCCCTTCTGGCGACATGTCGGTGAGGATGTTCCCCTCCTTATCCACAATCGTCCTTGTGTCAGTTTGATAGGCTTCTCGGCAAGCCATTACTAGTTCGGGTGCCACGAGAGAGGGAGGGAAACTGGCAGCCTTGGCGATTCCACTCTACCGTATTAGTTTGGCGTTCGTTGTTGTAGGGTTGACCTTGACCCTCTGAGTGAATTTGTCTATGTCAATCTGGCTGATGTTTGTATCTGAAATCTCCTTCCAGTCGGTTGAGACCTTGGAGTGGAGCGGCTCACCTTGGAACTAATACTTCATTTGATCCTTATCTTCTTTTCCCCAAGGGGTCCTTTCTGACTTTTTTCCCTTGTCCTTTTCGGCAGAGGCCCTTGAAGTTCTTACAGCCAATTCCATATATTCTGCAAGCAAGGGCAAAGTCAGCGCAACAAAACATTAAAGCATTCATGTTAGTCCATATTTCGAGAATAACATCTAAATAACCATTCAAGTATATCATAAATTTTATCCTTAGACAGTATTGATTTTCGTTTCAGGTCGTTTGGCCAATCCGGGCCCGGAGGGCCGGACTTCCCTGGCAGGAATGCTGCCTGGAAGGGAAAATGCAACGGAAAGCTCCCGGAGACCCTTCTTGGCCAAATTTTAATGTCTTAGGAGGCCCATGATGGAGAACAGCATAATTTGGGACATGGGTCGAGGTTAGATTCCAGGTTTGAGTTTGTTTGGATCGATTTAGGTGGCACCGGAGGTTTCAAGCTGGGAAGCTACTGACAGACGATCGCTGGAGACAGCGGACAGCGGGCGGAAATCTGGAGGCGGAAGTTCGAGGCCCAGGACCCGGAGCGCCAAAAGGCGGCTGACGAGTGCATTGTTTAGGTTTGGTGGCATTCGACCAGGCAGGGCCCGACGGCCGGGGCGCTGGTTGGCACAAGTTTATCCTTCAAGCTCAGCGGAGATTGGTATACTGGGGTTTGGAGGTCAGGGTGCCGGAGGGCCTTGGCCTTTAGCAACAGCGGATGAGAGACGAAGGGCGGAGCGGGAATCTCCAGGACCCGACGGCTAGGAAGACACGAGGTGGTGGCCACCGTGAGATTTTTGTTGATTTAAACGGCGGCGGCGAGGAGTAGCCCGGGGCCCGACCGGCGGGAAGCAGGCAGGGGTCTGCCATTGAGGACGACAGAACCGTCATGGAGTTCCGTGAATGGAACTCCGGACGGCCGGGCCCGGACGGTCCCACAGCAGCGAGGAGTGGCCCAGATCACACGGTCAAGGGAAGCCCGGGGGGCGGGTGGCAGATGGGACTTCGTCGAAAAGGTCTCTCCATTTTAAAACGGCAGAAAATTAGGCACAAAGGCTCGATGTCCGGGGCTTGAGGGTGTCAACGACGCCACATTAACGTATTCGAAAAGGTTCAATAGCCAGAGCCAGGGCGGAGCCCGGATCGTGGGAAGTCGGCGGGCGAACTCCGTTTGACGAAAGCAAATCACCCGCGGAACCCTGGAGATGGAGCTCCGGGGACTGAGGTCTGAGTGCACGAAAGGAGGAATACTTGGTTTCAATTTTCACGGCAAGGCGTGCGCCGGGACCTGGAGGCCGGGAGGCAATGTGAGTTTTGCGAATGGAGCACGACAAAATGGGGATGAAACCCTGGAAAGGGAAGTCCGAAGGACCGGACCCAGAGGGACAACTTGCAGCCCGCAGACGATCAAAGCTTAAGGGCGGACGGTGAAGGCGGATCGCGGGCTCGGGGGGCCCGATCGCCCTGTGCGAAGAACAACCGTGACCAAGAAAAGTCCCGAGTCGGCGGTGAGGGCTATTCCAATGGGTTTGGCAGATTTTCAAGACATGGGTAATCGGCGCAATTTGGTTTTCTACCTGCTTATGCCTCCCAGAGAGTTTGTTCATTTATTTAAATCCTTGAAAATGGTGAAAAAGACGTACAAGAGGGCAACCGATTGCCTACCTCGAATACGCAGAGTGGGGAGATGTGGGATCTACCGGGGGCCGATGGAGTGAAGTTGACGTCGAGGATTGTGACGCTGCTGATCGCGGTGGGCTCCAGATGATGGTCTATTCAATTCACTCCAATTCCTGGTTATGAAAATGACTCTGGAAGGTTGGGCATTTTATACCCCAACCGCCATTAATATCCATAATAAATGATCGTACGATCGTGGGAAAGTTGGTGAAATTTGAATTAGATCGGCGGTGGCGGCAGAGACTCTGGGACCCGGCGGCCGGAAAGACGTGGCGTGGCGGTCGCCGTGTGATTTTCACGTTGATCAGGCAACGGCGGCGGTGAGAGGTTCGGGGCCCGGAGTTCGGGGAGCCGGAAGGAATCCACTGTCGAGGATGACGGAACTGTCACGGAGTTCCAGGAATGGAACTCTGGACAGTCGGGCCCAGAAAGTCTCACAGCGGGCGGTCAAAAACAAACCATCGGCGGAAAAAACCAAGGCGGGGCCCAAGGAGCGGGAGGCCACTAGAGGCTCGCCGTCGCGGATGACGATCTCAGGACGGAAGTCCAGAAGCGGACTTCTGGGGACCAGGGCCCAAAGGGGCAGGCGCCGCCCCGAAAATTTGCGTAAGTCTTAGGCGGCGAACGGCAGGGCAGACCTCGAGGGGCAGAAAGACGCCCGGAGAACGCCGCAAAGGACAACAACTTCAAAGGGGAAGCCCGAACAGAGAACCCCAGGCGCTCGGGCCCAGAGGGGCCCAACGCCGTTTAGGGCCAAAATGCCAAAGGGGATTCCCCGAGGCTCCGGAAGGCAGCAGAAAACCAAAAGCGAAGGCATGATCGATTTATGATGAAACCTTGGAGCAACATCGACCATACGAAACATTAAAAAAAAGAGGGGCACGCAAAACGAGGTAGCCCTGAAAGACCCGACGAGGTGAAAGAAAAGAGGGTTCCCATTCCGAACGGGGCGTGTGTGCTAAGGGTACAACAGTATGAAGCATGAGCATATGTATTTTTCATTGATCCCTCAAGTTGATAATGAAGATACTACTAAGGTACTTGTAGAGGCTTCAGATTTGTTGAATGAGTTTCAAGCTATTATTTCTGATAATGTACATGAAGGTTTGCCTCTTATAAGGAAGATTAGTCATAAGATAAACCTGATTCCTGGAGCTAGTTTACCGAATAAGGCAGCTCATCGTATGACTCCAGTAAAGAGCGAAGAGTTGAATAGACAAGTGCAAGAGTTGTTGTGGAAAGGATTGATTTGAGAGAGTTTGAGTCCATATGTAGTACCTGCAGTACTAGCACCAAAGAAGGATGGGTAATGGCAGATGTGTACAGATTCTAGAGCCATCAACAAGATCACCATCAAGTATAGATTCCCCTTTCCAAGGATGGATGAAATTATGGATTGTTTGAGTGGAGCTGAGTACTTCACGAAGATAGATTTGAAGAGCGGATATCACTAGATTCGTATTAGAGAAATAGATGAATGGAAGACAATATTTAAAACCAAGGAGGGTTTGTACAATTGGTTAGTCATTCCTTTCGAGGTAACCAATGCACTGAGCACATTTATGCAACTTATGAATGAGGTATTAAAATAATTTTTAAGAATTTTTTTTATTGTTTATTTGGATGATATTCTGATTTTCAGTAAGACATTGGAGGAGAAGTTGTTGATTAATTTGAAGAAATGTAGTTTTGTGAAAAGGGAGTTGGTGTATCTAGGATTTGTTGTCTCAACAGAGGGTCTCAAAATGGATTCAGAGAAGGTGAGAGCTATCATTGAATGGCCTACCTCGAGGAGTGTTATAGAGGTAAAATCATTTCATGGTCTAGCAATTTTTTATAGAAAGTTTATTAAGAGTTTCAGTAGTATTTGTGCACCTCTAACTGAAGCAATGAGAGGGGATAGAAAAGAGTTTAAGTGGACTATAGGAGCAGCCAAAAGTTTTGATATGTTGAAGAAGAAAGTTACAAAGCAACCTATTTTAGCCCTTCCATATTTCAATAAGGTCTTTTAGGTAGATTGTGATGCTAGTGGCACTGCCATAGGAGTTGTTTTGAGTCAAGAAGGTAAGCCTGTTGCCTATTTTAGTGAGAAGTTAAATTATGCTAAGAAATATTTTGTCTATGATCAGGAGTTTTATTCTTTAAGAAATGGAGACACTATTTGTTGCCAAAATAAATTGTTTTATATACTGATCACCAAGCTTTGCAGTATCTCAATAGTCAAGGAATGTTAAATCAAAGGCACTTAAAGTGGGTTGAATTTTTGCAGAGTTATACCTTTGTTTTGAAGCATAGGAGTGGAAGGTCAAACAGAGTTGCAAATGTTTTTGAGTAGAAGGAAAAATTTGTTGATAGAAATGAATATAGAGGTCGTTGGGTTTAATGAACTCAAGAGTTTGTATCCTAAAGATCCAAACTTTGTAGAAGCTTGGAAAGCTTGTTTGGAACTTATTACATTGGATATGATGAAATAGTTGGATTTCTTAATCCAAGATGGGATGTTGTTTAGAGGAAGCCAATTGTACATTCCAAGGACTTCAAGGAGAGAGAATCTAATCAAGGAGAAGCATAGTGGAGGATTGGCTAGAAATTTTGGTCGAGAGAAGACCATTGCTCTTATTAGTGAGAATTATTATTGGCCATAGTTACAACAAAATGTGAAGAATTTTGTACAAAGTTGTAGAGTATGTCAGATGGTGAAAGGAACAAGTCATAATATTGGATTGTATCAGCCATTACCTATACCTGAGAGGCCATGGGAGGATATTAGCATGGATTTTGTTCTTGGCTTGCCAAGGACACAAAGAGGGCATGATTCCATATTTGTGGTGGTGGATAGATTTTCAAAGATTGCACATTTAATTCCATATCATAAGACCAATGATGTTGTTCATGTTGCAGAGTTTTTTTTAGAGAGGTGGTGAGACTGCATGGTCTACCAAAGAGTATAGTCTTAGACAAAGATACCAAATTTGTTGGTTATTTCTAGAGGAAATCATGGAAGAAGCTGAAGAAAAATTTGAAGTTTAGTTTTGCACACCATCCACATACTGATGGACAAACAAAGGTGGTGAATAGGAGTTTGGGAAACCTATTAAGATGCTTAGTTGGAGATAGATATAAGCGAAAGGGATGGGATTTGATTATACCACAGGCGGAATTTTCTTACAACAATTTTGTCAATAGGAGCACTAGTAAATCACCATTCTAGATTGTATATGGGAGTAGTCCAAGAACTACTTCTGAACTAAGAAAGATGGATAAGGGGGAGAAGAGTAGTGCTGAGGTTGAAGATTTTGTTGAGCACCTGAAGAAATTGCATGAAGAGGTGAAGAAACATATCAATAAGATGAAATCACAATTTAAGGCTTGGGAAGATTAGAAAAGGAGGTATAAGGAGTTCTAGGTAGGAGATGAAGTCATGGTTCATTTGTGAAAGGAAAGGTTTCCAGTTGGTACATACAAGTTAAAGATGAAGTTTGGACCATGCAAGATCCCGAAGAAGTATAATTCATGAAATGATTATAAGGTAGAGTTGCCTAGTGGAATAAACATTTCTCCTATGTTCAACATTTCTGATTTTATAGAGTATCATGAAGGTGATATGGAGGAGAGGTCGATAAATGAACAATTAAAAATTCCAACACCTTCTTTAGAGAAGGAATAGATAGAAGAAATATTGGATAGCCGTGTGGGTAGAAGCATGAGAAATAGATAATATGCAGAGTACTTAGAGAAATGGAGAGGAAGGCTTGTTGAAGATTCATCATGGTTGTCTGAGGTTGAGGTTAACCGTCTTGGTTTCCCTCTAACCCCTGAGAAGTGACAGAGTCACTTTTCAAATTACCCTGGGTGTTTGATGTAGGAGCATCTAGAAGTGTAGGACAATCTTGCATCACCCAAAAAAAATGTTTTCTTTATTTTCTTTAGTTTTCTTGAGTCCCATGATGGAACTTAAGGGGTATAAGATTGTTAGGCATCAAAAATAGTGGAAAACATACACTTACTATTTTTAGTAAGTCGGCCAAAACGAGCTTGTATGGACATGAAAATTTACCCCAAGGAGCAGATCTGGAAAACATTTCCAGTCGTGAAAGAATCACCTCAATACCTTGCACGGTTTGGGAGAAATTAAAGTTTTCATCCCAGGAAATTTCTCCAATGCAGCTTCAAATTCAGATATAAAACTTTAGAGGCCCCGAAACAACTCAAAAAGTGTTCGAACCAACCTATGGTGGTTCAAATGTTGTACAAATTGTCAAGAGCTTTCCAACGAAATGTAATAATAGAAAATTGAACACTTGGATCAAAAGTTATGGCCCCACAAAGTTGGCCCTCTAAAAAGTGAATTTCATAAAAAAAAATTCTTCCTAGGTCAGAAATCAATCAGCGAAACTTTTGGCACCAAAACAAAAAGGGGAAATTTGAACTTTCTAGAACATTCTAGGGAAGTTATTGGAGAAAATAAAAAGGGTTAACTGGGGGTTGTAAAAGGTGGCCCTGATAGTGCAGATTGTGACTCCAAATAGTAGATTTTATTTTCAGAGTTTATTTTGTTGTAATGAATCAATTCCATGAGGCTGTAGCATGTAAGTTTTGAATATGTAATTTCATTTTCTGAAAATAATTGAAAGTGAGTCATTTTTTTGTCTCGCATCTTTTGTGTTGGTATCTATTGTTATTTCTATGGGTTTTGGGTGGTGTGGCCCTCATCAAGTGAGCATTCGTGTCAGTTGTATAGTGGACATCGAGTTCTTCTTGTGAATGAATAGGAAAAACAATCGTGTTCCACATCACGTTGGGATAGTTGTATCCTGATCCTTCCCTTTCCTAGACAAACAACTGTGTTCCACATCGCATTGGGACAGCCATAGCTTGATCTTCCCTTCTCTTCTCCTAGACTTTGATGTTGTATGATTGATTATCTTTGTCATTGTTGCATACATAAGTGTCTTGAATGTCTACTTTAGCATGAGTTTGACGTGGGGTCATACTCTCACTAATGTGGGGGCTAAATGTAGTGTCAAAAAAAATATCTCTTTTTCACAATTAATTTGAGAATAATTAATGATAAAAATGACTAAATTATGCCTTAATTTAGTGTTGTAATATGTATTTATATATTCACATTAAGTTTAGGGCCTATTAAATTAAAATAGACTTAAAATTGTATCTTATTTATGGTGTTGTAAGGCATACCTTTACACTTTCACACTAATCTAGGGCTTTATTAATTAATTGAGGTTAATTATGCCTTAATTAGCCCATTTAATTCAAATCCAAGCCTAATTGATTGCAATTTTCAAAGGGTAAAACCTGACATTCATTAATTCCATAACATAACACTTAACATTGGAGAATGTGTGTCCTAGGTAAGTGACCTAAGACCCATTTTCCCAAGGGTGAATGGGTCCTCATTTAGACCTAGGACCTAAATTTCAAATATGTTTTTAGTAGTTTTTCAATGATTTCAAATGTTTATTCACATGTCATCTTGTGTTATTTGAATTTTGGTAATTAATGTTAACATATGTATAAATAAGAGGTCATTTTACTATGTTTCATCCTAAGACTTTCAAACATCCTAGAATTTTTAGGTGACCTCATGAGATCAAGCTAGACAAAGTTCAATAGCATTATCAGGAGCATTTTCAAGGTATTCAAGAGCAGATTTATAGAAGAATTATTGCACCAATCAAGATCCATTATCATGTCAAAGTCTTATTGCATCATGCATATTATTTGAGCTAATATTTTGATGTAGAGTTCAAGATCCATTCAAGCTTATAAAGGCATTGCTTCAAATCGAGTTTCACGATCAAGATCCACATCCATTGAAGCCATTTCATGCAAGTTGTAGATCCACATTCCAAGTTTCAAACAAGGGTTTGGTGAGTTGTGACATTACTTGTTCATTCATCATTCCTTCATGCAATTTCATTTCATTACAAGGTTTAATTACCAAAAAGGTGTTTGACCAAGGCAAAGCCCCATTCACCTAACAAACAACATTTTTCTCCTTTGATGTTTGTTTGCACATTTTAGGTGGAAGATCTATTGAAGAGAAAAAATTGCAAATTTATCAAAGTTGCATTTGTTGTCACCTTTCTTGCAATTTCACAGAAACTAGCCTATAGGGTTTATTTTTGGCTTTTCAGCTACAAGATTTAGGAATATGGGAGTGCAGACACAACAAAACAGAACCCAAAAACAAATTTTCAGAAGCCTTAGCCAGGACTCATTCGCCATAGGGTGAACAAGTCTTAGTGAGCTTTGAAAAATCACTTTTGGTGACTGGTACACATCATTTTCCCATTCTCAGATTTGCAATTTTACTATTGGTTCCACCAAAATTTAGTTTAATCTTCTAGATGTACTTTATAGCTTGCATTTTGGGTTTGATTTGCTATTTTTAATCTTCTCCCCAAAGTGTTGCTTGACTCATACCCTCGTCCTTGCATAAAAGGGAAATTTCAAGATTCATACCTTGATTTGACTCACCTTTCGGTTGACAATTATCTCATTTTTATATGAATGTTTCTAGCTTAGATTGTGTTTGTAATTTTTGCATCAATGTTTTGGATCACACTTCATGATCCATCATTAGGAAATCAGAGAGCATAAGGAGTAAAATGAATAATTGCAGAACAAGAATTGAATAAAAAGGAAGACATAGGGGGTGAGAAAGGATGGCTCACACACCAAGGAAATGAGAAAAAAAATACACAAGAACAAGAAATTAAAATCATATTAAAATAAAATAAAATAAAGATGACAAGCAAGCAAGTAGAATAATAATATAAATATATAAGTAAATAAATAAATATATTATAAATATATATGGCGTTGTCAGCCAGCGCCACCGGCTGGGTACAGCAACACAAGCTGGAACGGAAAGGAACCAGACGAACAGAACCATCGATATTGGCAGAACATTGGCGACATTGGGCAAATTGCGTGCATCATTTGGCCCAAATAAGTCAAAGAAAACTTAAAATCAACCTTAAAATATATACAAATAAAAATGAAAACAGTTACCAGAATCACTATATCGCAACAAATATGTGTGGTGACATAAATGGGGCGACAACAAAATAAGAGCCTAAGGAATAAATGTAGTAGAAAGAGAAAGACAAACCCTCAATGAAGAATAAAAGCCAGAAAGACGCCAGTAGCAAACAAAAAATGCTCAAATAAAGAACCGCCGTTGTTTAACCACTGCCAGTCCCTTCTGCCTACGTCCTCTTACTGACTGATTTTGTCGAGCCTCTTATTTAGGTCTTTCTAACTTTATTCTTTTTTATTTTCATTCCATTATTTGTGTTTCTTCCCACTGCTTGATATCGCTTCTGAGCTCTTCTTTTGTCATTTTTATTTATTGTCCTTATATTTATTTGTCCTAATTGTCTCAGATATTTGAGTTCCATTTTTATTTGTTCTTGTGTTGCTGCATTTTAAGCCAAATTTAAGTTTTCTTATTGTTTGATTGTGTCCCTTTTTTAATTTACTATATTTTTATTTTAATTGTGCGTTTCTATTGTATTTATACTTATGTCTCTATTTTGTTCTATTTAGCTTGTTTCTTCTTTTTTTTTTTGTCAGTGTTTCCTTATTTTTAGTCCTTTTTAGTTTCCTTCCATTTAGCTGTGTTCCCATGTTTAATATATATATATATTATGCTTGCTTGCTTGTCTTTTAATTTATTGTTATATAATATAAATATTTATGGATATATATAATATAACATTCTGGCATGCATCATATTTATTTTGTGTTTTGTTTTGAATATGCTTTTTTTTTTTTTTTCATACGTAAGGTTTTTATATTTTATTAATATAGAAGAAAAGATTACATATCATATGTTATGTAGGGAATATCCACCGAACCACTAGAAAAACTAAACCCTACCACCCCAGGAAACGCTCCACAACTAGAGCAAAATTGACAGTCACCCTGTCCACTACAAAATCCAGCGCCATAATTATAGCAAAAAAACTAGAAACTATCAGACACAGAGGCTGAACCTCAAAGGAACCCATTCAAATATGCAAACGTAGAGAAGTCTTCAACCCAATTCAAGCCCTCCTCTTCCACTAGCCCTATATTTTGCTTTAGAAATTCAACGACCATTGTCGAGACCATCATGTGCCTCATAAGCTCAGTCCCCTTTAAATCTAAGAGAAAGGGGTAGATGTTCACTGCTTCATCCATCTTCCACAGGAGTTCCAAGTCAGAGGGACGCGGGATCCCTTTTCCTATGAAGTTTTCTTTCAAAGTATCCTCTAGACCACCCAACAAGTCACCACAAAATAAATTCACCATCAATTCTCTAGCATCTGCCTTGGACACTGCAATGTCTAGAATAGCAGCCAAGAATCATGAGGATATGTAAGCATTATCCCTTGTGAACTCCTTTTTGGCTAAGTGACCCTTTACTAAAACCATTTTGACTTCTACCAAGACCAGTGAATCACCCACGAGCAGAATGTGCTTAAGCCGTTGGTCGGTGATTTTCGTGAACGTTGCTTGCCTCTCCATCGTCACCAAAGAAACAAGAGTTTCTGGGCTGAAACATTCCAACCCCTCCACTGAGACTGAAATGATGAACTTTGAACAGCTTAGTTTCGCCATTATCGCCACCCCATCTGAAAAGCCTCCTGCATAAAGACAACCAACGAAAACAAATTTTGAAAAAAACACATATGAACTGCCACCACCCACCAATATTAATAAAGTCTGTAATCAACAAGGCCGATCCTAGACACACGTGCAAGGAATCATGACGATGCAAGGAAATCTGTCCTTGCATGTGGTTTTCATCCTCCAAAAATAGGCTTTAATCCAGACATCACCTCGTAATAAAGACTGGCTGCCACCAAGCCGATTTGAATGATCTACCATAAAATCAATACTCTTCATGCCTCACCATTTGGCAAGGCCATCGCGTATCACTAAAATGATGGCCACCTCCTTGGAGCTCCCTTTTTGGTGTTGACTCAGACCCACTGCCACAAGGAAAAAGGAAGTGATGTGGCCATATCATGTGGCTGACACCCTTCACACCCCCATCAACACCCCAGTGTCCATGCACTCCCCACCATATCTTCCACCAAAAAACCACGCCATGCGAGTGGGTGAAGGAGAGTAGGAACTAGCGGGGGCACCCTACCACCCACAAATATGAATATGCTTTTAATTTCTTGTTCTTGTGTATTTTTTTCTCATTTCCTTGGTTCGTGTGCCATCCTTTCTCACCCCCTCTCTCTTCCTTTTTATTCAATTCTTGGTATGAAATTATTCATTTTACTCCTTATGCTCTCTGATTTCTTGATGATGGATCACAGGGTGTGATTGAAAAAATTGGTGCAAAAATTACAAACACAATCTAAGCCAAAAAAATTCATAGAAAAATCTACATGGATTGTAGAAATATGTTATCTATAAGTCATCTCATTGTTTGGATCTCATTTCTTGAATGAAATAGTGAAGAATAGGGTTATTTACTGTCATTTGGTGAACCCCCTTTCATATAACCACATTTCCCCCCCTTTTCATGATCATTACCAAACAACTCTATTATCTCCTTTACATAACTTGTTAGTGATTTCCTATAACACTTTCAAGCGAACATTGGTCCTCGAGTTACATTAACAAATTTAGTTCATTATAAACAAGGACCTAAAGAAAAGATAACAAACTTTATAGGATGATACAAATCACATTATTTATAAATCTCTTATATTATTATAGATGTGTATAGGAGCAAATTTGCACTCCTTACACAAATTCCCCTTTTACACATCCTCACCTTAGAAAATTAAATCCAAAGGAGAAATTCCACATCACCCAACTTCCTTCCTTCCACTTGGCATCTTTCTGTTGTGTCAGTGAGAAAATTTTTGTCGGGGATGCACACGCGACGCATAAACGTCCATGCGGTGCACTATTGTTTCTAATGGATTCCTACGTCTGAAGTTGGCAGAGGCGTTACACTTTCGATTAGGAATAATTTTTAACATCCCTCTTCGACCAACTGACCCCAAAAATGGTAGATTTTTCTCTCTTCTCCTTCAAATTCATCTATCTTCATCTGATTTCATCCTCTCACACTCTCTTGCAATTTCTCAAACCATCTCTTAGCATTTTCACTCTCAAGCAGCAACAACATTCCATCAACTCCATATAGGAAATTCAAAGCAAGCCATAGCAGTGTGGGATTGGGGTCTTTTGAGACTTCCTTTCATCACACTTGCGGTTGTGGTGACCTTTCCAAGTTCGTATTCTCCTCCATTAGCTAGTAAGATTTTTGGTGGAGGTGGTAACGTTTCACTCCTCTCCTTTATGATTTGATTGAGTAGCATTATACTGTTTTGTAGTGTTTATTGCAATCTCTACTTTCTTTACTTCTTTATCACATATTTCTACTTCATTGCTTTTTGGCTATCTGTGGAGGTGGAAATAGGAAAATGAGGGTTTAATTGAGGCAGACCCCTATACAACCCCAACAATTTTCCCCTTCTTGCTTATGTGCAAGTGAAAGTACGTATGGAGCTAGTTGGAAAATATACACTTTTGTGTGATCATCTTTGTCACCCTAGTTTTCATTTACTTGTTTTATCACTTTAGTTTCTATTTCCTATATTTGCTTATTTTGTTTTTACCATCTAGACTAGTCAGCTAGGCTGTCAGTTTTTTTTTTGGAAGTTTGTATTATTAGTTGTTTTCCGCTATATGGATGCCGGTATTTCGAGATGCTAATTTTGCGTTATTTGATACAGCTGTTTGAAACGCAATTCCATCCGCCAGGAAGGTTGGGGGCACAATAAGGGAGTTAGAGCCAGCTCTCACCTAGCCCAAACCCTAAAGTTTGGGATTGCATGGAATTGATTAGGTAAAGGCGCAGATTACTCAATCATTCTTCGTCACCCGATGTAAAACATCCCTTTAGAGTGATTGGGGTAGTTCATTAAACCCTCTGCCTCCACTTCGACCCTGCTGACCCTGCGAGCCTTAACGTGGATTTGAAGTGCACCTATAGCATTTTGGTGGGCTTTGGCTGATTTAATGCCTACTATTAGTTGGTGTTGAGACTTTTCCGCCTTTCGCGCCCGCTGATAGATTTGGCGACTTGAGTGTTGTGAAGGTTTATAGCCATCTGCTTGGGTCCAAACTTCTAAGGTACATTGTTAGGAAGTGTTTGACACGCTTCGATGGAACAAAAGATTAAGCATGAAGTTTCTCTGGGACTTACGTTTGGATCATCATTGGTCTTGCTACTCAGGGAGTAGTTGTCAAAGGGGTAAATTAGGGTTCGCTGATGAGATCAACCGCGTCCCCACTCCTCCTAAGCTTATCCCTACACCATCCGGTAGGTAGGAGCGGCATCGAGAAAAAAAAGTTACGTTCCTTAAAAATATCCTCTATCAACCAAACAAAGGGTGACTTGGAGAATCACCTGAAAAAAGGACTCGAAGATGGCTAGAGCTGCTTGGGTTATTATCGAAATAAATTATATGGTGGGAAAGGACTGAATATGCATAGAAATATTGGCTAGTCTCTCTAGTCTGATCGAAGCATGTGCTCCTCCAAAAAACCCTAACATTATACAAGGGGCCGCTTTTAAACACCATGAGAAACAGTTAGGAATTTTGATGCCTCCCATGTCTGTGTTCATGGTCAACATAGTCCCATCAATCAACATCCCCTCTGCACCTTTGAGAGATTAGAAACTATCAAAGCGAATACAGTAACCCTAGGATTTAGTTTCACCTCTCTCGTCACCTCTAACAGTGGAGGTTTTGGCGGGTTGAGTGGTGGAGGCTTTGAAAATATTAGTAGTAATTGGCTTGTAGCGGTAGCTTTTGATCAGGTTATCATGGTTTTGGTGGAGAGCCCGCCAGTGGTATATCCGAGCGGTAGGTGGCTCTGGTGGGGCCCTAATGGTGATGGTGAAACACCATGGGTAAGTCCCTAGTAATTGGCCTGATAGATTTGATTCACAGGTGGCTCGATGAGTGCGGTTCTGAAGAGGAGGATAAAAATTTGGACTGCTTTTATTCCATCCCAAGACCCTATTTTGACTACTCTTCTTCAAAATATGGGTAAGATGCAAAGCCAGCTGGCGAGCCTCTTTGAGGCCTCTGCCCAGCCTATTTTTGAACCCTTCTTCCAACATAGCCCATTGTTGGTAGCAATCCTAAACACTCCCTTCCCCCAAGGAATGGAGATTCCCAAATTCAAAAAATATGGCAGAAAAGAGGATCCACAAATGCATGTGTCCACCTTTAATGCCCTATGTATAGATTTCTTCCGTCACGATATGTTGATGGCAAAACTATTCCCTCGATCTCTTTTAAGGACACAACACTTGAATGGTACTGTTCCTTACCTGACAACTCTATCTTCTCATTCAATCAACTTGCAAATCAGTTTCTTTAATAGTTCCAAGCCAACATCAGACCGAAGAGACCTTTTCAGATCTCTTTTGATGCAAACAAGGGGATAATGAGAATATTATTGATTTATAGCGTAGTATCAAGCACTCTTCTCACAAATCTTGTACCCACTGCCTGATTTTGATGTGCAGAAGGTGTTCATAGGGAACTTGCAGAGACCTCGATAGGAGAAGTTTTCCCTTATGAAATATCCTTTTTTTTCACATTTGTGTGCTACATTACGAGAATATCAACAAATGATAGTTCAATTCAGAGGATCCTCCTCACCCTCCCGTTCAAAAGGGAAGTCCATTGTATCAATCTCTAGAAAGGGTAAGGTTGTTGCAAATGTAGTAGCTGCTATGAATGATAATGGCCTTAGATGCAACAAAAAGTTCACAAGGTTAGCAAAATCTTATTCTTCCATCTTGCAGAAGTTGTTAAAGTATAAGATCATAACCTTGGAGAACCTTAAACCTCTCAAGGAACGTTACCCTAGTTGGTACAATGTGTTCAATACCTTTTGTTAGTACCATCGAGTTAACAAACATGATACCAAACACTATATGCACTTGTGTCATGAGATATAGGACCATAGAGGATAGTACTATTCATCTCAATGGAAGTAAACAAAATACAAACAAATTAGTGGTGAAAGTGAATAGTGAGTTGTAGATATACACGGACCCATTTCTGTCACATTTTTCCACTGTGATTATCGATCCCTATGATTCTACCACTTGAACTGAGGCATATGTTAACATGGTCATGGTTACTCCTACCACACAACCTGTGATCGACTCGTCTGACGTGACATTCACATCATAGGATTTTCCCTAGAACAACAAGTCCTCTCCTCTATACATTCCCACTCGCCTCAATGGAAACATTGTGATATGGGTCTTAGTCAACCCTGCGAGCCGAGTGAATGTCATTATAGAAGAGACGTTGTGGCTTAATTCATTGAATAGAAAGGAGTACGAAGAAACAAAATCTACCATCTGCACACCTGATGATTTTTCTCTTAAGTTGTGTGGCTCAATAACTCTAGTTGTCCTAGTTGGACCTAGGGCTATAGACATAGACTTTGATGTTATTCCAGAGTCAAATCTATTTAGGTTGAAGTTAGGCATACCTTGGCTAGCTTCCATGAATGGAATCACCTATGTCATTCATAAGTGTTTGTAATTCTCCCACAAAGGTGATATGCACGTAGTGCATGACATTGGATACCAGCCATTGGTGTGCTAGGGTGTTACTCATTGGATCATCTTTGGCCTGCCTCGGTCTATCCACTCCCACCAAGAATGGACCAGCTTTACAAGAACTATGTGAAGTATAAGATCGGGGGAAATGGACAGCCGAAATTGACCCTTCCAGTAGCACATCAGCCAGTTGCCTCCTCTTCTCGAAAAGGAAAAGAGAAGTTAGCCCATTCTCGAGATACCTCTCCCACTCCTCTTTGTAGGGAATATTTTTGGATGAATATGCCTAGTTTTTACCCCTTGAGTTCGATGATATCGAATTGGCAAAAACCCAGGATTAGGATATTGGATCTCCCTACCAAACCACCCGAACCTTGGTACTACTTGTATGGAAAGGGAAAGGGTCCCTGTGGGGAATCCTCTATGTCTCGGCCTTTGCGGCCTCCCATCGCTTCTGGTCCCAAAGCAGTAAATAAAAAGAGGCTCGTTGTTGAGGCATTAGAACCGACTCCCCTTATTGTTTCTCAATCTCTTCCTCCTTCTCCTGCCCAGGAGCTTGTCCCTCCACTGGAGACAGTTGTGGTGGAAACTCCCATGGCTGAGCAAGAGCCCTTTGTTCCTTTGTAACCTCCAGTCTCTAGCTTAAAGAGTCACAAAAACTGCCATTCGCATGAGCGCAAGTGTCGGTGAAAGGCTCTTGCAGCTGAGCATGCCTCTCAACAAAATAAGGAAGAGGAGATGTCCACGCCTGATTCAGGACCTTCTGATGCATTCTCCTTCCCCCTTCCCTCTGCTTCCATTCAATCTAGTTCATTCTTGCTTCTAGCTCCCACTGTGAGTTTAAGTGCACCTGACCCCAAAAAGGTGCAGGTGTTTATCACTCCTTCGGTGGAGCTGCCCTTGTTGATGTCCCTTCTAGACATCTCGCCATTTTGTAAACCTGTGTCTATGTCAAATACTTCGGTGGTGTCCATCACAATTTTCTCCTCCTCTTCCTCCACGTCTATTACCTCGTCTGTGGGGAGTTCACATCCCCCGATGAGGAAAAAGGTAGAGGATGGCCCTTCCTATAATGGAGGGTGTAAAAGGAGCCCACCTTCTCCAAAGAGTAGTCCCATGCTGGCTTGTTCTGTCTTAGTGACAAAACCAGTCCCGACTTCCCCTAAGTTTTTCAGCACTCCCGAGTCATTCAGTGAGCCAAGTGGTGAATCTCGGGCAAAACCTTCCCCATCTATTGAGGTATGACATGACACTCTAGTGAAGTGCATGTTTAATTCTTTGGATGAAGTTCTGACATTGTCAATGATCTTCACAAAATCACTGACCATAGCTCCACAAGAGCCTAGTGGAGAAAACCTTGCAAGGCCTTCTTCCTTAGCCCTTGTTGTGGGATGGTCGGAAGCTCCTCCCCTTAATATTCCACTATTGTAGGCTCACCCTCCTTCCCCTTATAATGATCTAGATTGGGAAGCAAACAACCTCTTGGTAGATGAATGTTAGGTGGAGGCCTCCTCTTTATCTTTAGAATAGATGTGTGTATTGTGATGTGTTCCCCCATAATTGTGTTATGTGTTCCTAGATGACCCTTGTCACTCTTGTTGGTGCTTGGATACAAGAGTTATTTTTGTGTCATAAACCTTCGTCTATTTGTATGATCATTCTTCCATGTTTGTGCTTTATTTTCGACAAACTAGGAATGATGCAAAGTGTTGGGGGCATTTACGCTTCTCCTCCATGTTGACCCAATTTTTTATTTTTACTTTATCTTCTCATGCATTTTTCACATGGTCTAATATAGTAGGGGGTTGATGATAGTTCATTTATATACTACTATTATACTTATATATATTTATGAGTAGCTCTGAACCTGAAATATCAAATCACCCTTGTGTCTTCTACTCGTGGTTATTTATCCTTCACCATTTTCTTATCTTTCTCTCTTCTTTGCTTGATTTGTCCCTTTCATGTGTGACAACGCCATTTTTGTGATACTTTGATTTTCAGAAAATGCATTCGTTGCCAATGAATATTTTCTTGAGAATCTTTGCAAAACTTTTTCAAGAATCACATTCTTGACTTGGAACCCTAACAAAATGTGTTTCCTCATCATGGGTTTGTAAAGAAAGAACTTGAGAACTTTCCTTCGAGGTGGGAGCAACTTTAATCTTCCCCTCACGAGGGGGCACTTTCTTCCTTTCAAATTCCTTGATGAAGTGAACATCTTTCGAAAGTATTCCTTGATGATGAATCGCTTTGAGAAAAAGAATATCTTTCATACTTTTAAATAGCATGTCCCTTGAGTGGACTCCTCTTCATGTTGGGTTCTCGAGGGATCCCTTTGAAATATTTCCAAGCCGTTGATGGTCTGCATGACTGTCCACTTATTTTCCTGCATGGCTACTTTTTTTCTAACATGTTTTATCTACGGGTAAACATGTCGCATTGTAGGTACTCCTATGAAGCTGCTTTCTGACTTTGCAGAGTCTCCTCTTTTGGGCTTCTTCCATGTGAGAGATCTTGGGGGTTTCTCTCTTGCAGGTCCCTAGGCTTGTGAAGCGCTTATTCCATTAGGTTTCCTTGATGCGAGAGATCTTTGGGGACACCTCCTTATAGGTCTTCGGGCCTATGAGATGCTTACTTCTCGGGGCTTCCTTCATGCGAGAGATCTTGGGGTTGCCTCCTTGCAGGTTTGTGGGCCTGTAATACATTTTCATTCTGCAGCTTCATAGTTCTACAGGGCTATGGAGTCTTTTGTTCAAAACTCCTAAAGGAGAGTACCTATGGAGTCCATTACTTGTCCTATGCTTTCGAGTTTTCTAGATCATGGTTTGCTTCCTCGACGGTTCAGGTATAAATTTCTAACCTTATTAAATCTTCAATCTACTTTACTGAAGTACTCATCAGTATTTGTGCTTGCTAAAGTGGGGGAAAAATGTATAGGAGAAAATTTGCACCCCTTAAAAAAATTCCCCTTTTACACATCCTCACCTTAGAAAATAAAATCCAAAGGTGAAATTCTACATCACTCGACTACCTTCCTTCCACTTGGCATCTTTCTATTGTGTTAGTGAGAAAATTTCTGTCGGGGACACATGTGTAGTGTGCAAATGTCCGCATGATGAAACTGTCATCCCTGACGGATTCCCACATCTGAAGTTGGTAGAGGAATTACAGTTTTGATTGGGAATGATTTGTAACGTCCCTCTTTGACCAACCGACCCCGAAAATGGAAAATTCTTCTCTCTTCTCTTTCAAGTTCATCTATCTTCGTCTTATTTCATCCTCCCAAACTCTTGCAATTTCTCAAACCATCTCTTAGCATTTTCACTCTCAAGTAGCAATAACACTCCATCAACTCCACATAACAAGTGCGAAGCAAGCCATAGCAACATGGGCTTGGGGTCTTGTGAGACTTCCCTTCATCATAGTTGCGGTTGTGGTGACCTTTCCAAGTTTGTATTCACCTCCATTGGCTAGTGATATTTTGGGTGGAGGTGGTAACGTTTTTCTCCTCTCCTTTCTGATTTGATTGAGTAGCATTATACTATTTTTTAGTGTTTATTGCAATCTCTACTTTCTTTACTTCTTTATCACATATTTCTACTTTGTTGTTTTCTGGCTATCCATGGAGGTGGAAAGACCAAAATGGGGGTCTGACTGAGGTAGACCCCTATACAACCCCAACAATTTTTCCCTTCTTGCTTGTGTGCATGTGAAAGTACATGTGGAGCTAGATGGCGAACATGTATTTTGTGAGATCGTCTTTGTCATGCTAGTTCTCATTTACTAGTTTTATCACTTTAGTTTCTATTTCATGTATTTGCTTATTTTTCTTTTACCATCTAGACTATTCAGCTAGGCTATCAGTTTGTTTTTTGGAATTTTGTATTATGTTCACTATTTTCTAACCATACGAATGCCAGTGCACTCGAGAGACGCCAGTGTGTTGCGCTGATGTCCCAGAACTGTGTTGCTGTCCTTGAACAGAGAGTTATCTGAGGCACAATGCCAACTCTGAAAACCAACTTGCCTAGCCCAAACCTAAGTTTGGGATCTGCAGAGTGATTGAATTACATTATAGTCCCCATCATTCTTGATCCTTATCTCAAAACATCCCTTTAGAGTGAGGTAAGTTAGGGCAGCCCTCTACTCTCGGATCTTTGTGACTTGGAGCCTTGATATGGTTGGTTCCCCTCTCTTACAAGATGTTAATATTCAAAAGGTTTTTATAAGAAAATTACAACCTAATATTCAATCTATAAGAAATTATTGATGAAATATCCATCTTTTACACACTTTTGTACGACCCTTCATGATTATTAGATATTGATTAGTCAATATGAAGGTACACCTTCATCGACTCCTTTTGGTCAATTTGAAGCTGTGTCTCACAATAACTACCAATCATTTAAAATAAAAATGAATTTTTTTATGAAGATTGTAGGTGTCAACCACCTCCTAGAATCACCATATGCAACAAAAAAACTTCATGAAATAGAGAGAAGCAACTATGCTATTACATCAAAAAGGAGTGAATGAATTGAGATGCATAAATTACATAATGGTACAACCTTTTAAAGTCAAGAAGAAATCAATGGGTATAAAACTTCCCAATACGAGAAAAAAAAACTACCTGAGAGATTAACCTAAGTTGAAATTAATACACTAACACCTGCCTTAAATGCAAACTTAGGGAGAATGAAGATGAAAAAAATGAAAAATGCAATATGGGTCCTAGCTACAAAACTATGTTAGGTACCCATTTACAATGCAATCTCTCACAATTGGAGAAAAGGAGAAAAACCCTGTGGGAAAAAACCCCTCTCCATAAGAGAGAAATGGAAAGAAAAATAAAAATTATGCATGGATGGAGGACTCAATCACACCCTCCAAGGACTACGTACATCATGCATATACAATCAATGATCCCCCCATAGGAAGGAAAAGATGAGATATTCTATCCCCCTATAATGAAGAAGCTCCAATTCTGATGAAATATGCCTGGAAACAAAAGATGATCCAATGCCTACAAGAAACTCCTCTCCCCTTAGGAAGAAACAAGTCCACCAAGTGATGAAGAAGCCACTCCAAGAAAAATTGAAAAGGAGAAGGAAGTATCCAAAGAGAATAATCCACCACATAATCATGATAAAAAATAACCAAGAAATGTGACAAATCAAGTGAAAGTGAAGGCTCGTCAATGTTAACCTCCAAAGAAAATCTAGATGTATCAACAACCATGTTGAATCTATCATCAGAGGAGAGAAATCCCCTCAAGTATGTCTCCCAAATTTGCAAGGTGAGAGTCCAAAAACAAATCTGAGATTCTTTCCAAATACCCATCCAATAAAATAAGATCTGAAGAATCATAAACATCCTGATGTGCTGAAGAACCATCCTCTAAAGCAACAAGAGGAGAAGAATCAACATGGGCATGAAGAAATCTAAATTTCAAGATACCAATCTCTCCTGAGCAGTTGTTGTCAACACTAGCAAGAGGGGTGTGAGGCTCATAATCATTATCATCAACAAAATGAGAGAAGGTATAGAGGTGAGACTCATGATCAACTTTACCAACATCAATGACTTTTCTAGTATCAACTTCTTTGTTGAAAACAAAATATGCAGTGAATTCTACAGTCTTTGGTACCTCACCATGATTGATTTGATAGATGGACATAAGATTTGTGTGCAACTCAGGGATACATGGTACATCTCTGAAATAACCATCACCAATCTCAACATTGCCTACTCCTACAACATCCAAAAACTTACTATCTCCCAAAAAAATCTTGGAAGTATCAGTAGGATGAAGACCCAAAAAGGGATAGGGAGAAAAACCCATGTGGTGAGATGCTCTTGAATCCAAAAACCATCTATCACGACCAAAATGAACTACAAAAGTCACCAAGGCATGTCCTTTACCTATATACATTTTATCTTCTTTACCATTTGCAAATCCTGCATTCCTTGACTGTGTAGTTTTGGATGATGGTGTAGATGAAGATGTAGATGGAGATGGAGATGTAGAGACTGTAGAAGGAGTCACAGATGCAGGCAATAGAATATTTTTTTTTTGAAGAAGGTGTGAAAGCTCATCAATCTTCTTCATATAACAATGATGTTCATCATGCCCTTTCTTTTAGAAATACACAGCTGAATTTCTCCTTCTTAGGCATGTCCTCTTTTGAAGAGGTGGAAGACTCATTTAAATCTGACTTAGGATTATGTTTCTTCTTCCCTTTGCTCTTAGATCTTTGTGCAACCAATGCATGATTCATATGGACCGCCTCTAACTAGACAAGTTTGACTTGCTCCCTTGTCAACCGGTCACAGAAAGTCTCAAAAGAAGGCATTTGGAATGCATTTCCCAAAGCATCCATGGTGGAGTAAAAGGTAGAAGAAAAGACTACAAATGGGCCTCTCAGTTTAGACATAATAAAAAAATGGACTCCTTATCAGTTTTGCTCTTTCCACATCCTGCCAATTGTGACCTTACAAATTTGAACTTGACTAGAAAATCATCAATGGAAGGAAATACATTAGGGGAAAGAGAGGTTAATTTAGCCTCTAGTTGCAAGGCACGGAATTGACTGACCTGACCAAATAGGTTATGTAACTTATCCCATATCTCCTTGGGTGTGTCCAACTTGTCAATATGAAAAAGGAGGCTATAAAAAAAATCAATTTTATTAGAACCATAGCTTCATCACACTTGTTTCTATGGAAAATATTTCATATTCCTTGGTAAGAGTAGGTTGGTTATCACTCAATGTGGACCACAAACCTTTAGACTGGAGCAACCTACACATTTTCATTTTCTAAGTATGGTAGTTATGGGGAGTTAACAATTCAACTGACTCAGAAGTAACCATGGAAACAAAAGGCAAAAAAAATACACCAAACTAAAGCCTCCAAAAAATATCAACTAAGCAACTTCTCAAAAAAAAAAAAAACATTGAAAGAAAATATTACTCAAGAAATTGGAGAAAAAATATTAAGCACCTTACTATTTGTTTGTAGCAGATTCTCACACCAAATCAATTGAGAAAGCTCCACACAAAGCACACAATCACAAGCCTCTTCACAATCTGTGAGACTTTCTCACACTACCTATGCACATTGCAATGCTATTTAAATAGCAAAAAAATTCCCCGCCTTTCCAATGTGGGATAATATTTCCAACAAGACAACCGGGTATGTGCAGGATCATCATGGAAAAAACATGCCCTTAAGTGGCAAAAAATTCAGAAAAATCAGAGTTAGGCAACTTGACATAAATTTTTTGTTGGAAATATATGCCTCAATCCCATAGGCTGAAACCTCTAAGAGAGCCAAGTCGATGTGACATCTTTTGTGTCTGGCCGACTAGCAGCTTTGGAACCTTATGGTTTGTACAGGTCACTGTGACCTTGCTTCAGTCTTGCCGAAGGAGTCTATCGCTGTGACATTTCATTGGGTGTGACTTTTCTATCTCTCACCGCCTATGGAGATCTCTTACCGATTGTTGGTGTTTATCGGATATCGGGGAGACTTGGCTGAAAGGTTTATGTTTCAGTATGAAGTCTTACCGATATGAATGTCTTGCCGATAGTTATCTTTTGGAGCCATCGGGGTAACGAAAAGGGTCGCTATGAACTCTTGGTGACACAAGTGAGTCTCACAAATGCTGTGGGATGTGTTCGATATGACTTCTGGCGAAAGGTGGTCTCAGGGTAGCCTTGAGACTTCGGTATGAAGTCTTAGCGATGAACGAAGTCTCACCAATAGTGGAACATTGCGGTGTGACTTAAGACTTCAGAGTAATGTCTCAGTGATAGCGATAAGTCTTGGCGATAGATGAATACTTTAGGATATCTTGTGAACCTTGGTATGATCTCCTGGAAAAAGCAATAAGTCTTACTGACTGTTGAATGTTTCGATATAACATAAAGGCTCGGTATGATCTCTCAGTGAAAGCAATAAGTCTTGGTGATAGCGATACAAGTGATGATCATCGGTATGAGGTCTTGGCGACATGGCGAAGTCTTAGCGATAGCTCTTTGGACTCGGTGCAACATCTTGCCGATAGTATGAACTCTTGGTGATATCAAATGCTTGCTTTGTGGCATCGGGGAGACACGGTTAGTGCCTCATTGGCATGCCAACATAGGTTGAACGCTTTGACTGAGTGAAGACTATCCTATGTGGCTTGTATTCGACCAATCAGAGGAGCCGAATGGGAAACACTAGCAGTTGGACTGTTGCGGCCATTACTGAAAGGAAGTTCGACAGACAGGGGCGACATGGATATATGCTGAAGTTGCAGAGGTTGTTTGGTTCGATGTTCAGTTGAATGGATGGATGAATAGTTCAGTGTATGGTTAGTGTGAATTCAATTCTAAGAAGTCTATAACTTGAATATTCTATACAAGATTGATCATGGTGAATGCTGCTGTAAATTGACATAAAAAAGATAAGTCTGGTCTCTGTATGTAATCCCCATTACTGTAATACAAAGTGACTTCTCTTTGTGTGGTGGGTTTTTCTCCTGTAAGGGTTTTCCCACATAAATCTGGTGTTCATATGTGCATGTCTAATTCTTTGTTTCTGTTATCTCTTTCAATTGCATCTTATTTGGACTGTAATTGTAAAATTGAAAGGTATCTCTACATTCTTCCCTAAGGTTTTGATGTTAGGAGAGTTTCTTCCGCACTTAGCTTTCCTTACAAGTGGTATCAGAGCCTAGCCAGTTGTGTTATCCTTGTGGGTACATTGTGTTTTTTGTGTCAATTTCTGTTAAGTGGGAGTCTTGTAGAAGTTTTTCAAATTTGAATTACAGATTGAGATGGCAAGTACGTCAAGAAAGATTGAAATAGAGAAAATCAATGGTAATAATTTTGAGTTTTGGAAACTTAAAATGGAAGATCTATTGGTTGATTGTGATCTTTGGATTGCCGTGTCTAGAGCGAAGCCTATAGGAATGAAGCAAGAAGATTGGGACCTTGCAGATAGAAAGTATAAGGGGCTGATAAGGCCCTGTTTGGCAGACTCCATTCTTCTGAATGTGCATGAAGACAAGACTGCATCTTCCTTGTGGAAGAGACTGACATCTATTTATCAGGAGAAGTCCTTGGTGAATAAATTGTTCTTGAAGAAGAAGTTGTACACTTTGAGAATGTAGGAAGGAGGGTCTGTAGTTGATCATTTAAACACATTCAACATGTTGATTGCACAATTAACATCTGTTGGTGTGAAGATTGATGAAGAGGATCGATGTATGCTGATATTGTGTTCTTTGCCAGATTCTTGGGATCACCTGGTGATGGCTATTGGGAGTACAACATCCAGTTTCAAGATGGAAGATGTTGTTGCTTCTTTGTTATCAGAAGAGATGAGAAGGAAATATTCTGAGATGGAAAAGGAGGCTCTTGTTGTTAGAGGCAGATCGAGAGATAAAGGCAAGAAGAAGGACAAGAAGTCCAAATCAAAATTAGAGGGGAGATCAAAGTCTCCTGGCAAGAAGTCCAAGGTGAAGTGCTGGAATTGTGGGCAACCTGGTCATGTCCGAAAGGATTGTAAAGAGGAGAAGAAGAAGAAGAAGAAGTATTCTTCTGACAATGATTCTTCTCATAGTGATGCAGATGCCTTCATTCAGCCTTGGCTACGCGGGCATTAGATGATGTCTGGCTGATTGATTCTGAAGCATCTTTCCACATGACATCTTATAGAGATGGTTCACGAAGTATGAAGAATACAATGGTGGAAAGGTGTATTTGGCAAGTGATTCATCTTTGGAAATAGTTGGTCATGGAAGAGTCAGAATTCAATTCCCCGATGGAAGAGTGAAGGAAATTAATAATGTAATGCATATACCAGGTCTGGCTCGAAACTTACTTTTTGTTAGTATGCTGAATGATATTGGAGTGCAAGTCACGTTCTCTGGAAATGGCTGCAAAATGACTAGAGGCGCTATGGTGCTAGCAAGAGGTGCTCGTGTTGGTACCTTGTACAAATTGGATGCACATACTGTTCAATGTAATAGTGTCTCTAAAAAGTCACAGAAAGCTACTCTTGGAGGAAAAGAGGGAAATGTTCCTAATTGTGTAAACTCTATGGAAGTTAAACTTCTAGCAGAAAAGACTATGCTCTAGTTGAGGGGCTTGAAGATTGTAACCTCAAATTTGAATTATGTGAACATTGTATATATGGTAAACAACACCATGTTTCATTTTATTCTAGTCCTCACAAATCTTCTAGTTTGCTTGATTATATTCATTCTGATGTATTTAGTCCAATGGATGTTCCTTCTTTTTCTAAGTCAAGGTACTATGTATCATTTATTGATGATTATTCAAGAAGAGCATTTGTCTATTTTTTGAAAAGTAAATCAGAAGTATAAGGTTGGTTTAAGGAATTTAAGAACCTTGTAGAAAATCAGACTAGAAGAAAAATAAAATGTTTAAGGACTGATAATGGCGGTGAATTTTGTTCTGATGAATTCGAGAGGTACTATAAATACCATGGGATTAAAAGACATAAGACTACACCTTATACTCCACAGCAAAATGGAGTTGCAGAAAGGTTCAATAGGACAGTGATGGAGAGAGCATGAAGTATGCTGAGTAGTGCTGGCTTGGAGGAGAAGTTCTGGGCTGAGGCTGTTGCTACTGCATGTTACTTGATAAATCGTTCTCTAAATTTTTCTCTTGTTGAGAAAACACCTTTGGAAGCGTGGTCTGGTAAGAATCCCTCTCTGAAACACATTCATGTTTTTGGCTATGAGGCATATGCATATGTGCCGAATGAGAAAAGATCTAAGTTGTAGAGCAAGGCTGTCAAATGTATTTTTATTGGCTATAGTGCTGGCATAAAAGGATACAAGCTTTGGAATTCTGATACAGAGAAGAGAAGGTTGTATACAAAAGAAGTGTAATCTTTCGTGAGCTGAAGCCTTCTACCTTGGATTTGCAGTCAGAGACAAAGTTAGAAAATAATAAGGATGTAGTTGAAATTCCTCTGACACCAGATAAAGAGGAATTGAAAATTCAAAATGTACCTGAAACTGAGGAGAGCTCAAATAGTTCTTAGAGTTCTGATGAAGAAGAACAACCTCATCCTCAGCAAGTGAGGAGGTCAACTTGTGAAAGAAAGCAACCTGATAGGTATGGGTTATCTTTGATAGATTCTACTTGTGCCTATGCTTTAACTTCTAGCACTGATGAGCCTAGGACTGTGAAAGAGGCATTTAGAATGTCTGATTCAAACTCTTGGTTGGAAGACATGAATGAAGAAATGGCATCATTAGAAAAGAATGACACTTGGAGTTTGGTGCCCTTGCCTAAAGGTAGAAAAGTTGTTGGCTGCAAATGGGTATTTAAAAAGAAGATTGGTTTGGATGGCGTGTGGAAAAATATAAGGCGAGGTTGGTTGCGAAGGGTTATTCCCAAGTAGAGGGAATTGATTATGGGGAAATTTTCTCCTGTAGCTAAGCTGACATCCATTAGATTTCTTTTGTCACTTGCAGCAGTGTATGATTAGAGGTCGAACAGATGGATGTGAAGACAATATTTCTTCATGGTGATCTTCAAGAAGAGATTTATGTCCCAGCCTGAGCACTTTGTGGAGAAAGGTAAAGAAAGATTGGTTTGCAAGTTAAATAAGTCTCTGTATGGGTTAAAGCAGTCTCCTAGAATGTGGTACCAAAAGTTTGATACTTTTGTATTATCTTTGGGATTTGTAAGATCAAAATCTAATCATTGTGTGTATTATAAAGCTAAAAGTGATCAAATTATTATTATTGCTCTCTATGTTGATGATATGTTGTTCATAGGCAATAGTAAGTTGATGATTTCTGATCTTAAGTCTCAGTTGTCTGCTAAGTTTAAAAATGAAAGATCTTGGTGCAACAAGGTATATTCTGGGATGGAAATAACCAGGGACAAGAATAGTAGAAAACTTTGGCTCAGTCAGAGTAAGTATATCAAGACTGTTCTAGAGAGATTTTGCATGAATGATTGCAAGCAGCTAGTTGTTCCAGTTTTGTAGGGAACAAAGCTATCTATTGAAGACTATCCAAAATCTCCTACGGAGATGGAGGACATGACTAGTGTACCTTATGCTAGTGTGGTTGATAGTATTATGTATGCAATGGTCTGTACAAGGCCAGACATTGCCTAAGCAGTGGAGTACTTAGTCGGTTTATGGCTAATCTTGGAAGGACACATTGGGATGCTATGAAAAGAGTATTCAAATATTTGAAGGGCACTTCAAAATATGCTTTGTGTTACCATGGGAACTTGGTTGAATCACAGAGGACTCTCAACATTCGAGGCCATGTGGATTTTGATTGGGTAGGGGACATTGACAGTAGAAGATCCACCAGTGGATATACTTTCATGTTGAATGGTGGTGCAGTGAGTTGGATGAGTAAGTGGAAAATTGTAGTCGCTTTGTCCACTATAGAGGTAGAATACATGGTAGCTACACATGCTTGTAAAGAAGCAATCTGGTAAAAATGTTTGTGTTCTAACATTGGTTTTGATGCAGGGAAAATAACTATTTTTTGTGACAGTTAGAGTGCAATTTGTCTGGCAAAGAATCCTACTTTCCATGCCAGGATGAAACATATAGATGTACAATACCACTTTGTACGAGATATGGTGGAGGATGGAAGGGTTTCATTAGAAAAAGTGGATACTCTAGAGAATGTTGCAGATTCATTGACAAAGCCAGTGAGCATAGACAAGTTCAGGTGGTGTGCCAGTTCGATGGGCCTTAGTGCCCATGATTTTCAGTAGTTTCGTTGTGCTCTAGAGGTGCCTGTGTGATCTTCGTCAAGTGGGAGATTGTTGGAAATATATGCCTCAATCCCACAGGCTGAAACCTCTAAGAAAGCCAAGTCAGTGTGACATCTTTTGTGTCTAGCCGACTAGTAGCTTTGGAACCTTATGGTTTGTACAGGTCGCTGTGACCTTGCTTTAGTCTTTCCGAAGGAGTCTATCACTGTGACATCTTGTTTGGTGTGACTTTTCTATCTCTCACCGCCCGTGGAGATCTCTTACCGACTGTTGGTGTTTTTCAGATATCAGGGAGACTTGTTCGAAAGGTTTATGTTTCAGTATGAAGTCTTACCGATAAGTCTTGCTGACTGTTGAACGTTTCGGTATAACATAAAGGCTCGGTATGATCTCTCAGCGAAAGTGACAAGTCTTGGCGATAGCAATACAAGTGATGATCATTGGTATGAGGTCTTGGCGACATGGCAAAGTCTTAGCGATAGCTCTCTGGACTCGGTGCAACATCTTGCTGATAGTATGGACTCTTGGCGATATTGAATGTTGGCTTTGTGGCATCGGGGAGACACGATTAGTGTCTCACCGACATGCCAACATAGGTTGAACGCTTTGACTGAGTGAAGAATATCCTACGTGGCTTGTATTCAACCAATTAGAGGAGCCGAATGGGAACCGCTAGTAGTTGGACTGTTGCGGCTATTACTGAAAGGAAGTTCGACAGACAGGGGCAACATGAATATATGCTGAAGTTGTAGATGTTGTTTGGTTTGATGTTCAGTTGAATGGATAGATGAACAGTTCAGTGTATGGTCAGTGTGAATTCGATTATGAGAAGACTGTAACTAGAATATTCTGTACAAGGTTGATCATGGTGAATGTTGTTGTAAATTGACATCAAAAAGATAAGTCTAGTCTTTGTATGTAATCTCCATTACTATAATACAAAGTGACTTCTCTTGGTGTGGTGGATTTTTCTCCTGTAAGGGTTTTCCCACGTAAATCTGGTGTTCATATATGCATGTCTAATTCTCTGTTTATGTTATCTCTTTCAAGTGCATCTTATTTGGACTGTAATTGTAAAATTGAAAGGTATCTATGCATTCTTCCCTGAGGTTTTGACGTTAGGAGAGTTGTTTCTGCACTTAGCTTTCCTTACAAATTTGAATAAGTTATCTATATTATTTCAAAAATATGTAAGAATATAATCTGTAGCAAATTGAATGTAGTTTCTAAACTACTAGGTTTGTTTAAAAAAAAATCTATTTGGTGAAAATTTGAAATTACAATGGAGTGGTACTTAAATTTTAGGGAAAAAATAATTAGGTGTCTGTCTGACCACCCTAACCACAATAAAATGATAATATTTTTTTATAATATTTTAGATATAAGTAGAGGACTCATGCCCCGATGTGATGCATATGTTTTTGTAATTTTTTTCCAAGTAAATAATTAATTATGAATTTTTTTTTACAAATTTTTAAAGAATATAAAAACTCGTATGTCTGACCATCTTAACTTGGTCAAAAATTCATGAAATTCAATATTTATTTCTTTAATCCTATAGTATGTGAAGCATAGAATGTGACGCATGTTTTGGATTCAAAAAATGTGATACCGTTTGAAAGCTATAGATGTTTTTCAATCAGCCTATCAATCAGGACTTTAATTGTAATTTGAATAGAAAATCAATAATAATTACTTATTAAATTCAAAGTAAAGCATAATTTATATCGGTGGAAAGTTGAGAATCTCCTTTAAAAACTCTTTTCGTTTCATCAATTTCGGGTAAAAAAATAGTTGTCAGCCACATACCCATCATATTGCCACTTTTTGGCCCGTCATGATCCTGCACATACCCAACCTCAAAACCAACTTGGGTCCACTTCCTCTTGGCTGTGCAACATTGAAACACTAAATATTTAGGGAAAAAAATTATAATATATCAACTTTGGAAAAATGTACGTTGCAAGAATGATTTGCTGCTTGCAAATCAATGACAACCTCAACAAAAGAAATTGTGGCCTTGATTCAAATTGTGGCTTCCAATTAGGCAATCAAACTCTAGTCAAAAAATTTGCAACAACATCTAAATAGCAAAAAATTGCCTCCAAACTACAAATCGAGCCTTCAAACAATTGAATGCCTTCAACGAGCAGACTTGACAAGCAATGTGCTTTTTGTGGCCTCATTCCTATTAGCACCCATCTTGAACTCTGCCAGATAGTGGTGATAAAGGGCATGGGCTATGGAGCACTTCTTCACCCACCTCCACAAAAATAGGAAATGCGAGAATACTTAAGAAAGTTCTCATGCCTCCTCAAAGATGCAAATCGGGGCCTCTGATGCCTCCAATTAATCATTTCCAACTCAAACAAGTGTTGATTCCTCAAATTAAACAACCTTCTTATGATTTGATCGATGTCAATGTAGGTATGGAGGATGCAAGTGAAGGTTTTAAATGACTCAATATTTTATTGGCCTCCAACAAGAAAACATGCCAAGAATCGGTAAACAATAACAAATCGAATGTTGCAACTATAAGTGGCTCCTTTCAACAAGAATCACGCCTCTCCAATGACAACAATTCATGCCTTCAATACAAAAAATAAGCCTTCAATGCAAATCAATGAAAATTATTCCTCCCACCATCCATCCACAACTTCATACGTAAATTGGGATCAACAGGAAAAATTGACAAATAGGCGACTTTGAAATTTGAAAAATTTCAAATGTTAGAAAAAAAATGATTTCAAACACTTGGATGAGAACTCTCTAGGAAAAGAGAGTAGAATGGTTGGCTCTGATACCATGTTGGTGTCAACCACCTCCCAAAATCACCATATTAAAATAAAAACCTTCATGAAATAGAGAGAAGCACTATTTTATTTCACCAAAAAGGAGTGAATGAATTGAGATGCATAAATTACACAATGGTACAACCTTTTAAAGGAAAGAAAAAAGAAATGGGTATACAACTTCCTGATATGGGAAACAAAACTACCTGAGAGATTAACCTAAGTTAAACTTAATACACTAATAAAGATTAACTCTCAAACTATGAATAACATTGAAATACAAGTCACTGTAGTTAATACAACTCGATATCAATTTTGTTGGAAAACGTGCCTCAAGCTTACTGACATGAAACTGCTGAAAGAGCAAAGTCAGTGAGACCCTCTGAATGTCTTATCGACTAGCAGTTGTGTTCTAAACTTTTGAAGTGCTCAGATCACCAAGACTTTGGTTCTATCTTGCTGACGAGAGTCATTGGCAAGACATGTCTATCGCTGTGAAGATTTCTATCTCTTTCCATCTGGGCAAACCTCTTGTTGACTGGTTGGTTCCTGGTGAACATCGGGGAGACTCTTGGCTGACAGGTTTGCATTTGGTAAGAACTCTTACTGATGGATGTGGTCTCACCGACAGGCTGGTGCATTCGATATGACCTCTTGGTGATAGCTTTTCTCTCGTCAACTATTCTGTGATCGTTATGACCTCTTGGCGATAGCATTCCTCTCATCGATAGAATTGTTTATGAACTGCTGAGTATGCCTTCAGTGTGATCTCATGTCGATGACTATTGGTCTCGCCGAGAGACAGGTGCTTTCGGTGAGAACTCTTGCTGATGGTTTTCCTCTCATTGACGGGTATGAACATCGGTATGACATAAGGGTTTTATAAGAATCTTAGCAATAGAAAAAGTCTTGCTAATTGATCTGGACAAGCTGGATTTGTGTTCGGTATGATGTCTCGCTGATAGCAGTGGTCTTTCTGATGGTTCTATGATTAGGCATTATGGCATTGGGGAGACACGGTCAAGTGTCTCACCGACATGCGATATAGTTTGAATTCCTTGACCGAATGTCAATCCTATGTGGTCTGATTTGGACCAATGGGAGAAGTGGAATGTGAACCATTAGCAGTTGGACTGTTGTGACTGTTCTTGTGTGGAAGGTGAACAGATTGCGAGGAGAATGATTATGCTCGGGAAATGACAGATGACAGTGTACAATGTGAGATAACAAAATGTTGCTCAATTGAACATGAGTTGATCTAAGTGAATTCATTGTATGTTTTCAGAGAGCTATTCTGTACAAGATTGATCAGTGAATGTTGCTACTGTAAATTGACATCAGAAAGTGAAGTCTGTACTCTATATGTAATTTTGTTTACTGTAATACAAAGAGGATTTTCTTGGTGTCATGGGTTTTTCTCCCATAAGGGTTTTCCCACGTAAATCTGGTGTTCAATTATGTATGTATTCATTTCTCTTTTCTATTATTTCTTTCATGAGTATCTTAATTGAATTGTAATTGCAAAATTTAAAGTAAGCTTTGCATTCTTCCTTGAGGTTTTGACGTTAGGAGAGTTTGTTCCGCACCTAAGCTTTCCTTACAAGTGGTATCAGAGCCTGGCCAGTTGTGTTATCCTTGTGGGTACGTTGGTTTTTTTGAGTCAATTCTATTCAGTGGTAGTCTTGTAGAAGTCTAGTAATTCGAATTACAGATTAAGATGGCAAGCATGTCAGGAAAGATTGAAATTGAGAAATTCAATGGCAGCAATTTTGAGTTGTGGAAACTTAAAATGGAATATTTGTTAGTTGAGTGTGATCTTTGGCTTGCTATGTCTAGAACAAAGCCTACAGGAATAAAGCAAGAGGATTGGGACCTTGTAGATCAAAAATCAAAGAGGCTGATAAGGCTCTGTTTAGTGGACTTTGTTCTTCTAAATGTTCATGAAGAAAAGACAACATCCTCTTTGTGGAAATATTGGGAGCTATTTATCAGGGCAAGTCCTTGGTGAATAAGTTGTTCTTGAGGAAGAAGTTGTACTCTTTGGAAATATAGGAAGGAGCATTTGTTGCTGATCATTTGAATGCTTTCAACATGCTTATTGCTCGGTTAGCATCTGTGGGTGTGAAGATTGATGAAGATCGTTGTATGTTGTTGTTATGTTCTTTGCCAGATTCTTGGGATCACTTGGTGATGGCTATTAGGAGTATGACATCCACTTTTAAGATGGAAAATGTTGTTGCTTCTTTCTTATCAGAAGAGATGAGAAGAAAATATTCTGAGATGGTGAAGGAGGCTCTTGTTGTTATAGGTAGATCGAAAGAAAAAGGAAAGAAGAAGGATAAGAAGTCCAAATCAAAATTAGAAGGGAGATCAAAGTCTCTTGGCAAGAAGTCCAAGGTGAAGTGCTGGAATTGTGGGCAACCTGGTCATGTCCGAAAGGATTGCAAAGAGGAGAAAAAGAAGAAGAAATATTCTTTCGATAATGATTCTTCTTAGAGTGATGCAGATACTTTCATTGCAGCCTTGGCAACTTAGGCATCAGATGATGTCTGGCTGATTGATTTTGGAGCATCTTTCCACATCACATTTCATAGAGATTGGTTCACTAAGTGTGAAAAATACGATGGTGGAAGGGTGTATTTGGCAAGCGATTCATCTTTGGAAATTTTTGGTAGTGGAAGAGTCAGAATTCAATTCCCTAATGGAAGAGTGAAGGGAATCAATGATGTAATGCATTTACTAGGTCTAGCTCAAAATCTACTTTCTATTAGTAAGCTGAACGATATTGGAGTGCAAGTCACGTTCTTTGGAAATGGTTGCAAGATGAATAGAGGCTCAATGGTGCTAGCTAGGGGTGCTCGTATTGGTATCTTGTATAAGCTAGATGCACATGTTGTGCAATGCAATAGTGTCTCTATAAAGTCACAGAAGGCTACTCATTGAGAAAAGGAGGAAAAAGTTCCTGATGGTGCAAACTCTATGGAAGTTAAACTTCTAGCAGAAAAGACTATGCTCTGGCATCATAGGCTTGGCCACATTGGTGAAAAAGGTTTAAAAATTTTGAAAAATAAAAACCTGGTTGAAGGGATTGATGATTGTAACCTCGAATTCGAGTTTTGTGAACATTGTATATACGTTAAACAACATCGTGTTTCATTCTACTCTAGTCCTCATAAATCTTTTGATTTACTTGATTACATTTATTTTGATGTTTTTGGTCTAGTAAATGTTCCTTCTTTGTCTAAATCAAGATATTATGTATCGTTCATTGATGATTATTCAAGAAGGGCATTTGTTTATTTTTTGAAAAGTAAAGCAGAAGTGTTCAGTCATATTAAGGAATTTAAAAACCTTGTTGAAAATTATACTAGAAGAAAAATAAAATGTTTAAGGACTGACAATGGTGGTGAGTTCTATTCTGATGAGTTTGAAAGGTACTGTAAATATCATGGAATCAAAAGACATAAAACTACACCCTACACTCCACAACAAAATGGGGTTTCTAAAAGGTTCAATAGGACAGTGATGGAAAGAGCATGAATTATGCTAAGCAGTGTTGGTTTGGAGGAGAAGTTCTGGGCTGAGGTAGTTGCAACATGATGTTATTTAATAAATCATTCTCCAAATTCTGCTCTTGTTGAGAAAACACCTTTGGAAGCATGGTCTGGAAAGAAGCCCTCTCTGAGACATATTCATGTCTTTGGCTGTGAGGCATATGCATATGTGCCAAATAAAAAAAAGATCTAAATTGGAGAACAAGGCTGTTAAATATATTTTTATTGGCTATAGTGCTAGCATAAAAGGATATAAGATTTGGAATCCTGATATGGAGAAGGTTCTATACAACAGAAGCATTATTTTTGTGAGTTGAAGCCTTCTACTTTAGATCTGCAGTTAGAGACAAAAATATAAAATAAAAAGGAAGTAGTTGAAATTCCTCCGACACCAAATAAAGAGGAATTGAAAATTCAAAATGTACCTGAAACTGAGGAGAGTTCAAGTAGTTCTCAGAGTTCTGAAGAAGAAGATCAACCTTAGCCTCAGCTTGTGAGGAGGTCAACACGTGAAAGAAAGCAACCTGATAGGTATGGGTTTTCTTTGTTAGATTCTACTTGTGCCTATGCTTTAATTTCTAGCACTGATGAGCCTAGGACTGTGAAAGAGGAATTTAGAATGTCTGATTCAAACTCTTGGTTGGAAGCCATGAATGAAGAAATGGCATCATTAGAAAAGAATGATACTTGGAGTTTGGTGCCCTTTCCTAAAGGTAGAAAAGTTGTTGGCTGAAAATGGGTATTTAAAAGGAAAATAGGTTTGGATGGCAATGTGGAAAAGTATAAGGCAAGATTGGTTGCGAAGGGATATTCCTAGGTAGAGGGAATTGATTATGGAGAAATATTTTCTCCTGTAGCTAAGTTGACGTCTATTAGATTTCTTTTGTCACTTGCAACAGCGGATGACTTAGAGATTGGACAGATGGATGTGAAGACAACATTTCTTCATGGTGACCTTGAAGAAGAAATTTATATGTCCCAGCCTGAGCACTTTGTGGAAAAAGGTAAAGAAAATCTGGTTTGCAAGTTCAAAAAATCTCTATATGGATTAAAACATTCTCCTAGAATGTGGTACCAGAAGTTTGACACTTTTGTTTTGTCATTGGGATTTTTAAGATCAAAATCTGATCATTGTGTGTACTACAAAGCTGAAAATGATCGTGTTATTATTATTGCTCTCTATGTTGATTATATGTTGTTCATAGGCAATAGTAAGTTAATGATTTCTGATCTTAAATCTTAGTTGTTTGCAAAGTTCAAAATGAAAGATCTTGGTGCAGCCAAGTATATTCTGGGAATGGAAATAACCAGGGACAGGAAGAGTAGAAAACTTTGGCTCAGTCAGAGTAAGTATATTAATACTGTTCTGGAGAGATTTTGTATGACTGATTGCAAGAAGCTAGTTGTTCCAGTTTTGCAGGGAACGAAGCTATCTATTGAAGACTGTCCAAAATCTCCTACTGAGATAGATGACATGACCAAAGTACCTTATGCTAGTGCAGTTGGTAGTTTAATGTATGCAATGGTCTGTATAATGTTAGACATTGCCCAAGCAGTGGGAGTACTAAGTCGTTTTATGGAAAATCCTGGAAGGACACATTGGGATGTTGTGAAAAGAGTGTTTAGATATCTGAAGGGCACTTCAAAATATGCTTTGTGTTACCATGGAAATTTGGTTGAATCACAAAGGACTCTTAGCATTTGAGGCTATGTGGATTCTGATTGGGCAGGGGACATTGACAGCAGAAGATCCACCAGTGGATATATTTTCATGATGAATGGTGTAGTTAGTTGGATGAGTAAGTAGTAGGTTGTAGTCACTTTGTCCACTGTAGAGGCATAATACATAGTAGAAACACACGCCTGTAAAGAAGCAATCTGGTTAAAACTTTTGTGTTCTAACATTGGGTTTGATGCAGTTAAAATTACAATGTACTGTGACAGTCAGAGTGCTATTTGTTTGGAAAAAAATCCTACTTTTCATGCCAGGATGAAACATATTGATGTGTAGTATCATTTTTTATGAGATATGGTAGAGGATGGAAAGGTCTCTTTAGAAAAAGTGGATACTTTGGAAAATGTTGCAGATGCATTGATGAAACCAGTGAGCATAGACAAGTTCAAGTGGTGTGCCAGTTCAATGGGCCTTAGTGCCCATGAATTTCAATAGTTTTGTTATGCTCTGGACATGTCAGTAAGATCTTCATCAAGTGGGAGATAGTTGGAAAATGTGCCTCAACCTTACTGACATGAAACTATTGAAAGAGAAAAGTTGGTGAGACCCTTTGAATGTCTTACCGACTAGCAGTTGTGTTCTAAAATTTTGAAGTGCTTAGATCGCCAAGACTTTGGTTTTGTCTTGCCGACGGGAGTCATTGGCAAGACATGTCTATCGCTGTGAAGATTTCTATCTCTTTCTGTCTGGGTAGACCTCTTGCTGACTGGTTGGTTCCTGGTGAACATCGGGGAGACTCTTGGCTGACAGGTTTGCATTCGGTAAGAACTCTTGCCGATGGATGTCGTCTCGCCGACAGGCTGGTGCATTCGGTATGACCTCTTGGCGATAGTGTTCTTGTCACTGACATAATTTTTTATGAGCTATCGAGTATTCCTTCGGTGTGATCTCTTGTCGATGACTATTGGTCTCACCGATAGAAAGGTACTTTCGGTGAGAACTCTTGCCAATGGTTTTCCTCTCACCGACGGGTATGGACATCAATATGACATAAGGGTTCTATAAGACTCTTAGTGATAGTGAAACTCTTGTCGATAGATCTGCACAAGCTGGATTTGTGTTTGGTATGATGTATCATCGATAGCAGTGGTCTTGTCGATGGTTATGTGATCGGGCATTGTGGCATCAGGGAGACATGGCCTAGTGTCTCACTGACATGCGATATAGTTTGAATGACTTGACCGAATGTCAATCCTACGTGGTTTGTTTTGGACCAATGGGATAAGTGGAATGTGAACCATTAGCAGTTGGACTGTTGCGACCGTTCCTATGTGGAAGGTGAACAGATTGTGAGGAGAAAAATTATGCTCGAGCAATGGTGGATGACGATGTACAGTGTGAGATAACGAAATGTTGTTCAATTGAACACGAGTTTATCTGAGTGAATTCATTGTATGTTTTTAGAGAGCTATTCTGTACAAGATTGATCAGTGAATGTTGCTGCTGTAAATTGACATCAGAAAGTGAAGTATGTACTCTGTATGTAATTTTGTTTACTTAAATACAAAGAGGCTTTTCTTGGTGTGGTGGGTTTTTCTCTCGTAAGGTTTTTCCCACGTAAATCTGGCGTTAAATTGTGTATGTATTCATTTCTCTTTTCTGTTATTTCTTTTATGAGTATCTTAATTGAACTGTAATTGCAAAATTTAAAGTCACCTCTGCATTCTTCCCTGAGTTTTTGACGTTAGGGGAGTTTGTTCCACACCTAAGCTTTCCTTACAAATTCAGGCCAAGAGATAGACAATTTCACAATTATCTGGTTCTCTCCATGTGATCGTGTTGCAATTCTTAAATAAGAATATTATTCAACTTCCTCTTATTAGACCTGTTGACACAACTAAACCGTTACCACTGAAATTTAACACAAAAGTATTTTGTCAATATCATTGTACACTTGGACATGATATGTAAATATGTATGTGTCTTAAGCACCAAGTGTAAGACCTCACTGACTCTAATCAAATCCAATTGGTCGATGTTAATGAAAAAGAAAATAAATCGATTTTACCACCTAATTAAAACTTGCAAATATTTACAAAACTATTGCCAAGTCATTCAACAAACTTTGTGCAATGTAATGATAATGAAGAAGAAGATGATGATTTATCCAACTTTGTAAACACAATTTAAGTTCAACCTCATAATGAACAAACTAATTTGTTACTTAACATTGAATTTACACATATTTATGCATTTATAATTGCCCTAGATGGTCTTCTTTATATCACCAATAGAATCAATGATAATTCCACAAGGGGATACTCAGTGATCCTATGTGTGTAGTGAATGGGTTTATCAAAGAATTCTTATATGTGCATGAACTTTATAAGGATGATTATGGACAAACAAATGCATGGTTAAAGGCTCATGATGGTTTTGTATTCCCTATGATTGGTTCAATAACTCTCCCAAACAAGGTTGGACCTAAATAATTAGATGTTTCATTTACCATAATTCTAATGTTGGACTAGTTTCATGTGAAGTTAGGTCTTGCATAGCTAAGCTTCATGAATGTGGTCCCATTAGATATTAAAAAATCTCTTAATTTACATATAAAGAAGAAACACATACCATTTCACATAGTGGATTTAAACCTTTGGCCTCTTGTGCAATTTTTTCATTAGATTATTTTTGGCCATTTGAAGTTGTTAGGCCTATTGTAGACTTCTTATTCAAGTCATATCAAAATTTTAAAGGTAAACACATAGTTGAATTATCCTTTAGTAATATACCATTTTAGGTTCCTCGATCTATAGCACAACTTCAAATTTTGTTCCTCCTACTGGCCACAGATAGTAGATGAACCTCAGTTTGAGATGAGTATCATCCCTCAACTGATTTCTATGTATATTGTGGTTCCACCTCTACCAAACTATGAAATACCAAGAGATAATCATGTAATTAACTTTGTGCCTTTGAAAGAAAAGAAAGTCTTTAGATTGAAACACAAGAATATGGTGGTCTCTCCACTAGCAGTGGTCTCTTCAGTTCCTCCTCTAAAGGAAGAAAAGAAACAAATGTTGGGAGACACCTCAATAACCCCTTCACAAGTTGAAACTCATTCAAGAAGAAATAGAAGTGCAAAAGATCATAAACAAAGACATCATGCTATGGTTCACCCAAATGATACAAAGTGTTATACCTTGCCTAATGACCATCCATCTATCCAACCAAATTTTGATGAAATACCTCCCACCCATCCATCCTCATCATCACTTGAATCCACTCCACCATCCTCACCAAACCATGAAGTTGAACCTTACCTATCCTAGCCTAAGAAAAAGAATGAAAGAAACTCATACAAATGATAACACTCACAATCATGCTAATAACACTAATATGCAACCTGTTGTGATACATTCAGATAGTGAAGAAGAAAATAAAATAGAAGAACAAGAAAAAGAAAAAGAACATAACAATTATCTCTTATGTTTTCTAAATCCATGAATTTAGATGGGGGCAGCCATGATGATCCTCCTAATGAGAGTGGCTCACCATGAATTGAACATAGTGCTTCTCCTTATATTGCACTTGTTGTAGTTACTTTAGCATATTATCTATTTTTCATTTATGATGATCAAGATTGGGATGCAAACAATTTTCTTTAGATCAGCTTGCATGTGCAATACCTCTTGTGTGTATGTGTGTTTTCTTGCATGTTATGTGATCTCTTATGATGTGTTACCTTACATGTCTTTATATTTGTTAGTTTTCTTTGGATGACACTTGTTATTCTTGATGACACAATGATACAAAGAAAAATAACTTATTATGACATTCATCTATTTGTATCTCCATTTGTCTTTATGTTATGATCTCCTTTTGGTAATGATGGAGGGTATTGAGATATTTAGGTCTCTTTGATGTTGATCCAAAATATTGTTATGTTGTTTGCATATGTCATTTCTCGATTGTGCTAATTGTTCCACAAGAATTTGAGGAATGGTGTCAATTCCAAGCATAATCACATTATATATTATCTATGGTCTATACTGACCCTAGATCTATGGATCCCTTACACGATATAGATTTTATCTTGTTATATGGCTTTGTCTTGGGGGCAACCCTTTGGCATGAGCTAGCTTTATTGGGAACATATCATTGGCATAGGTTTTTCCAATATGCTCTCATGACATTATCATGTTGCATATTTTTTTATTCTACCTTAAAGGAAATTTCTCATCATTGGCTTTAGAAATTACTTTAAGATGGGGGCATACATTGTATTATGTGATTAACTTTGTTCACACTTGTTGAGATTTGTGGTGTAGTTTATGCATATTGATAATTTTTGTAGCACCATATTAGAATTATTGGGATTATAATTTTTTGTATGGTTGAAATGAGAACACACCTAGTGAATAACAAACTTCACTAGCCCTTGTGTGTTTCCCATTTTCCCATTTTCTACTATTGTAGAAACTCACCTAGTGAATATCAAACTTCACTAGCCTATGTTGTTTCATGTCAAAGACTGCCTAGTGAATATTATAATTCACAAGCTTGTGATACTTTGGTTCATGGCCACCTAGCAAATATTAGACTTTGTTAGCTTATAATTCATGAATGGCTTGGTTATAGATCTTGATAATATTTTTGTGGAGCTTACTAGTCCATGGTTGTTGTACCCCCTTTACATTGTATTTGCATTATGTTTTTATTGTGTATGTTTACATTTCATGTTCATGTTTATTATGTTAGTTTTATGTTTTCATCATGTATGGTTCATTTTTTTCATGTTACATTGTACCTCATGTGTGTGATCCCTTGTCCTTACATTATCTTTCCATAAGATCTTGAGCTTGGGGACTATCATATCCCCTAGATTCGATGTTATCCTATCTCTTTAATGTTTTGATAATTGAACCCTTCTTTGATTTATCCTTACTTAAATGTGATTATGAGCATAAGTTCATACTCTCACTATAGTGGGGGCTAAATGTAGTATCATAAATTGCCACCCTTGAAAATTTCACACTAGGCTTAGCTCCCCCTAATGTGCTTAGACCCAATTGTGCATTTAATTTTCTCGTTAAATTGTAATAATATTTAAAAAATCAAAAGTAGAATTGGAAATAAATATTTAATAGTTATTTATCGATAATTAGGGCCCCAAAATGATAGGTCTAGGCTAGGGCACCCAACGTTCTAGTCCAACCTATTTTGGCTCAATTTAAAATATGTCGATGTTGGTATTTTAAAATGTGAAAATCTAAATTCATTTGTTGACTATCGGTAATTAATTTATGGGAAAATGAAAAATTACATATAAATACAAATGTTTTATCATTTGAAAGCGTAACAATTTTTGAGAAGCAATACTAACACTTTGAATTGAGCAATTGAGCAGTCAAGAGCATAATTAATAGAATTATAGTAGTATTATTTCAAGTCAATCATCATGTTAGCAATGCATCATATTTTCATGTGAGTTTGTTTATGTTTTAGTTTTTTTAGTATTAACACTTGCATGACTTCAAATCAAGTATCAATTCCTCCTGAAAGGTGATGAGTAAAATGACTTCAGTCCATCAAGGAATGCAGATTTGAGTGGTAAGTTACAACAATTGTCAATTTTTTGAACTTTTTTATCATTTATCCTTTGCTCAACTGAGGGTAAGCTCTCTTTTTACATAATCATAGTCATTGTGGAGGTAGAAATACAAAAATGGGGTTTGACTTAGGCAAGACCCTATATGGAAATATGACATAACCCTTCCCCCGCTTTCATATGTGTAGGTTACAAATCTAAAGTGAATTGAAGGAAGATTGAGGATCTAATTGCTCATTCAATAATTCAAGTCCTAAAAGTAAAAAAATTAGGGGAAGTGGATTTTATCAATGACATACGAAGTTCCAACATTGAGTCCAGAGGAGAAGAACCTAGAGATTGAGAGCAATAGGAGATTGAAGTTTGATTTTGGATACCTATTTCCCAGTTTAGGGTGTCCAATGCCTTTTCCAATTGTTTTAAGCCTAAAATTATATGTTAGGTTCCTTTTATGTATATCCTATGCTATTTTGAACTCTATTTTTATCTTTCAATTCTATATTTTCTAGAAATAATCTTAGTTTGTTGTATTTTCATAGTTAATTTAGGAACATCATTACATTATCAAATTAAATTAATTAATCATTATCAACACACCCCAAATCCAAAGGACTGAAAACTTGATCCACCATTTTGGCTCTTCTATTGAGGTTAGTAGCCAAGCGGGTGTTTTAGATCAATTTTAGTCCTTTTCCTTTTGATGTTGGAAAGAGTGTGGTTTAGCCCCTAGATCCTTTTTTCTAACATAGAAAGATTTAATAAGGCCACTAAACTATAATTCCCCTTAAAAATGAATTAGTCAATACAACTAAGTTCTTCTTCGAAGTTGAAATGGGTAGCTAAATAAGAATAGGTTAGTACAAGATTAAATAAAATGTAGGAAAATATTCATTTTTTGTGCCCCAACTTATTAGGGTTTTAACTCCTAGCTCACTAGGAAAAAAATAATTGGAAATTTGACATCCATCTTTAGAGAAACCAAGGGCTCGAAATTCTCATAAATCCTTGAAAAATGTAGATAAAAAAGATATAGAAAATACCAAAAAACTAGACTTTCCATATTTTTTAGATTTGACCATGCAAATTCCATCCAAAATTTCCTAGTTCTCTATTGGATTAGTGCTAAAATAAAACCACAAGGAGACATGTGAGTATAAATTTGGTTGAGATGCACAACAAATATTGAGGAGAAGAAAAAATAATTAAGATAAAATGATCTACTTTTTATGTAATTATTGTAATATACAAACTTGTTTTGAAAATCTTAGAATATTTTTGAGAGGACATTTGGATGTATTTTCCACCTCATGGAACCATCTAATGAGGTGTTACGTTGTTAATTTTTAGATAAAAAATGAACAATAAGAAAAAGAAAACAACACACAATAGACAACACAACAATTTATCCTGGGAAAACCCTTCTACACAAGGGAAAAACCCTGCAACAATTTATTCTCTTATAAATCAGAAATAATAGTGTAGAAGTAGCACTCAGAATTAGGCCCTAGAAAGGCCGAATATCATACAATAGACCAACACTTGAAGATAGTGCAAATTCCTTTGTTACAAAGAATAAAACTCTTCTTCTTGAATGTGAATCAGCTCCTTGAGTGCAAATTTTCTCTTGATGTGATAGGAAATTGAATTGAGATGGAATGAATGATTAAATGTGGAGAGACTCTCTCCTATATATACTAATCTAGGCATCTATCTCCTCTAGAGCCTACCTAGAATTTGCAATATTTGTTTTATAATTAATAGACCAATTTTCCTTAAGTAATAATTCTTTGGGAAATACCTCCCACAACTACAAAAATATTAACAAATGCCACTAGTTATTTCTAAGTGAGCTATTTGTATATATAAAAAAGTCTTGGGCGAGTGGTTTATTCATCCAAAAGATGTATTCATGAATAATTGGGGACACATCCTACAATAGTTATGTGTTTTAAAGATTATATTGTAGAGTTATACTACTATATTTTTCCTTTTTTGTGTGTGTAGTGTTTTTACCCCATCTAGAATCCAAGAAATAAACTCAAGCAAGAGATAAAAATCAAAATACAACACTCAAGATTGGGCTAAAGATGAAACTCAAACTTAAAAATGAAAATAAAATCAATTTTACCTTGTTTGGCTTGATGGAATTGTTTTCCCTCGTTGATGGCTTGATATGTGTGTTCTATATTGATTTCGGCAGCATAACGACTCGTTGTAGCTTGATTTGGTCACAAAATGGAAGCAAGATGGCTATGGTTGCAAGGATTTGGCTATGGAGATTGAAAGATTGGGATGAATGTGATAGATTGTGGTAGCATATGGTTGAATTCTTTAGAATGGTTGAGAATGCCAAAATGGCTAAGTAACAAGTAGTCATTTAGCCAAGGGAGATAGGAATGAATGGTGGAGATTGAAAGGGGGAAGAAGATCAAGGGTTGCAATCAAGATTTGACCAAAGGAATTAAAAATTCCTTTTTAATGTGCATGGAAAGGATAAAAGGAAATTAATATTCCTTGGGAAAGAGAAAAAGAATTTAATATTCCTTGGGAGATGGTAGAGGAATTAAAAATTCCTCAAAAGGACCTTGGGAAGACAAAAAGAAATTAAAAATTCCTTGGGGGATGGGGAGAGTTGACCAAAGGGTAGATTGGGATAGCTAAGCAATGATTAGGTTGTGCAAGTGAGGGATTAGGCAAATGATTAGGTTGGTAATGAGGACTAATGATCCACTTGCATTTTATGGAGGATGTGATATCAAGGGAATTAAATAAATAGATTATTTATTTAATTCTTTAGAGGAAAAGGGATAAGGAATGGGAGTAAATAATTAAAGGTAATTATTTACTTTAGGCTAGGATTTAAACATGATAGAAGAAATAAATTAGGATGAAAGGATAAGGGATTATGGATATTAATTAAATAATGGTGTATTATTTAATTAATATAGAGGATATGACATTAGTTGAATTGGGGGTAAAATGACCAAACTAAAGTGTTTAATTTTTAGTGTCTACATTTTCCCCCTCTTTAAGATGGTGTTACGAAGTAGCATCATTTCAAAGAATATTAAAACATAGAAACTACAAGAAAATGGTTAGATTGTGAAAGATACCCCAATCATTCAAATAAGTGACTAGGAGGAAAGACGATGGGAATGAAGATTAGGGATTGAGGATGCCCCCTCGAGAGGACATGTGGGTTCAAGAGAACATAGGTGTGCTCTCGAAATGGATGAGGTGATGCGATAGTAGATGGGGAAGATGATGCAAAATGATGGATAAAATATGGAATGGGAGGAGGAAGAGATAATGAAAGGAGAAGATGAGAAGTAAGCAAGCACAAATGGATTCAAGGAAAAATGTGATGTTGCCCTAGTCAAGCTACAAGCCAAAATGGATTGATGATGGATGGAGCATTATTGATGAGGGAAGGATACATCCGAAAACAACACAAAAGGATAAGGAAGGATACATCCTGATGATGATCATGAAAGTGTTGTTGATGAGGGAAGGATACATCCCAAACAACAGAAAAGGATAGGGAAGGATACATCCTGATGATGATGATGATGAAAGTGTTGTTGATGAGGGAAGGATACATCCCAAAAAAACATAAAAGGATAGGGAAGAATACATCCCAGTGATGATGACGGTGATGATGAGTGGATCAAGGCTTGTAGCAAGGCTAGTAAGAAGACCAAGGAGGTGATTAGATGATTTGTGCAAGATTGAATGGAGTACGATTGGATTTAGATTGGAGATTGTTGAGATGAATGAAAATGATGGAAGAAAAGATGCTTAGAATAAAAAATCTACGTTATCCTAAGAAGATTGAAGAGATGATGATGTGATGAGGATGGAAGAAGTGGAGGGAGGAAAACAGATAGGAGAAATAGATTAGGAGGAGGGATAAAGGATGAATGGATGGGTGGATTTGGATAAATGAGAGGATGAGAGATGGGGGATATGAAAGGAGAGTGATCAAATAAAGAAATTTAATTGTTATGCATTACGCTGCCATGCAATAAGCACTAAATTTGATATAGAATGAGATACTATGCACCAGGGTATGAGGAACCAAGGTGACTTCGTATCACATGCATGGGACTGACACAACAAACAAAAGGTTAGTCAAACATCCCAAAGTCACAGGGGCTTTGGCAGGGCCAATGTTGGAAAACCACAAACATAGAGGATGCCCCAACGTAACACAAGATCATGGGGATCTTGGTGGGTACTACATGGGACAACCAAGAAGACACTTGAGATCACATAGAAAATCAAGATATGCCCTTATTTTTACTCGTCAAAGTACACCATGATATGATGGATCATGGCGACCCTGATGAGATATGATAAGAAGCTCAAATGATAAAAAAAAATCCAAAAGCATCAAAGGATCACAATTGTGGATGGTGAAAATATGAAAATGGCTAAAACTAACACACACACATTAGCATGATTAGCGTTTTAAAACAAAGCAAATTATCAACATCCCTATGAAATAATGAAACATGTTGATCATGCAAATGAAAGGAATCAAGGAAACTAAACAAAGCATACAAAAAACATGATCCAACTTTATCTCATAGTGGATTGGTGCTATTTTGGAAAATAGCCCTTTCCCAACCCTTGATAAGCTTGATGTTGCAAATGATTGGTGGAAAAAATTAGTTATCAGTTTAAGAGAATGACTTTGCATAAAGATTGTGGAGTTGTGGAGGATTAAACCAATGGAGATGATCTCTATTTATAAAATAGAATGATAGAAGAATTACAAACATGGAGGATGTGGTACTAAAGATAAGCCAATGAGAAGAGGCCACTTGTCAACTTGTGATAGGGTGAGGAATGAGCACATTTTGGTCAATGTGCCAAAGAGAGGGAGATTTCAAATTTGAATTTGAGAGTAAATGTTGAGTTTGACTTGCAAGGGACATGTAAGAGACATGTAAGACCTATTAAATTCCTTGTTGGGTGTACATGTCCACTTGTTTTTGAATTCAAACTTGAGGGAATATTCCTCAAAGATGCCATGTTGATGGAAAATGCTAATTTTAATAAATCAATAAATTGATTTATTGGTGCAAGTGGGAAAAGCTAGAGGATGTGATGGGTGATTAGGTTAGGTTAATTAGGATTAGATTATATTAACTGATGATTAGGGGCTTTGACCCTTTTGACTTAAATATTTTGATTTATTTAAATCAAAAAGGGATGAAAGGTGATTTCAAACTTAATTAAATAAAGGATTGATTTATTTAATCAAGAAGGGTGATGCTAGGATCAAGTTGATTTATTTAATTTAAACTGATGACTTTAGGAGATTGATAAATAAACTTGATTTATTTGTTGAATGGATGAATATGACCTAATCGAATGCATTATGCCAATTTTGCTTGTGTACATTTTCCCCCTCTTTGAAGCAATGTACTTGTTGCGTTGGTTCAAAGAATAAACTTACCGCGATCGAAATTCAAATTTTTTATGATTTTTTCAGATGCCCCAGTGGAAATAAGTACACTAGTACATTGCCCCCTCGGGAGATTGAGCAAAAAGATTCTATTTGAGGGTTGATCTTGCGATAAAGAGGTTCAAAATGGATGGTTATGGATGATGATGCAAATGATATGGTTTTAACATGCTTAGAATAACAAATCTATATAATCTTAAACAACTTAAATGATGATATGATGTGATGATGGATGAGATGGCTGATGTGATATGCTACGATTATGAAAATGTATGATTTATGAGATGCTTAGACTAACAGATCTATATTATGATGATGATGCAAATGCAATGAGTGTGAAATGATTGTTGTTTCCTATTATGATATGAATGATATGTGGCATGCTGACGGTTTGTGGATGCTGGATGGATGCATGATGGATGCATTGGTGATTATGATTAACTATTCATGACATGATGTTAGTGCGAAAAAAGATGAAATTAGGAATGATATGATGACAAGCGGATCCAACAAGTCCATGATCTAACGAGACTTTATTAGAGATGATGATGATGATAGATGATGATTATTTTCTTATCAAGGATTGGGATTTTAAAAGGGCTACTTACCTTATGTTTGATTACACATGTAGATACGATGCATCAAGGTATAAAGAACCAGGATGGCACTGTACCTAGTGCGATGGACTTTGACTCGACAAACAAATAGGAGTATTTTTGTTCACACTTGACATACAAAAACCTTGCTAGGACGTACCTAACAAAGCAAGTATTCACCAAGTTATTTTACAAGAGTGTCCAACAAGCACATCAGACAAAAGGATAATGATCGTTGCCCCATTCCTATATCTCTAAATCCTTCGTTCGGATATCATCGAGAGGTCCTTGGAATGAGCAGAATAAGATAAATCAAATGAAAAGATCAAGTACACAAACAAGCCAATTTTCTTCATACCTTCAGCTAGAGGGATGTATTTTGATAGGATAAGAATCCAAGGTGATATCCAAAATGATGCCCATTGTCGAAACGATATATCCTAGGACATGCATTGTATAGGATGATGATGGTTTGATAAGTTGATTGATAGGCTTTTGATATAAAGTTGATTGACATGTTTGAAAATGATCAAGAGTTTTATTTTTTTTTAAAGTTTGTTGTTTGCTTTTGATTTTACGATTGAAGCTTGCTTTTGTTGACTGCTATGATTGTTTCTGTTTGTGTTGCCAAAGGATGAAGGTGACGATCAATTTATTATGGATGATTGATTATTTAGAGTGAAAGTGAAATGGGATGGATGTATTTTTTCAAATATTTGGATGTTTTTGATGTTTTTGTAATGTTTTGAGGTTGTTTTTGGTATTTTCAAGATTTTACAAATGTTTTGATTTTTGATTTTTTGAATGTTTTTGGATTTTGTGTTTTTTGAATGTTTTTGGATTTTGATGTTTTTGAATGTTTTTGGATTTTGATGTGTCTTGGATGTTTTTGGATTTTGATGTGTTTTGGATGTTTCGCACAATTTTGACGTTTTGGATATGGACATGTGTGATGATACCAGTGCTCTACTTGGGGATTTTTCTAAAAACCAAGCTAAGGTTGATTGATCAGATCGATGGACTGATGTTGATGATAACATTGTTGAGGATACACAACAATGTAAGGATTTGATTGATCAGGATTGATGATGATAAGATTGTTGAGGATGCGCAACAATGCAAGGATTGATTGATCAGGATTGATGGTGATAACATTGTTGATGATGCACAACAATGCAAGGATAGTGTTAAGCAACACAAGGATATTCTGAGATGGTGATTTTTTGATTGGATTTGATTGATCATGATTTTTGAAGCTTGATTTGGAACAAAATTTGTTCGAATGATTTGATGTGACGTTTGACGTGAAACTTAGATGCAACTGATAGTGATTGCTTGGCTTGGTGTTTGATGAAAGATGAAGTGTGATAAGGAATGTATTCTTGTCAAAATATGCCATGGGCTAGTGATTTGGATTTTTTCTCACAAGTGGTGGACCAATTTGATTTCACATTTTCCAATGTTTAGATCACCACATAAGTTGGAGGTTATAGATCAAGATTTATTCCTAAAGCAAGATGTAAATATCTGCCCCCAATGTCTAGTAATGTATGAAATGCGATGGATGGATGCTTGGATAGGTGTATGGATGGATGGATATGGAAATCATGCAAAGGATGCCAAGGATTATTTTGTGATAAGATAAGGTGTTTAGATAAAGAATGCTCATTGGATAATGCTTCATGACTCAGATAATGTTGAATAGGATAGGATAAATGAAAATGACCCATGTCAAGATGTTTATCGTAAGCAAGCATAAAGTGTGCACCAAAATTTTACCAAGATCAAGATAAGTTGGATGGTGGATGCAGATGGATGAAAATGGATTGGATCAATAGTTTATGGATGGAATGCTCGATTTATTATGGATAGGATGAGATGCTTTCACCTGAAATGGCACACGTAGATGCTCGATTCTACACATGATGCCTGTTTTCCAAATCTTCATCATGGTCTTGCCCACAGTGCCGCCCATGCGGTTTTCACTAGAGGACAATTTTTCTCTTTACTATTTTCAATCCTTTTTCTGATTTTTTTGGATTTTTTTCTTTTTTTTCTTTTTTTTTAATTTTTTTGAAAGATTTTAAGCTCATGCCGAATCACAAGGTGACGCTGATGTAGATGCCCCTATCATAATGTTCCATCGATATCTTGCTTGAATAAGTTGCTTTGCTAAGATACGTGCACTTGAATACAACTTTTGAGATTCTTGATTTGCTTCATCGATACTGGAGTTAACTTTGTCTTTGTGCGCACATCGCAATAGAGTGCCTTTTGAATCCTTATGATGAAGGGTTGTTGCCAATACATGGTCAATTTGAGAATTGAATATCATGCATGGAGGCTTGGATGGAGTGTGTTTAGGGATAAAAGATGGATTGGTTGACAATTTGGAGCCTTTGACTTTCCAAACTTGGGAAGATGAGCAATGATGGGTGGATATGAAAGTGTGCATGGAATTAGGACCAACTACTTGATACACTTTGTATGTCACTTGAAAAGCTTGCTTTTTCTTTTGTGGACATCCTTGATGGATACTTTTCCCTTTTTTATTTTTCCCCATAGTTTCTTTGACTGATGGAGTTTGATAGGGATAATCTTTCTTTGTATGGTTTGGTATCCATGCGTATTTGATTTGTCCATTATGCTTCTCAGCTTCTTCTGCTTTGATAACGTTCTTCGTACTTTGATTCACATATTTCCTTTGATGTTGGTCTCAATTCATGGATGGGGTGATGGGTGGATGAAGATTCATGGCATGGCTGGTTGTAGTATTGGCCTCAGTTTCATCATAAGAATTCTTCGTGCTCCCTATGTTGATGTTTGCTTGAGAAGAAGTTGCCCCCAATATTGTGGAAGTAGTACCTTTATGCTTTGATTCTGCTTGTTCTGAGAGCTCTTGTTTAGAATGTGTTCTCTGATAAATGACCATTGTAGGTGACATTGTTTCCATTTGCTGCTTCGTTAACTTTGAATTATGTTGTTCTATCCGACTTGCTTCCTTGAGTGGATAATGTTGGATATCTTCATACATGATGTCTTCAGTCTGAATTTGGGATATATCTGATCTTGATGTTGATAACAGTTTGACTGTAGGAATTGATAATCTGCTCTTTTTGTCTAACAAAATCCTGTTTAAGATGAAGATCATCTACGTGTCCATCCACAAAAATCATCTCATGCGTAGATGGAGGAGTATGTGCTACATGGCTATGATCATCTTGCATAGATATGAGAGTGTTCATTAGATCATTGTAGTATCTTGGAGATACAAATTCTTGTTTTTGAATGTTTTCAGAGTTGCTTTTGACATGCTTTGGATCAAGTTCTTGACATGGGTCAATTTCAAAGGATGGATTGCTTACAAAGGGTTCTTGGATGTCACCATTACGAATGGGAAGCGACTCAATAGCCTCTTGATCTTTGAGTGGACTTAGATCAAATGTTGAGTTGAGGATTATTTTAGCATCTGTAACCATGAGGTCCAAGGGGGTCAACATGTCTTGGAAAGGAACATTGCTAGACCTTGGTGATAGATCTTGATCATGCTTTGGAATGAATTCTTGAGATATGTCCTCTAACTCATAAGGCGATGTAGAGACATTTTCAACATGATCATAGGTCAAAGGATCATGCATTATGTCAATAGGATCAAATAATCCTAACACTTCTTGAAATAGATCACTAAAATGTTGCTCTTGATGTATGGTGAGTTGATCATTAGATGGGGTGGAAACATCTTCAAGGTGCTCATCGATGGAGAGATCTTGATCATTGTTTTCAACAATTGTGGTGGAGAGATTGTGAATGTCTTCAACCATAGAGTCAAGTGATATTGACATTTCTTGAATTGGATTATTGTTGGGTATTGTTGGTGGATTTTGATCATGATTGAAAAGTGACTCTTGACATATATTTTTGATCTTCAGACGAGATAGAAACATCTTCAATGTGCTCTTTGATGAATAGATCTTAATCATTTCTTTCATCAATTGTGGTGGGGAGATTGTCAATGCTATCACCAGTGGTTGAATGTTCATCGTTATCCCCAATAGTTATCATTTTTTGTGTTTGTGCTTGTGTTTGTTGGGTAGCTTGAGAGGCTTGGGCAGCTTGAGAGGCTTGTTGCTCTTGTTGAGCTTGTGTTGCTTGTTGCGTGGCTAGATATTGTTGGATGGCCTTTTGGTAGGCCAGGTGAGCTTTTAGCGCAATGTTATATTGTCTTGTTGCATTTGGTTTTGGTGGTAGTGGTGGTGGATTTGGAATTGTGTTGGATGTAGTGACAAGTGGTTGAGATACACTTGGAGTGATCATGGTAGTGAGGGGTTGAGATATGATGGGTGTGATAGGGGTGATCAGAGTGATTGAGGTGATAGGTCTTTGGGAGACCATATTTTGATTTGTTATGATTGATGTTGTCATTTGATTAGATACCATCTGTTGGTGCGATGTCAATGGAATATTCAAAAGATTTGATGTGATGGCTTGATTGGTGTTAGGTGGATTGACTTGGATAGAGTGATTGGTGCTAGGTAAAGGGGGAAACCCTAAACCAAAGAATGATGTTGATATGGGTAATGGTGGTGGAGATGTTTCTTGGTGCAATGACTCAACTATTTTTGCAAGTGTAGCAATTTGATCTCGCCAAATTTTATCTTGATTTTGATCTTGACTCCCTTGATATAGTTGATTTGGTTTTTGTTCAAGTAGATTTTGGATGCATAATTGTGGTTTTTGAATGGGATCATGGACAAATCGATTTTGGACATTGTTCTGACTTGGGATGATCAAATTTGGCATGATAGGTTGAAATTGACCATTGTTCATGTTTGGAATATTCGAATGATTTGCAAATGTATCCATCCCAAAGTTTGCTGGATTCATGTTTGGTAATATTGTACTTGGTATATTCACTTTTGGCATGATGTTGTTCGTTTGCAGACTCATGTATTGATCGTTTGGTGGATGGACTTGTAGTTTTGGATTTAGATCTAACATCGGGAAAGATGTTCCAAACTTTTGACTAGGCATACTCACATTTTTTGTACCATTAAGGTTTGCGAGAGATAATGATCCCATGTACGGTTTGTATACATGTGAGTGTTGATAATTAATCGGCGTTGTAAGGCTTTGATAGTTTGGTTGACATGGATTACTCATGATGTATGGATCAAGTTTATATTCCATGTTCCTCTTGTGTTTTGACCTTTTTGTAAAAGTGACCTCTAAGGTTCTTAGGACCAATGATGAGATGAAGGATGAAAGGGGTAAATGATATGAGTGTTGAATGTTTAGGGACTTTGGATCAATGCTAGAATTAGGGTTTGATTTTGATTGGTTTTGATTTGGATAATGAACTTGTAAACGCTAAGATGTTAGATGTGATCTTAGGATGAACTTGTTCAAAGAGGTGATAATTTAGCTAAAGCTGTGAGAAAGGATTCATTCCCATACTCCTAACTAAACAAGGTGATTTTGATTTTGATGATCTACCCAAGTCTAGAATGATGTTTCCAAAGCTCTAAAGTTGTTTGGTGGGATGGATTTTGATAAATGTTTGGGATGAGTGAAATGTTTGATTTGATCCTAAATGAACCTAGGAAGGGCTTGTTTCAGAGATCAAGATAGTGAAGAACATGCCTTTCTCTAAGAGTAATTCAAAATCAAAAGACCAATGTTTGCATGAAAATCATATGACCAAAAGATACCAAGCACATATGTGGGGTCCAATTGATTCAATCTTTGCTTAATGGATTCTTTTTATCACAAACACTTCTTGATTATATTTTCAACTGAATGTCCAATGTCCTAATTTTCTTTCATCCCATAAAATGCATTATGCGGAAGTCGAGGAAATCAAGGCAAAGGTTTCCTAAAGTTGACTTTAGTAGGAGAAAATTGAGATGAAATCCAAATGTTTAGAAGCCTCTAAGGATACGAATCCCAAAGGCAAGCAATAACATGTGAATTTGTTCAAGGATATTTGCTTCTCTTAAAGGGTTTGAGATTTGATGCTCATGTTGAATGTTGGTTTTCCAATGTTTTCGATCAAAGCACTATGTTTTCAAATTGACTCACAAGCAATATAACACCCTAGCTCAATTGGTACATTTTTCTTGGTGGGCTTGCCTCATGCCCTTCGTAGTAGAAGAGATGATTTTACATGCAACCAAGGAAAAAAATATAAAGGTATGTTAAGAATGAAGTCTTAACCTCTATATTTCAACCAAGATTAGACATGGCAAGTAACTTCTTGGAATCTAAGTTCCAATGCACCACTTTGATAAACTCGTTGGATGGACTGGTTGGCTGCTACAAACGAGGGTTTTAGTTCGGACTTTACGTTTGTGGAGATTGACCCATACGACAAGAGTCCCCTTTCGGATCCATCTCATCGGAATCAACCGTGCGATATTGGCGTTTACTCCAATACCCACATTTATATCCTAGTTGGAAATACTCTTGGCTTTAGAGTGTTACCGGTTGAGTCGTTCCCTTGAGTGAGTACTTTTTCCCCAAGGAAGGCCCTCTAAGATAAACAAAAGAAAGCAAAGAAAAAATCCATAACTCGATCAATCTTTGACAACACAAAGAAAGAGAATATACGTGATAATGCCCCCACTCACACTCGCACAAGATGTTCAATTTTAAACTCAAATCAAAGTGTGGAGGCAATCTTTTATGCAACTTAATGTCATCAAAAAGACTTTTGATTCTCAAGATCACTGTGAAGCACGAGATAAGCGCATACGCCTGTTTAGATGAGATTACTTTGCATAAGAGATTACAAACATGAAAAAAACATGTTCATTTTAAGCCTCAAAGCAATGATGAATTTGTTTTAAGCACCAAAATCAAAATGTAAAGTTTTTTTGTTCAATTTTAGTCCAAAACTAAAAGACTAGTCAGTTTCTAATGTTCAATTTTAGGCCAACTTTGAAAAGATCAAGATAGTGATTGATTTTAAATCCAAATTGAAAGCAAGTTCTCCTAAAACAGAAAATGAAATCAGGAAATGAATGCCTCAAGTTATTGCAATAAGCATTAAAAAATGCTTTTTCCAAGTTCAAGTTTAATGTTCAAGGCCCAAATTAAAAAAGTTTCTCCAAAGATTGTTTCCTTCGCTTCAAATTTGCAAGTTCTCTCTCCAAAAAAAATCTCTCCTCGCTTTTCCTGCAAGATAAAAAAGGCAATTATACAAGGATCAAGTTATTAATTAAAAACCTTTTACACATTATCTTTAAATAATGGAATGATTTTGACTGAAAAGATCAATGATTTTGAACTAATAAATGAGGGATTAGTAATAATTTCACTTGCCACAGAATTTTAGTTAAAAAAAGACATTTTTCCATCACATCTTAAAGCCTCCTCTCCTAACAATTCAAAATCAGAAAATTTAATGTGGATAGGTGAAGAATTGATGTGACTAAAGTAAGATTTGAAATCTCCTCCACTTAGCCATGTAGAAAGTTACAAATGAGTGACGTCACTCAAGAAAATGCGTGTAAACCATGAATGAGTGATTTCACCATATATCCATCGATGTCATGTTATCTTCCCCATAAGCCAATATAGATCTTGTCTGTAAATGAGTTCTATCACATTTAACCTTTGATCACGAGGGATGGGCATTAGTTGAGTAGCACGTTGGAGGAGTGTTGGCTTCGAGGACTATGGGCTACCTCACATTAAAATGATTTGACAGGCTGCACAATGTAAATACTGATAACTCCTTCACGCTAGACTTCATAATACATTTATCTTATGCTTATTCAACTCCATCAGACACTACCACGACCTATCACTATGAAACTTTAGGAAGATCACACAACAATATCCCAGGAATGTGGTGGCTGCAGGATGTGTACAAATATGTAAGAGGTTTTAGAAACTTTCAAGAAAATGCGTTTGGCAGGTGCCTAGCCATATTCCACAATCTACGTGCAACATCCTCGTAACCTGCACCAAAATGGGAGGCACGAATTGTATTGATAGACTGGTGTTAAGAAAAAGTGAGGCACATACACCTATCTACTACCTTCAATCAATATTAAAGAGACAAAGACCTGACAATACAAGGTAGCATTTAAGATTTACAATGCACGACCTATGATGAATTTCAAATGCCGCCTCTATCGGAGTAAAACCATGCCCTCTGTTGGAATAAACTTATAGAAAAGAATGGGGTGTCTCATGAGGAAATAAAACCACACCTCTACTAGAATAAAGTCTATTTAAACACTAAGTCGGGGGCAGAATGGCATGTCTCATGAGGAAGACCCAAATTCTATTGAATTTGATCAATCATAGCACTAGAGCAATCTGTAGTTAGAAGCAAGAGTAAACATATCATTAAGGTGATAGTGGTGTTGGTGTTAGTAGGAGGAAGCTTCGTCATCATGTACGTTGTGCTCGAAGGTGTCAACGAGTTAGGAATGGCTATTATAGATATGGCAACCACTATTGCAGTAGATCAGACTCTCCTTATGCTAAAAACACGCAGCTCTTTTAAAGAGTATGAACAACCATAAAAAAAAAATGCACAAAGGACTTTTGTCAGTAACTATAGTTGGAAATGTCGTGCCAGACATGTATGCAAAAAAAAAAAAAGAGACAAAGCACACAGATTGTTATGCAAAAGAAAAAGAGACAAAGCACCGTCTTCAACACCATCACAACCACCAGCATTAGCACCTGTCAATGCAAACAAACCAAAAGTTCCCTGCTATTTTTTTTTAATCAGGGGTTCTGTGCGAAAGGTGATAAATGTCCTTACATGCACAACACACTTTTTGAAGGTAGTTTAGCTACTCAAAAGGTAACAAAAGTAAACACAACAGCAACAGATCCTCAAGCAAGTGGGAAACAAGTGGTCAATGAGGCATAAAATATCAAAGATGGAAAATATCCATCTCCACCAACTATTGCAAACTCAATTCAATCAAGTGACCCTAAGAAATTGAAATCAATCAACAACATGGCAGCAATGCCAAATAATTTCAAAGCAGTGCAGTCTAGCAAACCCATGATAATGTAGTCAAACAACTTGAAGGCGGGGAAGTCGGGCAATCCTGTGGGAATTCATTCAAATCATGCAAAGGTAGTGCATTCCAATCATACCATGGCAGTGCAAGTTCCACTAGTAGTAAAATCTAATTCTCAAGGGTGCTCTCAACCACCTTATTCACAGTCAAACACGCATAATGTTGAATCAGTTTTACCAGAGATGGAGGGCGATTTGTTAGACATAATTCTTTCAAGAAAAACGTGGTGCAGCTATAAGATATGCAACAAAATAGATTTGTTGAAAGGATTTAGAAATTTTCAAGAAAATGTAATTGACAGGTGTAAAGCTGCATCACACAAGCTTTTGAATTTTTTTTTCAAAATAATGCAAATTGGCAGACTTAAAGCTGCACCCATAATGCCATTCAGAAATACTTTCAAACTAAACACCATTAGCAAGTGTAAAATCAAGTTTCACAGCATATGACTCTTGTAGACAAGCTTGGAAAATATGGAAGCATAGATAAGGCCTGAATTGACAAAAACAGAGTGACAACAATGCCGCAAGTTCACCTCAAACAAATTTTAAAAGAGACTTATTTATGTTTTAGATATTAGTTATAATATGACCAATCTTAGTGTGGAATAAAAGCCATTCCAACTAAGATACAAAATATGGAAACATTAGCAGCATGTTAGATGGTGAAATTTTCAAACAAGCATGAGTCTAGGCCCTCCTTCTAGTGCCATTATGTGGATGATGAAAATCTACAAATGGCTAAAACTAACACACACATTAGCATGATTAGAATTTTAAAACAAAGCAAATTATCAACATCCCTATGAAATAATGAAACATGTTGATCATGCAAATGAAAGGAATCAAGGAAACTAAACAAAGCATACAAAAAACATGATCCAACTTTATCTCATAGTGGATTGGTGCTTTGATAAGCTTGATGTTGCAAATGATTGGTGGACAAAATCAGTTCTCAGTTTAAGAGAATGACTTTGCATAAAGATTGTGGAGTTGTGGAGGATTAAACCAATGGATATGATCTCTATTTATAAAATAGAATGATAGAAGAATGCCAAACATGGAGATGCGGGACTAAAGATAAGCCAATGAGAAGAGGCCACTTGTCAACTTGTGATAGGGTGAGGAATGAGCACATTTTGGTCAATGTGCCAAAGAGAGGGAGATTTCAAATTTGAATTTGAGAGTAAATGTTGAGTTTGACTTGCAAGGGACATGTAAGAGACATGTAAGACCTATTAAATGCCTTGCTGGGTGTACATGTCCACTTGTTTTTGAATTCAAACTTGAGGGAATATTCCTCAAAGATGCCATGTTGATGGAAAATGCTGATTTTAATAAATCAATAAATTGATTTATTGGTGCAAGTGGGAAAAGCTAGAGGATGTGATGGGTGATTAGGTTAGGTTAATTAGGATTAGATTATATTAACTGATGATTAGGGGCTTTGACCCTTTTGGCTTAAATATTTTGATTTATTTAAATCAAAAAGGGATGAAAGGTGATTTCAAACTTAATTAAATAAAGGATTGATTTATTTAATCAAGAAGAGCGATGCTAGGATCAAGTTGATTTATTTAATTTAAACTGATGACTTTAGGAGATTGATAAATAAACTTGATTTATTTTATGAATGGATGAATATGACCTAATCAAATGCATTATGCCAATTTTGTGTGTCTACAACAATAAATCTCAAATGTCCTTTTCCATAGGATCAAAAGGGTGGATGGGATTGATGTGGTTTGATTAGGAAGTATGCATCCTATTAAGACCAAAGATGGAGGATATACTAGATGATCAACATGACATAGGATATTCAAAACTAATTGGACCTCCTGATACTAACGAATTTTATCTTGTTAAGAACCATCTAGGATAAGGAAACACTTGACGACACAATGCAACAACAACAAGACACACCTTAAGGACCTGGGGGCTCGGGGGTTGATAAAAGATTAGCCTTTCCTACATGAAAGCATAGAGCCCTCGTAGTTCGATAAAAGGCTGATGAATGAGCATGAATAAAAGAAGAAAGATGACAATAGAGACGATGATGGATGACAAAGACCAGATGGATGAATGCCATGGGAGCTGATCAAATGATCAACCTTGCCTATGTGAAAGCGTAGAGGAAATGTAGTTTGACAAAAGGTTGATGACCGACCATGGATAAAGGATGATGAGATGACCATGATAAGTGGATAAAATTATGGAACCGATACGATGAGATAAGGTAGACCTAGTGGATAAGATAGGATGATGGTGATTGCATGAAGCTCAAGGATGGGATAGTTATCCCAATCATCAAAAATGAATTGGGATGATGATATGATGGATAGATGAGTGATGAAAAGTGATAGGAGATTGGAAAGATGTGTGAAAGAGATGGGAGTGATGATAGTGAGATAGATGGAATTGGGTTGCATTAGGGGGTAGGCTATAGGTAGATGCCAATGACAAGGGATTATGAGATGGGATGAGGATAGAGATGAATGGATAGGGAGATAAGGATGGGGGATGGAAGGAATGTTATGATGGATGGAGAGAGGGAGAAGGATTTGGATGTGGAAAAGGTTACTGGTTGGATAGATGGGAAGGTAAGGATTTGGAAGATGGAAGGGATTAATTTTTTTGGATGGATGGATGGGAAGGTAAGGATGGGGAGATGGAGGGGATGATATGATGGATGAATGATGTCTCCAAGGACTATGTCGCAAAGGAAGTCGATTCCCCCACTCTAGATATGTCATGTGTGATGAGGTAGGAGGGATGGAAGACAAGTGGATGGGAAGATAAAGAGATAAATGGAGGAGGATATGATGGGTGGATGAGGGAGGGAGATGGATGTAGATAAGATGCATGCATAAGGAAGGGGGATTGATGGTAGCATTACTGGTGGAAAAGGAAGGTAGATGAATGTGGAAAGGGAATACAATCTAGTGTATGGATGAAGGGAATGTATACCAAGAGGTGTCCAAAGCATGCATAGATAGGTGCCCTTGTCTTTATCAAGTTCACAAGAAGGATAGAGGGATTGGAGATAAATGGGATATGATGGGTAGGATGTTTAAGATAGGTGAGATGGAGAAGATTGATGAAGGGGAGGCATAGCATGAAGTTTCTCCCAAGTTTAGAAAGAGACGGATGGGGATTTACACATGACACCTGTTTTCTAGGTTTTTATCATGGTACTTATCCAAGGTGCTTGTTTTCCAAGTTTTCACCATTGGACGATTTTTATTTATTTATTGTGACTTTTTTGACTTTTGAATTTTTGGATAGCATGTGGATGGAGATGGATAAGGATAGGGATGTGGATAAGTGGATTTAGAAGACATGTGATAAGGAGATGGATGAAGGAATCAAGCATAAAGTTCCATACAAGGTATTAAGATCCCATGTGTGAAGTGACCATTGGATGTTGGTACAAGCTTATTAGGATAAATGGATTATGCAAGAGAATGGATTGAAGGCATTGGATGAGGGAGATATGTGGGATAATGGATGGGACACTAGAAAGTGTATTGATGGAATGGTGGGGTGGATGTGTGATGGGGGAATGTTTTCAAGATCAACATTGACACATATGGTGGGGGATGTGAAAGGATAGGAGGATTAATGGATGAAGAGTGTGGGGATAATGGAGGGGCTGGGATAGTGAATTTTGGGACATAAGGACCCAAAATAGATTTAGGAGATGAAGGATGTGAATCATTAGTTTTTGGATTAGCGACTTTGGATGCTATTACATATTTTTCATTTGAAGGCATTGTATCTTTTTTCTTTGAGATCCACATTGTTTTTATTTTTTCTTTGGTGGGATTGTGTAGATTTTGGAATTAATTTGGATTTTGGATTGGATTTCTCTTTTCTTCAACATGTCCTTTTAAGAGGACATGAGGAGCTTTAGATTTATGTGGATGTTTAGATTTATGAACTTTTACTTTGGCATCCAAAGTGCTTTTAATAGCAATGGGATGGGTATGGGGAGATGGATGATGTGGAGGAAACATGAATGGAGTGATGGAGGTAGGATTTTGATGATGATATGTGGATGGAGGATGTGTAGGTATGCACCTTTGTTGATCTTGATTGGGGAACATGAAAGTGGGATGTTTATGAAGGGTGATATGGATAGGTGATGGATGGATAAAATGATGAATAGGATGAGAGAGAGGAGGTGATTTTGGGATATATAAGAGCCCAAAATGGACTTAGTACCTAGAGGATGTGTGATGGTGGATGGAGGGACATAAGGACCCAAAATGGATTTGGAGGATGAAGGAGGAATATAGATGGTTGTTTTGAGGTAATATGATGGAGGAGGGGGGATGGAAATGAATGGTTTTGTGGAGTGATTGGAAAAGCCTATTATTCTCTTGGAAGAGGCTCGTTGAGGATGTATGGAGGTTGTACCAACATTTTTGGATTGCGATTCTTGAGATACATATCCAAGACCTTGTGCACGTGGATTTTATTTGTCATGGATGGGATCTAAAATACCTTTCTCATGAAGGCCTAAACCTTTTCCTTGATAGTTATTTCTCTTAAGCATTCGATCTGTGGTAGGATGCTTGTTACTTTGGAATAATGGTGTGAGTCCACTATTAGGTGGGGGAGGATGGGTGGTGTATACATGTTCTTCTTTTGCAAGAAAACCAACATGGATGAATGTAAGAGTACCAAGGGGATATAAACATGGTGTTGGGATGGTATGGTTAGGTGGTGATGGAGGATCAAGAGATGGAGATGATGGGATGGTAGGGTCTTGATTCGAGGGAGTGGGTGATAAGGGATCAAGAGAGGGATCAGGTGATATGAGGCGATCTTGATTTGTGGTAATGGGTGATAAGGGATCATGCGTTGGAGTGATTGGATCTTGAGTGCCAAGGAGATCATGGGATGGAATGGATGGGGGGCTATGATCTTGAGTTGGAGTAGATAGGATGGCATGATCTTGATATGAAGGAGGGGATATGTTGGTATGATTTGGATAAAACTCTTGGCATGACTCATCGTGTGTGGGAGGCATGATGATGGAGTGTTGGAGGGACTCCATGAGTGGGGGAGATGGAAGGATGGAGGATTCATGAAGTTCATGGGAGTTGGTTTCGGTGATACTAGTAGTGGAAGGAATGGATTGGATTTGGGTGTCTTCAATGGATTGGGTGGATCTAGGAGTAGAAGATGGGGATTCAATGGATTCGGTGGGTTTGATGGTCTCAATGGTTTGGGTGGTGCTAGGGGTGGTAATAGTAATGATAGGTGTGGGATGGAGAAGAGTCTCATCACTAATGACCATGGATGATGGATTGGGATGACATGGATTCGCAACATAAATATGTGGAGTTGAGGATGTATTCCTTGTCATGAGTCCTTGGATGACATATGGAGTGAGATACTTGCATATTGTAGGCTCAAATGGTGTGGCGGGAATATATGAAGGTTATCAATGGGTGGAGGACTAGGATTATGGATTGGTGGATTAGGATTAGATAGACGAATGTGATTGGATGGAGGACTAAGGGTAGGTAGAGGATTAGGATTGGTGGGGTGATCAAGATTAGATGAAGGATTAAGGCAGGAATATTGGGATGGTGGATTAGGATAGTAGGACATGGATGCTGGATTGATGTTTGAGAAAGTGGATGGGGAATTATGATAGGAATATTGAGACGATGGATTAAAGTGGGAAGATGTGGATGTTGGATTAGGATGAAAGGATGGGGATGTAGGATTAGAATGGGAAGATTGGGATGATGGATTAAGGTAGGAATATTAGGACAATAGATTAAGATAAGATGTGGATGTTGTATTAGGATGGGAAGATTGGGATGGTGGATTGAGGTAGGAGTATTAGGATAAGAAGACATGGATGTTGGATTAAGATGGGAAGATTGGGATGGTGGATTGAGGTAGGAGAATTGGGATAGAGGATTGGAATAAGAACATATGGATGTTGGATAAGAGAAAGATGTAGATGAAGGATATGATGAAGATGTGGATGGGGAAGATAATGTATATCCCTTGTCAAAGGTAGCATAAGGATTGATAGTAGGTGTGGACGAAGGCATGATGGGATAGTGTGGATGGCTGATAGGATTTTGGATGATAGTTGAAGAAAGATTACTAGAAATAATAGCATCAAAGGGATCCATATCATACTCATCTTGATCAACAAGACTTTCATTATCATCATCAACATAATTGTGGTTCCCCTTTACTACTATTTTTGGTTGCACTTGTGAAGGATAAGGATTCATAACGTTGAATTAGATGGATATGGATTGAAAAGATGGAAATAGATGATTAGAAGAAAAGGGGAGATGATGAAAATATAAATAGAATGGATTAGAAGAACATGGAAGAAAGGGTCATAAGATTTGTTTTGATATTAGAAGATATTGGATGTAGATGGGATAAAGCTTAGATTGGGATGTATATTAAGCTCAACTTGGGATTTAATTTAAGCTTAGATTAGGATTGGATTGAAGCTCATATTAGGATGGTTGAAGGATGTGACGTGATAAACTCTAAACCAAGCTCAGAGGTTTAACTAGAGATGATGTATGATGCTGATGACTAGATTGGATTGTGAAAAGGATGATTACGACAACAAATATACCTCAAGATGGAAGTAGATTGATTGGACCATGGATGATTACTGACTCAGGACAGATAACAATCCTAAGTAAGTGTCATTGATGACGATAAGGATCAAACACCTAAGTCAACTTGGATAACAACCCCTAAAACAAAGCCTAAGAGATTGGGATTGATGAACTGATGATGGATGTACAATCTAGGGATGTACTACGATGAACCTATATGCTTTGACTAAGGATTCGATGACTTTCATAAAATGTAGATGGACTAAAATGACAATTTTGGGTAGATGGATGAAGATAAATTTTTTTCGATTGTGGCAAAGGACTATGAAGACAACAAGATTTCAGTGGAGAAAAGAATTCACTCCCTGGAATTTGTATGGGCAGCGGATATGCCTCTGTATAGCACAAATTCGCCTATTTTGGTCACGACTTTTCATATTTAGGGACAATGGATTTTCGTCTGCGTTGAGAAAACTCACCTATTTGGGGGACTAAAATTCACCTATGTCTCAGGGATGCAGAAGAAATGAGCTAAGTCGATATGAAAATTTTCCTATATTTAGAGGGCACACAAGAAACTGACTAAGTCGATATAAAATTCACCTATATCTCAAGAAACAGGCTAAGTCGATATGTAAATTCGCTTATATCTCAAGAAATGGGCTAAGTCAATATGAAAATTCACCTATATCTCAAGAAACGGGCTAAGTTGATATGAAAATTTTCCTATATCTCAAGAAATGGGCTAATTCGAGATGTAATTCACCTATATCTCAAGAAATGGGCTAAGACGAGAGGAAAATTCACCTATATCTGGAGGGCACACAAGAAACGGGATAAGTCGATATGTAAATTCACCTATATCTCAAGAAACGAGCTAAGTCGATATGCAAATTTTCCTATATATGGGGAAACGAGTGAATTTGATGGATGAGGACTGATATAGACTCACCTAAAGGACAGGCATACTCACTTAATCCAAGGAATAGGTGAAAACGGAGTTGCCTAAGAAGGGACCCACAGGAAAATTCACCTTTGACAAAGACAAATTTTCCTAAAGGGATGACCTAGACAGGACTCAAACTTGGAATCTCCCTTTTGCAGGGAAAAATCACCTGTCCATAGTGCAAATTCGCCTCTGTAAGGGGAAAATTCACCTTTGAAGGTAGGGGTTGACTATGGAAAAGGACAACAAACATTGCAAACAATAGAAAGAATGTTGGACTGACTCAACTGAAAATAAAAAGCACTGGTATCACACAATGAAGACACGCTAGGCAACACGATCCTAGAAATTAGTGATAAGGTTTTACAAACTTGATGTAGGCCCACCACCTTGAGTGGAAAAGCCAAGTTTAATACTCCATGATATTGGGGTGGTTCTCTGGATCACCCTTTCTCGCGAAGGCAGATAGCTAGCGTTCCAGTGGCACAGGGGACCATCAACAGAGGCCACGGGCTCACCTTCACAATCTCTCTTAAGGACTATCGTAGTCCACCACAAGGATTTCTATCTCAACCCAAGGGAGTACGTGGTGAGTAACTTCGAGGTAGAGTGCACATCCCCTACACTACACCAAGTTGCGACTAAAATACGGGTCTCTATTTAGGCTATACAAGGCTATCTCGTGTGTCCTTGATATACACTTGGTACATGAGGCACAATTGTGAACACCAACTCATCACAAGTGTGGATCAGGATCCCCAATGAGGTATTGGAAACTTAGACCAACCCTGCATGTCTTTTCTAGGTATCACCCTAGCTTCAATGCTTTGCTAGACATGATGTGACTGGATTGGGGTAATAGCTTTAGCTCTCCCCCCTTTATATACCCTGCCGGTAACACGTGGTTGGGATCATCCCCTAGGTGATGAAATCCCAAGCAGGTCCCACTAAGGGAAGAAGATACTAGATGTTTTGGTTGGTCCCCAGGCTTGCACGCAGTGCAAGGGGAGAGCTTAGATGCACTAGCACCTCCTAGGTAGACTAGATTGGACTAGAGCAAACTACAACTTCTCATCACCCAGGATCACCAAAAGGAAGAAGGGGATTGGATATGTCAACAATTTACTTTGAAGCACAACAAACAAAGTATATTTTCCCTTTAATTAATCTACGTGTGCCTAGCTAGTATGGAAATCAACAGATAGACTAACTACAAGGGTCTTCGACCAATCATCTTGTAGAAAATACATCAATAATTTTGACCACTGATCTTGGATGATCGAGAGACAATTGTTGCACTAATTGTTAGTAAAAAGGAACACTCACAAATAGACGAGTTAGCAAATCAGTACTTGAAACTAAAACCAAATTGAAGCTAGGAATTGAAAAATTAAGTTTCAGGTTCACCTCAAATTTGCCTTTTTGCGAGGAAAATTCACTTGTTCTCTTTGATCAAATTCACCTATTCTGGGAAGAAAGGGGCGAATGCGCTATCGATTGTTCAAGAGGAAAGGGGAAAATGCACTATCGCCTGTTCAGGAGGAAAGGGGTGAATGCGATATTGCCTGTTCAGGAGGAAAGGGGTGAATGTGCTATCACTTGTTCAGGAGGAAAGGGGCAAATGTGCTATCGCCTATTTAGGAAGAAAGGGGTGAATGCGCTATTTCCTATTCAAGAAGAAAGGGGCGAATGCGTTGTCACCTATTTAGGAGGAAAGGGGCGAATGCGCTATCACCTGTTCAAGAGGAAAGGGGAAAATGTGCTATCGCCTATTTCCCAAAGAGCACTGCAAATTCGCCTTTGCATTGAGCAACTTCACCTCTCAAGTCAGATTTTCCCCTTCCCAAGAAAGGGTGAATTCGATTTCGCCTTTTTTGATTGCAGATTCACCTTTGTAATAGGAAAGTTTTCCCATTAAGGCAAAATTTCCCCTGCTTATAAAAACTTGAACCTGCAAAATTCAAACAACAAAAAACATAAAAGTGCAGAACCATGATGTGGGTCCCACCGAGCGTGCCAAAAATGTGTGCAGTGTTTTTACCCCATCTAGAATGCAAGAAATAAACTCAAGCAAGAGATAAAAAACCAAATACAACACTCAAGATTGGGCTAAAGATGAAACTCAAAAATTAATATATAAAGTTAATTTTACCTTGTTTGAGCTTGATGGAATTGTTTTCCCTCGTTGATGGCTTGATATGTGTGCTCTATATTCATTTCGATGGCATAACGACTCGTTGTAGCTTGATTTGGTCACAAAATGGAAGCAAGATGGTTATGGTTGCAAGGATTTGGCTATGGAGATTGAAAGATTGGGATTAATGTGATAGATTTTGGTTGCATATGGTTGAATGCTTCAAAATGGTTGAGAATGCAAAAATGGCTAAGTGTTAAGCACTTAGCCAAGGGAGATAGCAATGGACGGTGGAGATTGAAAGGGGGAAGAAGATCAAGGGTTGAGATCAAGGTTGACCAAAGGAATTAAAATTTCATTTTCAATGTGCATGGAAAGGATAAAAGGAATTTAATATTCCTTGGGAAAGAGAAAATGAATTTAATATTCCTTGGGAGATAGGAGAGGAATTGAAAATTCCTCAAAAGGACCTTGGGTTCAAACAAAAAGGAATTAAAAATTCCTTGGGGGATGGGGAGAGTTGAGCAAATGGTAGATTGGGATAGCTAAGCAATGATTATGTTGTGTAAGTGAGGGATTAGGCAAATTATTAGGTGGGTAATGAGGATTACTGATCCACTTGTATTTTATGGAGGATGTGACATGAGGGGAATTAAATAAATAGATTATTTATTTAATTCTTTTGAGGAAAAGGGATAAGGAATGGGAGTAAATAATTAAAGGTAATTATTTACTTTATGCTAGGATTTAAAGATGATAGAAGAAATAAATTAGGATGAAAGGATAAGGGATAAATGAATATTAATTAAATAATGGTGTATTATTTGATTAATATAGAGGATATGACATTAGTTGAATTGGGGGTAAATTGACCAAACTAAAGTCGTCAATTTTCAGTGTCTACAATTTGAATATTGAACATCTTCTAAGAAGGTATCTCTAGACATATATTATATTTCTTTTGTTATTATTTATATATTGAGAATCTCTTCTTGCCAAGTTTTCCCACTTCATGGGTTTATGAGGGTGTCTTCTATGAAATTATTCTTCTCTTATTTGTTCCTTTCTAGGTATAATTATTTTGCAACAATTTTTTTATATCTAGATTAGTTGTATTATTTTTCTCATAGAGTTGAATAGGAAATTGTTTCATTCTAGTGCATTATATCCATTTATTTTATTCACTATGAAATACAGATTTGGATTCAAATTTAGAACCAAAAATCCTAATTTTAAAAAATGAAATTTTAAATTCATACCTAAAGCTAGTGACCGTAAAGAAATTTGTAATTAGTAGACAATCACTCTATTGAATTTTTATTGTAAAATTAGTCAAATTTTTGACTCCCAATATTTTCTCTATGATCCCTTAGCTTGTTTTCCTTGCGTAAATAAGCTTCATTAAATATAGACTTATTCAAAATAATATTATTAATTTCTAGGGAAAATATAGTTTTTCCAATCTTAATAACTAATCAATTTTATTAAGATTAATATTACCAAATATTATAGAAAGATTGGTGGCCAAATTAGTGTAACTCAGGAGTACAAGATGAGACCATCCTTCAAGGGTGGGATGCCATCCCTAAAATGAGGCAGTTTGAGAAGGAGTTGGCCAATTTGAAGTAGGTGGTGATGGGTATGTAGAATGAGAAGAAATAAAATAGTTTAAGACTTACTTCTATGGAAAAAAGTATTGAAATATATAAATAAGAACCTGGAGAGAATTGTGTAGGTTAATAAATGCACCATAAAGAATAGTGCAAATGGGATCAAGATCATAACTAAGAGGCTAAAAAAAATATAAGAGGGGAAAGTAAATTAGTACATAGAAGTTGAAGACAATAAGAGTCATGTAAGGCCTAGTATGAGGACATGTGCTAGTAAGAAAAAATATTTTGAAGCCAAGAAAAATGATCTCATTGAGTTCACTAAGCTTCGAGAGAACTTTTATTTGTAGGAAATGGAATTTGTTGAGACCTTGAGGCACCTTTAAGTGGTCAGTGCTACCTCTGTTCTTTTTTTGTGTTGTTATCTCTTTTCTACTAAGGGTTCACTTTTTGTGATCATTTTGCTATGTTTTTACTTTTTTTATGTTGTTCTATGTTTTAATGTAATAAAGTTTTGGGGATCTTCAAAACCTTATTTTCCTTTAATCAATTTTTTTTCCAAAAACTATGACTCCATTAAATGGTCATTTATCCTTGCCATGACCTACACACTTGGTATTAGGTCTCACTTCATGTAGTTTGTGGAGATACTATTTATGGATTATTTAGCCTACATAACAATTTCTAGCTATCCTTTGGGCTTCATAGGTCCATCCATCAAGGGTGTCTTCTTTCCCCAACACTTTATGTTATTGCTACTAAGGGATTTAACTACCTCCTTACTTAGATGTGACCTCTTAATCCTTGGTCAAGAGAATAACTCTTCTCAACTCTTCTGACAACTAGTTGATGGTCATTTTCTTGATGATTTTTTTCTCAATCTCATTGACCTGAACTAAATAATTTCACTTAATCTCTTCAGTGTTTAGACATATTCTATCAAACTCCTAGGTTCAATATTCAATGCTAACAGACTCAGTCATTTATTCCTAGAGTAAATTATCTTGGTTGATTTAGTTGTAAATGGATTGATTATGGGAAACCTTTTTGATTTATTGGAATTCCCTCTTCTTTTCAGGCCTCACCCTCCATGTTTTAATAAGTAGTGGTTGATAAAATTAAGAAAAAAATCACTATTTGCTTACCAAATTTTTTTCTTTGGCTAGCAAATTTAAAAATTTCTCAAAAGTGTTGGCATCCACACATGTGTGTATTACTCTTCTTCTTGTGTTCCCTCCAAGGCTTCTTACTTGTGAATTAAAACTCTAAAGATATTTTCTTTGGGCTATTAGTGAAGGACAACATGGCTTTCATCATGTGGCCTAGGTTTTTGTTTCCTACCTCATATCTTTAGAGAACTAGGCTTTCTCTCCATTCCATCCACAAAAAAGGTATTTCCCTTTGTTCTAAATGGGTTCTCAGAGAATTAAAAGTTGGAAAATGTTAGTTAGGCATTATATTAACTTTTGGAGAACCTTCAAATCATTGAACTTGAAAGGGCCTAGACTTCAACACTCTCTCACTATGTTGGAAACTATCAAAATTTAAGGTACTTTTTCCATAAAAAATATTTGGAGAGCCTGGGAAGCTATCAACCCTTGTCTTTACTAGGTGGGGAATAAATTTCATAATGGTATTTCTATCAATAAATAATCTACTTGTGGTATTTAGTTATCCCTTATCAAGAACCCCCTCTAGAAAAAGTTCCATGGATTCGTGCATTAAATTATTTAAGAGAGGTGTTTGTGTGTTTCCAAACTTTATAAACATAGCCACCAAGAAATTTCTCTTTTTACTTGAATTAAAATTAAAATTTAATATTGCTAATCAAGGCCAAGAAACAATTTAATTTGTGATTAATATTGTATCTCTCCAAATGCTTCATAAATTGGGGTGATCTCTCTTAACCCTTGGTGGAAGGATTGGAAATGGTATCTAGATATAATATTTCAAAATTAAAGTTAAAGCATGGGATGCTTATATGGTTGTTCCCTCATCTTCCTATGGTAGAACTAAGTCTTCAACATGGCAACTCCAATCATCTAATGGAACTTGACATTGTTGGTTCAAATACTTTTGGTTGGAAATCTTGGATCCTAAATTGGATCATTCTTCCTAATGCATTCTCTACATAGGCATTCCTATGGGTAGCCATTTGGCTCATATGCACATTTTTATTCCCCATTGTCTATTTTTTGGATAGATGGAATCCTTCAAGCACCTCTTTTGGTTTTCTCCTAGAAAGATTGGAGGCTTCAAGTTGGATTCATGATTTCTTCTATCCTTTTAAAATGACTATTTTTTCTTGGCATATGATTATTCTTCAAGATTGATCTTATCTCTTGCACGGGTATACCCAAGTTTGACATGTTTATAGGGTAGAAATTCTCTTTAGTATTTTAAAAAATTGAAACAATTCTCTTCTTTTTGGTTGTTTTACTAATACTCACTATTCTTTGTATACTAAAGCCATGATCTACTCTAATGTTCTTATGCATATTCAAGTGCAAGCTAGTAAAGTTGTTCTCGAAGTTTCTCATCTTCAAGAGTTGCTAGCTCACTAGTGGAATTTCCCCCTATAATGTTGTCATATCTCTAGATCCCTTCTCTTCTCCTTAAGGGTGTCAACATGGATGCAACACACCCGCTAAACATGATACTAAATCTCACTCTTATGGTCTTTGTAGCTCTTAGCCTCTATTTCCTAAGACAATGTGGGCCATGGAAAATGGTCTTAGCTCTCTAGGATACATTTGCCTCCTTTCGAGGGCATGGTGGTGCTCTTAGCTAACCTGAGTTTGATAAGTTCCCCCACCTAGAGTTTTCTAGTTATCTAATCCATGCTTAGTAGCGCTCAAATAACCCTCCTTAAGAAAACGGTGCTCTCATTGTCTGGGAGCCAATTGATGATTTTATTCTCATATATGTTTGGGGTAATCTTGATGATAAGAGCCCACTCCTTCTGGTTGTTTCTTTAGTTGCTTAGACTATGTTGGGTTTAGCCCTATTTATATTTTTGTATATTTATTATGAACTTGGTCCTGCTAGACTTTATGGATAAAAAAATTCAACACCCATACTTCAGAAAGAATCAAATACAAGATGATATGAATAACCTCCTACCCAAAAAGAAAGCAATAATTTGAGAGATACGGTTATTAGAAACTTCCCAACCATTTACCACCAATATTTAATGTTGAAACAAAAATATTAAATATATCATGAGAGCCCAAACATTTAATACTCTTATAATATTAAATGCATTAAAAAAAAATTCCTTTGAATTGCCAAAACCTCTAAAGCACAAAATATGTAAGTTCAATCCTTACATTTCTACTATCATTTCAGATAATATTTTTGATAAGACAATTTAAACAAATTTAACTCCTTTGCTTTTATAAATAGTCATCAATAACCCCATTATATACTTATATGCTTACATATACAAACACCCTAAGAAAATATCGCCTTATTATAAAATATGCCAGGTTAAGTGCCTGCTTGTGATCTAAGCGTTCGGAAGAATGTGATGCAAGTTTCAAAGCTGAAGAATCTTCGGCCGGCGCAAATCTAAATTAAACTTCTTTTATGGGCCACTTTATTGTCAGGCTACGGTCAGATTCTTTTGCGAGCGTGCTCAATTAGTGAAAACTCAATGCACAGGACGGTCAAGAGGCCTGTATACCAACAAGAAAAGGATACATCGTTTCCACCTGCTCCCTTCAACATTAGTCTACCTCCGAGTAAAAAAATTTCTGGAAGTGGAAGAATTAAAATTAATGGCTCACTTGAGGTCGATGTCGCCGCAGAAAATGAGGAGTTCTGTAGAATTTCTACACAAAAATTGCACAAAACGGGTAATCCCGTGAATTCCGAACATCAAAAGAGGGTGCACCGTGGGATAGAAGTTAAATCCTTCCTTTAAGAAAATTTTGGGTTCATCAGCTAGAAAAATTGCAGGCGCAATATGTCCCACTCTAGGCCCTGCTCTTCAGCGGAGCCCTCAGTTACTTTCGATGTTACCAAAACGTTTGACGTTTTCTTGAGCTTTCGCGGCCCCGACACCCGTGAAGGGTTTGTGAGACGACTGTACTCTGCTCTTGTTCGAGAAGGGGTTCGCACATTCTTAGACGAAGAAAGCTTAGAAATGGGAGACCATATCCCTGCTTCTTTGGAAAGAGGAATCAAGGAAAGTAGGATATGCATTCCTATTTTCTCCAAAAAATTTCCGGAGTCAAAATGCTGCTTGGAAGAGGTGTCGCTTATGGTTAAATATCGGTTTAAAATCTGTCCCCTGTTTTATGACGTTTTGCCTACTGTTCTTAGGTGCCGGGATGGAAGTGAGTATGCAGAGTACTTCAAGCAGCATGAAAGCCAGCAAGGATTATCTGCCGAGTTAATCCTTGAATACAAAAGCGCATTAAAGGATGTTTCCAATCTATGTGGTTGGTGTTTCAATCAATACAACGGCAGGTAAGCCTTTTTGCTATATGGAGGTTTATATAGTTGCCATATGTTAAGTATGTCATTGATATTAGTTTTACACTTTTGCAGGGTTGATGATTGGATCAAAGATATTGTGGTCGATGTTCGAAAAAGTTTAAATTCAAACAATCCACACAAAGTGTATCTGGATATTCCAGAATGCTTTGGTTTGGACCGGCCCGTGGAGCATCTCAAGAGATTAATAAACGCAGCGGTTCATCAGAAGAAGATGGTGAGAGTGGGCATACATGGCATGGGTGGGATAGGTAAAACCACCTTGGCAAAGATCGTTTGCAAAGAACTTCCGTTCTCACAGTTCCAAATGTTTTCTTTTGTTCTAAGTGTGGGAGAAAGATGTCAAGAAGTGAATGGGCTTGTAAAGCTTCAGATCCACATGCTCAAAGGTATCTCACGGTTCAGAGGTGAAGTAGATCATGTTGATCAAGCCAAGGGTCGGCTACAAGAGTGGCTTAGGGGTAACAGAGTTCTACTCCTCCTCGATGACATTGAAAGTCCTGAGCAGCTCGAAGCTCTTTTAGGAAATTTCAGGGATTTCGGGGCAGGCAGCTGCGTGATCATTACATCACGCGATGAACAAATCCTAAGAGTGGCTAACGTTGATGTAGTCTACGAGGTACGAAGGCTTCCTCACCAACATGCCATACAGTTGTTTAATTTTCACGCATTTCCCGATTCTCGCTGTCCAGATCAAGAGCTGCAAAGTCTCAGCAATGATATTGTTACTGCCTGTGAAGGCCTCCCTCTTGCCCTTCAAACCTTTGGGAAACAACTGGTTGGTGAAGGGGATAGAGATGTATGGAAAGAAATGGTAGGAAAGTTAAGATGTGAACCTAATATCCAAAAGAAACTCAGAGTCTCCTACGATAGGCTTGATCCCATTGAAAAGGAAATGTTTCAAGATATTGCTTGTTTTTTAAGATGGAGGAAGAAGGAAATTGTTTTGATCTTTTGGGCAGGGCTGATTCCGAGTCCTCATGCAAAAGTCCTTGGTAAGCTTGGGCTCTACCAACGAATTCCTGATGCATCGGTGCCTCCAAGATTTGGGAAGAAGTATTTCAAATGAAATGCATACAGAGCCCCGTAAACGCACAAGACTATTTGATGAGGACGATGCGCACCGTGTTTTACGGAGACCCAGAGTATGGAACTCTTTGTAAACCTTGTTAATTTTTGAAGTGTTTCACTGGACCATTTTCTCTTTAGTCTTAGATAGTAGTTAGAATAGGGAATTCAAAAATATTTGCATATTCCACTGGAATCGCAGGAAAAGGCCAAGCTTGTGCGTTATTTTTGGTATGAGCCCAAGGAGCGGATAACATTGAAGGCAGAAATGTTCAAGTCACTGTACAACTTGCAGTTGCTTTGGCTCACAGATATTACCATAGAAGGACACTTTTCTGGGGAATTCTCCTTGGAGGATTTGAGATGGTTAAGCTTGAGAAAATATTCATCAAAACGGCTACCTCAAGGAATGAACTTGCACAAGCTTGTTATTCTGGAAGTGACCGATAGCCAGATCACTCATTTGTGGGACGAAACAACAGAAGAAAATCCAACTGTAATTAGCAATATTTTTTTTCTTTTCCTTTAAATTCTGTAATCACTAATCAAACAGATAATTGGTATCAAATTTCTCATAACTTATGCATGACGTGATATTTGAACAGATGAGGCCTGCGAATCTTAAAGTGCTTATTTTGAGTGGATGCGCATCCCTGGAGAGTCTTCCTGCTACTCTATGCTATACACCGTTGCAGATGTTGGACCTGCACAATTGTCATTCATTGAGCCTGCCTAATACCGTAGGAAGCTGGACCAGCTTAGTTACTCTCGACATGGAAGGATGTAGTGTTTCTTCTTTGCCTCAAGACTTTGGCGAGCTTGCGAATCTGAAGGAACTGAATCTCTCACGCTGTAAAAATCTGTTAATGCTTCCCAGTAGCTTTGGAAATTTGACTCAGCTGGAAAGATTAGAAATCCACCACAATCATAAGCTTACAGAGCTGCCCGACAGCTTTGGCGGCCTGAACGCTTTGGCTTATCTGGATGCCAGCTATTGCGATTCACTGAGCAGCCTACCTAATACCGTGGGAAGCTTGATCAGCTTAGTCTGTCTCGAAATGGAAGGATGCGGCGTTTCTTCTTTGCCTCAAGACTTCTGCAATCTTGGAAATCTGCAGGAGCTGAACCTTTCATATTGTCCACATCTGTCTAAACTTCCCGCTAACTTTGGGAATTTAACTCAGCTGGAAAGACTAGAAATTCCCCACAATCCTGGGCTTACAGAACTACCCGACAGCTTTGGCGGCCTCAAATCTTTGGCTTATCTGGATGCCAGCTATTGCCGACTGACAGGCAACGGACTACCGGCCACAACATCCGAACTCTGTTCCCTAAAAATCTTACATCTTGAAGGTAACAGAATTCGCCGTCTTCCTGACGGTTTGGAAAAGTCAAGGCAACTTGAGGAGCTGCATCTGGACGGGTGCAGAGAGCTTGTTGGACTATCGGAGCTTCCGTCATCGCTGCGACTTCTCTACGCCCGCAACTGTTTCGCTTTGGACACAATTTGCTGCCTTCCGGGATTGCCAAGCCTGATGGTATTAGATGTCAGCAAGTCCTGCCGCCTCACTCGCTTGCATGGCCTGGAGTCATTGAAGCAATTAAACAGGCTCAATCTGGTGGGCTGCACCAGCATCTCTTGTGGGCCTCTCGAAAGTTGCTTGGCTGGTCTCACAGCTCTCGACTGCGTTTTTTTTGGAGGGCCCGGCGTCTCATCAGATCAATTACAAATATTTTATGATTCCTTCAAGGTAAGGTTTTCTAGTTAACCAGAAGCAACCCAATTATTGTGGTCAATGCGGCACCTAATGCCCAGGCTCTCTAAACTCTTTAGATCTAACAAAGGTCGACCGATCAACTTGTGCATCTAAACTCTAAGAGTTGACTTACATGTGGGCATTTTTTGTTTTGTCAGGACTTCTCTTTCAGCAAAAAATGTCTCCTGGATAATCCAGACGCCATTGCAAATTGGCTACACGGGGAGGCGGGTGGAAAGGACGGCTACAGTATTGATTATTGCACAGATGAGAAAAAAGTTGAGTATTGTGCAGGATATATTGTTTGTTTAGTCTCCTCTGGCCATGTCCAAATCCGTGAGGATTGTGAGGTAAACCCAGGTATTAACAGGTTGAGCTACACAATTCAAAGGGATGATAATTTACTTGCATGTCCAGTGAACCATCAAAACTCAACCATAGATAGTGGCGATTACTTGGAAGTGCGTCTTGTACGAGCAGACACCACGCCAGACTTTGCTTGGTTGAAGAGCGGTAATAAAGTTAGGGTGAATGCAAGGTCTGATTATGAAAATTGGAAAGCCTGTTTTAAATTCCTAATGTATAAAGAAACTATGCCCTCTCAAGAACATAAGCCTCCTAAAATGATCACTTTTGTTATGTAAAACAACGTGACAATGATAGGTTCTAGTCTTTCTTGTGCCATACAAATGCTTATTCGTTTTTCCCGGGTCTAGGACTGAAGTGACTGAATGATTGTATATTTCCGATCTCTCTTTATTGTATGTATTCAATGTAAATTGTCCGACGTCTTTTTTAGTATTTGCTCTCATTTATGATTGCATATTTAACTTTTCAACTTGATAATGTTTTAAATTTTGTCATTGGTCTTTTATGAAAGACCGTAGACCACCTTTAAAAAAATGAATAACGATGTTTCACTCACAATTTGCTTAGCTAAGAGAATATGTAATGCAGGAAAGGTGAAGGTTTTTTTTTTATCAAGATTTCTTCTCGTTTGGCTTTACCTACTAATGACAATTGTTTTTAAAGTTAAAAGCAAATAGTTTCCACTAGTGTTGATAAATAGATAATAAAGGAAAGTTTTTGTAATTGCATTTTAAATCGGAACTCTGTTCAACGTTAAGAGTAGAGGTGAGGTCTAGTGTTCTAGTCTTGGTTTTAAGTTTGGGTTACATAAATTTAATGGTTGACTTTGGTAAGGTTTTAATGTTGTTTTTTCTCTTTTTTATATATATTGTAGAAATTGAGTAGTCGACATGATCAATGATACTAGTGAGACATACCCTCCAATATCATGGGAGGGGAGGAGACTAGACCTCATGACCTCTTGTCTCTAACAGAATGCTTTAACCCATAGAACTAGAGTTTATTTGTAAATATATCTATGAATGGTCTAAGAAATTCAATTTAATATGTACTATGTGTGTAGCATAAACTAATAGTGAGTTGTTAAATTGAGCATATACAGTAGTTTAACTACATGAATACTTCATTGTTTTTTGTTTCTCACCATATTGACTTTGACTTGTTGGTTTTAACTCTAAATTTGTTGGTAATAAATGATTGACACCTCACACCATAAAACATAATTCCCATGTCGATGTTAATTGTTTTAATAATTTGAAAAGTTATTCCCAACACTCCTTCCCTATAAATTTTGAGTTTAGTGTATAGGTGAAAATATGGAGAAAGAGATGGAATTTAAGGATGAAGTCCATGATTGAGGATCACAAGTAAAAGATAGAGTGAACCTTATATTGGGAAGGTGTTGTACACCTAGATTAATTTTGTTTCCATTCATATAGTTTTATCTTAGGCATGGGGACATCCTAATTATGGTAACTATAAATAAATAAAATTACCCCCAAGATAAATAAGATAAATCCATGAAAAATCATGTTGTATGAAATATTGATTAGATGTGCTTGATTTGAATTAGTTTGGAAATTTAAAGTACAATACCTATTGAGGGATTAGTTGTATAGTAACCAATAATAAACACAAAAAACAATAATATACAAATTAACAATTATGAAATAATATTTTTATTCAAAATAGAGAGCTCATAGAAATTGGTATCTTTGTGGAAAGAATGCAAATATTGATTAGATGTGCTTGATTTGAATTAGTTTGGAAATTTAAAATACAGTACCTATTGAGGGATTAGTTGTATAGTAACCAATAATAAACACAAAAAAAATAATATATAAGTTAACAATTATGAAATAATATTTTTATTCAAAATAGAGAGCTCATAGAAATTGGTATCTTTGTGGAAAGAATGCATGGCTTTAACTCCATTTTATTGGTTTATAAAAAGCATGTATATAAGAAATCAAAAATTTAGTAAGACTACTAAATTATGATTCTCCTTGAAAATCAAAGGATCATTTTTAATAGAAGGAAAATGCAACCTAACTTAGAAACTTGTGTGAACTCTCCAACTTATATGGTTCTTCCAATATTACTCCTAAGCTTAATCTATAGTTGAAAATGAAACATTTTAAAATATATATCACAGAATGTTTAGAATAACATAAGAATGTGCTTTAAACTAAGAAGAAAAATCTGATAAAGTTAAAAAAAGAGTTGAAAAGCGAAAAATATATTATTTTACTACTAATTGAGAAAACTATATAAAGTTAACACTAATGGAGAATATGAGATAGCTAAGCTTGAGCAAATGTTCATCAAATGGCCGCCTTAAGGATTGACCTTGCACAATTTTCTCAATGTGGAAGTGACCGACAGTCAGATCACTCATTTGTGAGAAACCTAAAGTGCTTGTTTTGAGGGGCTGCTCGCCCTAATAGAGTCTTCCTGGTACTCTATGTTATACACCGTTGCAGACGTTGGACTTGCACAATTGCCATCTATTGAGCAACCAGCCTAATAGCGTGGGAAGCTAGATCACCTACTCTCTCTCGACGTGGAAGGATGCAGTGTTTCTTCTTTGCCTCAAGACTTTGGAGAACTTGCAAGCCTGCAGGAGCTGAATCTCTCCTACTGTCTAAATCAATCTAAACTCCCGTTAGCTTAGGAAACTTGTCTCAGCTGGAAAGACGAGAAATTCACCAGAAAATTCTAAGCATACAGCTACCCGACAACTTTGGCGGCCCGAAAACATTGAGTTATCCGGATGCTGGCTATGGCCGACTTTTTAACAATGGACTACCCATCGGGATATCTGAATGGTGTTCACTAAAAATCATGCATCTGGAAGGAAACGGAATCCACATCTCCCTGGCGGCTTGGATATGTTAAGGGGAATTGAGTAGCTGATTCTAGAAGGGTGCTTTGAGTTTTCCGTACTGTCAGTGCTTCCGTCATAGTTCGAGATGCTCTCCGCACTTGCGGGACCCTCGAAAGCTACGTGGCTGATATGACAGTTCTCGAGTGCGTTCCTGTTGGCGAGGCTTGCGTCTCACCAGTCAATTATAAATATTTTAGGATTATTTTCTATGTCACCGTAAACAGTGCTCACCTGCCAAGGATAAGGTCTTGTAGATCTACCAAGCGTCAAACTAATCCACGTGAAACATCACCGACCAACTTACGACGACTTACCCGTGCGCATTTTTATTTCGGCGAGACTTTTCTTTCAGCAGAAGTTGTCTCCTCGCCAATCCTGAGGCCACTGCAATTTGGCTGCTTGTGAAGAAAATTTAGTATGAAAACAAGTGTATTGATTATTCTGCAGATGACAATAAAGTTGAAATGAATAACGTCATTTGCTTAGCTAAGAGCATATGTAAAGCAAAAGAAGATTGTTTTGTTGTATTGTCTGTCCAGCACATTGGATTCATCGTAATTATTAATTTAAATTTAGAATTTAATCCTAATTAATTGTTGTGGTTATATATATATATACGGAATAAGTTTATTAATACACTTTTTCCAAATCTTTTTACAATTTTGTTTGTGAATGTGAGAGGATGGTGTCAAATAGGAGAAGTAAGTTTGTGTTCAAGATATATAATGAGGAAATAATATCAAAATTGTGTGTGTATGTTTTGTAGGTTCTATCTATGAATAACATGCAAAATTTTCCAAGAAAGGTTTCTCAACCTTGCATCTATATGTTGAGAACATTAAAATATAAATTTTGGACTACAAAGGACATCTTTAGCTCAAAAAATTTACTAGAATAACCTTTAGCTAGCTAAAGTAGATTATAGTGACATGGACCTATCTAAGATATTCAAATAAGAAATGGGCTTAATGGGTTTCTCAAATCAAAATTTATGGTCTCCAAAATTTAGGCTATCACATCTTGAAGGGTGATCACACAATAGTGGTTTACAATTTTTGGCCAAACTGGACACTGAAATATATTTTTATAACTAAATCTTCACATTCGGGCACCTATAGCGGCTAAAACGTGAGGAATTTGAAGATGATGCAAACTAGAGTTTCATCACATTTTTTCTATAGATTCTAAAAATATTTTTTTCAAAATTTTGGAATTAGATTGCACTTCTTTTTCCATCTCCCACGAAAACTATTTTTTTTTAAGAAAACAACATTTTAAAAAAGTGATGTACACCATATAACGCATAACTTTTTTCCATGAAAAATAAAATTTTAATTCTTTCGAATTTAGATTTGTAACTCCGATTTCTAGTGCTTCCAAGTTTGGTTAGATAGTTTTTTATTGAATATTTTTTCTTTAATCAAGTTTTAAAGTCAAACCAATTACAATTCAAACATAACGCGACCGTATAACGCGTAACTTTTTTTGTATATATCAAAATTATTATTATTTTTTGTTGGATCAATGACTTCAATATTTGGTGCACTCATATTTTTCAAATTTCTTTTTTGATAATCTGCTATTTTTCCATCTGTGCATAATAGAGACCTTCATTTTCGATGAAAAACCTATGTTTAATAAAACTAAACAAACAGATACATAATAAAACCAAAACATATTAAAATTATATTTGTTAGATAGCTCGTTATGAGGACTACCTGATTCTAGTTGGGTTCATGAAGTCTCCTCCATTTTCATCCTCAACCCGAGCTTCTAAGGGAAAAAATTCTAATTTTTTTTGTGCTAGAGAGCAGGGAGGTGGGAAAAGGGGGTTTCGCTAGAACCAAGGGGGGTTCGAGCAAACTAGGGTTCATTCGAACCCCCTTTCAAAAAGGGATTTTCATTTTTTTGGCAGGACGGGGTCCACCTTGCATTTAACTAGTTCACACGAACTAGGGTTCATTCAAATGCTTTTTTGGTTCGTTCGAACCAAAGGGTTCATTCGAACCCCAAAAACCAAAATTTTTGGTATGGGGTCATTTTTTGCCACTTTTCCTTCCTCACTCAAATTTTAAACCACTTATGTGGGTTTACCCTTAAACATAAGAGCATCTATGACTCGTAAAAGATTTGTAAGAGGGAGTTACACACATACTGATAAAAACATTCACCAATCTATGGCATGTCCTTATGACTATCATAAAGCATCTTTGGATGGTTTGAATAAGGAAAATTGAAGTTCCTAAGCTAGAATCTAGTAACTATTGCATGTTATATTAAACTCTATGATATGTGGAAGAGAATTTTCCATGTTTAGTTGTTGACCACACGTAACTAGAAAATTAAATTTGGATTTGGGCCATGCATGGTGTACTTTTGGGCTCTTTCAAACAAACAAATAGTCTTAGAAAAATACTCATGGTTTATGATGTTGGTCAAACTATTTAATCGACCTTTTAGATAAAAATTGCATGGCATGTTTGTGTGATACAATTATGTTGTTAGAATGACTCGAGACCAAAGTGTTGGTGTTCCTTCCTTTAAATGCTCCTTTCCTATATTTTATTGTAACTAATATTGTTGATTAATAAGTTCCAGTTTGGATTTTGGAAGCTAGCTTTTAAATAATTAAAAGGACTTTTTTAGAATACATCAATGTATTATGGTAAATGCTTTGATTTTTTTGTCTTTCTTCTAAATTATTTTTTATTATATTTTGTATTCACATCTCCTCTTAGATTAGTTTAGGAAGTGTTTCTACACAGTAGTTCCTTTGATTTGGTAATGAATCTTGATCAACTTGAGTCCAAGTGGTAAGAACAAGATTGTTTTTAGTAATCTTGGTTTGAATGGGAGCATGCACAAAGAAGGTCTTTATTCTAAGGACTATGGAAAGCATTCAAAGATTGAAGATGGAGTGATTCACTTTCACTAATTTTAATATTTGGAAGCTCAAGATTCAAGTTTTTTCATTGATCAAAGCCTATGGATTATAGTATCTAGATCCAAACTAGCTATAATATCATTGAATAATTGGGCAATATTAGACAAAAAATTGAGGAGTCTTATCAAGCTTTACTTAGATGATTCAACCCATTGCACAAAACCTCTAAACAAATTTGAGGAACCTCTATCAAGTAAAATCCCTAGTTAATATTTTTTCCTATGGAAGAAATTGTACACTTCGGGGATGGGTGATGGTGGATTTTTTGTTGCTCACCTAAACATGTCCATCATGATTATAACCTACTTATTTTAGGTGTGAATATGAGAGGAATTCCAATGCATGACACCTTTTTTTCTTTTCTTTTTTGGACTTATGGAATAACCTATTGGAAATACTATATTTAAACTTATATTTGATAAAGTCATGGCTACTCTTGTCTCAAAGGAGATGAGACAAAAGGGTACCAAATATGCTAATGAGGCCTTGTTCTTATATGAGCAATAAAGAGAAAAGAAAAGAAGGAAAAGATTAGATCTAAGTCTCATGGGAGATTTAAGTCTCTTAGAATGTCCAAGGTAGATGTTTGAACTATTCCAAGGCATACCATTTTAGAAGAACTATGAGGAAAAGAAGGAAGAAAAAGGTTGAATTTAATGATGATTCTAATAAATCTTCTTGGTAGGATGCTAGAGATACCTTTTTGTGACCATGATAATGTTGATGGAAAAATTGCCAAATACAATATCTAGGCAAGATGTAATCACCTTACCTCTCTTGAAAAGGAAAATGATCATGAAGTCAAATGCCTCCTAAGGTCATGGGTGTTGGGTCACAACATTGTTGATTAACTAGGTGGTCAATGAGGCTCTAATATGTAAGGGGTTTGATGGTTTTCTATCACAAATTGAGGTATTTCATAGTTTAAACTAGTCTAATAGAAATTTAAAGAAAGTGAAAAAGATAATTCATAGCATGCAAGGAAAAGAAGAATGTATATTTACCCATTAACTAGACACATAATTCTTCAAATAACATTCAAGATAAATTGTTGAATAAATAAAATTGTAATGAATACACAGTTACATCCATTCCCAGTGCAAGATTAATAACATATTTCATGTTCATCAAAATTTAAACCCTTAAGAAATAAAATTTACATATTCCTTTGAAGAATTCCAAATCAAATAGAAAATAGGAAAATATCTTTCAAGAGCATAATACAAAGATGGTTTAAGTCTGACTTCCTCTATTGCATTGAATCAAATAAAAAAAATGTTAGAAACCAAGATCAGATTTGCAAACCGAAAAGACCTTCCACAGAAGAGAAAATTAAAAAAAGCAGAGAGGTTGCAAAAGAATGTGCAACATAATATTATTTGAGATAACAAATATTACAAGAGATAATTTTCTTTATAAAAGCAAAGATGCATAAACCTAATCTTATCTTGAGCAACAAGATAGCTCAATAAGATAAGGATAAAACCTATAACTTAGGAATTAAATAAAGCCCAAGTAAACTTATGCTAAAGTGTAATTAAATATTAATTACACCAACACCCCCCCATAAGTGCAACTTAGGGAGAAGCAGATTATTATGCAAATATGAGTCCCGACAACAAGGCCTGATTAGGTACTCATGTACAAATGCAAAGAGAGAGAAAACCCAGTGGGAAAAACCCCCCCTCAGAGAGATGAACTGCTGCGAAGAAGTACTGGAAGAACTCTGATGAAGCAACACTGGAACCCCAAATCCGATAGGAAAGGAAAGATACTTTTGTTTGCAAATACCATATCGGAATTACAAATGCAACAGCAGAACTGATGCCAAGGAACACTGGAAACTAACATACTAGATCAACCCTGGAATCTATAAGCAACAGTAGATGAAAGGATGAAAGGACCCATAATGATGACAAATCTGGAAGTTGTCTCTCTCGAAGCCAATGCCAAACTGAAACTAAAGCTGCCCATAGGACGAGTACCATCAAGATTCTGGAACATTAACCATAAAAAAATGGCCCTCAAATGAGAAAGATTTGAACCAATGCGGATCAAGAACTATAAAATTCCAATGTGAAGTGTGAACCAAAGCAAACCAAAGATGTGTCCAACGAAGCAAGAAGTAAGCTAAAGGAAACAACAGGAAACCAAACAAACTCATGCGAGTTGTCACCAACATGAAAGATGGATGCAAGAACCCCCCTTAATGTAACTTTATATTAGTTCATTATTACAATACCCAATGATTGCAGAAGGAGAGAATGCAAAGCTACAGAAACATAAGCGAAAATGCAAACCTAGTGCACGAAACAAAAATGAATTCATGCTTAAAATAAGATAAAAATATTATGTAAATGACCTCATATTTGCATAGAGGCTGAAACCAGCTTTCCAACGTCGTGAAAATCGTGAAAAAAGGATAAGCGAGTCAAAAGATATGCTTCCCGGAGTGAAAATAGAAACATCTGACTTCTGAGGCTGAAAAAGACATCAAAAATGCAAAAACAAAAAATCAGACCTATACCATTGCGTAGAGCTCAGAAAAATATTTCCGACGATATCTTGTTTGCAAGAAAACGACGCCGTATGTGAAATTTATGCTCGTTTCTGTGAAACTGCTCCAAAAATGTTTGATTTGGCCATGTGGAGCCCTTAGGGGCTAAAAAAATAAGGCCCCTGGTCGCATGGGCGGACTAGGGGGCTGGCGGCCATGGGGCTTCGGCACGGCCCCTAGTCACGTGGGGCTAAAAGCCCAGCGGGGGCTAGCGCCTGGGCTGTGGTCGCCCATAGGATTTGGGCGGAGCCCGCAGGGGTTGAAAGGCCGGTGGGTGTTGGCTCCTATGGCTTGCGGTCACCGATAAGACCTCCTGCTCGCAGGTAAGGGATTAAAGCCTATGGGTGGCATGGAGGTTGTAACTGTCGGCAACGGTAGGGTAGAAGCGGCGCGTTGGCGGAGGACGTCAGTGGAGGTGCTGGCGCCCACCGGCGGCGGTGGCGAGGCGGTGGCCTGCCGGTGGTGCATGGGCAATGCCATCCAAAATAATTGGCCACGCAAAAAACCATAGGGTTTTTTTGATTTTTTGATAATTTTTTGAATTTTTTTCGATACTCGAGCCTCGTGAAGCGTGCTTTGGGGCCGTACGTCCCTTGGGCAAATTTTTTTTGTGTCTCCGGATGATTGTGTCCAAATCAGACAAACTTTATATCAAAATAGGGGTTTTGGGCACTACGAATCCAATGGTGAGGTTCGTTTGGGACCAAAGTGCTCCAAAAATTAGGCAACCCCCAAATCTATCAGAAAAATCATCATGCTTGAAACCCTCGCAGATCTGGCAAATAGTGGCAAAAATGAATGAAATAAAAGTCATTTTTGACTTTTTCCAGCGCTCTGAATCCAACAGAAAACCCCAATCTGATCCAAGACACTACATAAATATTCTCAAGGAATGAAACCCTTGAGGGACCTCGAACGAGCTCTGCAATGTGTTCCTCCAAAAAAGATGAGAAGGGGTTGCAAATCGAGGCTTTGATACCATGTTCGAAACCAAGTTCAGATTTGCAAACTGAAAAGACCTTCCACAAAAGAGAAAATCAGAAAAAGCAGTGAGGTTTCAAAAGAATGTGCAACATAATATTATTCGAGATACCAAATATTACAAGAGATAATTTTCTTTATAAAAGAAAAGATGCATAAGCCTAATCTTATCTTGAGCAACAAGATAACTCGATAAGATAAAGATAAAACCTATAACTTAGGAATTAAATAAAGCCTAAGTAAACTTATGCTAAAGTGTAATTAAATATTAATTACACCAACAAAAAATACGATTCCAACAAGCTTCACTAGTGTACAAAAATTGATGTCTTCAAATTGACTCTTCTAAACTATTACAAAAAATACAAAGTGCATAAAATCTAGAAGATTCTTTGCTTATTGGACCTCAAATCTGACTTCAATTCGCAAACCCTAACAATGAGAGAGATTTTACAATATATAGACTCATAATATTTTCTCTCCAAAAAGAGAGACATGTAGCAAAATTTGGGCACCCAACATGTAGATCAAAAATTGTAGGAGGCACTAAACTGGACTATCACTAACTTTTTGTTGAGAGTGATTCTTTAGGAAATAGGCACCAGTTTCCCATTTAAACTATCAAGTAACTCTAGTTTAACTGGTGTGCCATCCTATTATGTAGGAGAAGTTCCAACACAATATCTTTAATGGTTGACTCAGTCAAAATAGAATATTCTCTTTTTCAAAATTCAGAATTCAACCCAAGGAAAACTTTAGTGGTGAATCTTCGCCAATTGGTGAATTTCTCGTGCCTAACAGGGTGTCCAAATCACCCAGATTTTACAAACTATAGGTCCAATGCATGTCCATTCCCCAATGAGTTTTTTTATGAGGCATATTTAAGCAACAAATTCACCATTGTCAAACTATGAATTTCAATTGGGCCGACTAATATTTTCACTTGGAATCCCGAAAGCATTTAATAAAACAACTACATATTTTCCAATACTATTAAAACAACATTGTATCAAGACCCATTTCGCTAATTAAAATTTATAAATAGTTGCTTGTGAAGACCCATTTATGAGGACCTATTTCACCAATAACATTAAAAAATAATTACATTTGAGGACACATTTTGCCTTGAAAATTACAATGTATCATTGTATAAGCACATAGGGTTTGCCAAATTTTTAATATACCATTTAAAAATCCTGAGGAATTCGCCAGATATGGAATCATAAATTGATATAAATATAATCAAAAGTGTCATTTATTCTTACACATTTTGTTCGATTATGAGGTTCTACTTCTTGATTCGAAAGTCAGTGAAACCTGAAAACATAGACTTAAAGGTGAGTGATCATTTCTTCATAGTGTTATTAGTTAAATAATAATAAGTTTTCTTTATCTCTTTTCCATTCTTGCTTCAATCTTAAAGATGATATTGAGTAGGGAATGTGATCTATATTATTATTCTTTGTCCTTAAACAAGAAGACATTTTTTTCTAGTTTTTATTCGAAGTGAGAGATGAATACGTCGAGTGATCCATAGATCAATATGTTGAACGACTCGAGCAGTAAGGGTAAGGCTCTTACCACTCCTAAGGGTGGTGAAGAGACTCCTACTACTCCTCAGGGTGGTGAAGAGACTGGGAGGCCATCAAAATTCCAAAAACTTAGACATACCATATAGTCTTACTTTGGAATTGCCAAAGTTTCTAATCCATCAAGTCAAGATGGAGCTACTTTATCAACTCTTCTACCAAATATTGGTAACATTCACAATACTTCACAGCCACCAAAAGGTCAAGTTGAGATTGTCATTGATTTAAATCAAAATGTATCAAATCAGGATGGCAATATCGTAGAAGATGTTCCAATGGATACCGTAGGCCTAGTTAGCCAGAATGAGACAATTGACTTGGATGAGGATGATGATGTTGGTAGCAAGAAAAGAAGAAGCAAATAAAAAATGGGGCGCAAGTGGGAAATGACAAGGAATTTTCAACTTGGTTGGTTGTCAAAGCACCCATTCATGGTACTAGTGGGGATTGACAATGCAAACGATATTGAAAAGGAAACATTGGCCAAATGTAAGATTTGTAGTTGGAAATGTGGAAGAGCTGAGACATTGCAGCTAAAGATTGACACTATATAGAAAAGCATATCAGTAAAGTTTATGAAAAACAAATCATAGACGGAAAGGAACAATCAGTCGTACAATGGAAATCAAAGGAAGAATGTCTTCACGTTAGGTATCTTGTGGATTATGAAGAGCATGAAAAAATAATTTTGAACATTGTTGCATGTAAAGGTACACTTGAGGCTTAATTTGGAAAAGTAATGGAAGTAGAAAATATGTCAAAAGCTATTCAAATGAGTGTTATTTTTCATACTTTGTCTAAAGGGCATCCTATGATAGACTACCCAAAATTTTCTATTTTATTTAGATCTTTTTTGAATGTCCTCACTATCCCTTGTCACATTGGTCAGTAAATGTTGGATGGGAATGGGCAAACTGTCTTGTTATGCAGTTGAAAAGGAAGATTTAAAGGAGAAAGTAAAAGAGTCCAATTTCATTGCATTATCTTTAGATGAAGTTACTGCAATAGACAATACTTCTTGGGTTTGTATGCATTTGCATAATGTAGAACAACATGTTTTCCAAGCTCATCTTCTCTGTGTTCATAAAATTAAGGTTAGTTCAACATCGCAAAATATATTTGAACTAGTTAAGAAATCTTTGAATGAAATTACAGGTATGGATGAGTTGACAATTGCCAAAAATTTGGTGTGTGTAGGAGCTAATGGAGTTGCAGTGATGCAAGGTCAAAGGACTGGTGTTTGCACAAAGTTACAAACTACTTCTACACCATACATGCTTGGCATTCACTGCATGGACCACATAATGAATTTAGCATTTTAAATTGTAAGCAAGTTTCCTACAGTATCAAAAGCTGAAAATCTAGTCAGCGAGATCCATGCATACTTCTGTTGAAGTCCCAAATGTTTCGCAAAATTTCAAAATTTTGCTGAGGGAATAACACTAGGAAACAAGCTTCTCAAGGATGTCGATACTAGATGGATCTCCCTGCATGGACCTACGCAATGAGTTCTTTCAGAATATCAATCCTTGATTGGAGTGATGTATGAGCATCGTAGCACAGTGGACAAAGCTCCTAACCTATTACATAGGTTAAGTGATATAGAGACACTCTTGACTTTAGCTAGTCTTCTCCCCATGCTGGATGAGATGAACAATCTTGTGAAGAAATCCCAGGACAAAAACTATGTATATTAATGAATATTCCAATCTACATAAACATCTATAACTAGATTTAACACAAGATGGCCCAAATTATTTCATGTGGCAGAAAATTACCGATTTGAATAATCTTGATAATTATTTATAGTTTAATGAAAGCGAGCACTTATGTATCTGTGTACGTGGATATGAGATACCAATGTACCATTGTAAGATAGTCAGGTACTCTAGAAGAGAAGTAGTTGTTAAGGAGGAAGATTTTAAAGGAATTATTAAATTTGTTGGTGATAATTTAAAGGAAATTTCAAAATCTCTTTCCTCAGAGATACGTGAAAGATTCCCTCAACATGAAATACTTGAAGCCATGGGTATTATGTATACTCAATTTTGGGAAAACTTAGAGAACCCAAAATATTTTCATGATCAAGTAAAAATATTGATTGAACAATTTTTGAAAAGTGTAACATACGATGATCAAAAAATAGAAGGAATTTTAAATGAAGCTAATCTTAGAAAACAATCTAGGATATTTGCAATAGCTATGAGGGACCAGTATAAATCCATGGGAAAGGAGAAGTTCTTTGAACCGAGATCAATAGAAAAGGTTTGGACAAAATTAGGTTAGAGTGAAATATTGTGTGGTTTGATATCATAATATTTCAAACTTGTTGATTTATTTCAAACAATGATATTGGGGTTGGTGGAGGATAAAAGAGTTTTCAGTACATTGGGGTTTTTTAAATCAAAGTTAAAAAAAAACTAGAGAAGAATTTGGAAAATTGCTTGAGGTTGAAAGGAACTACGTATAATGTCTTTAATTTTCCTTTTGAAAGGGCACTCACAATATGGAGGTCCACATGTGAAAGAAGAAGGACTGAGTTGTGCAACACTCCAATTCCAAATGCTGGTACTGGTGGCAATGGAAGTGCGACTGGGACAAATGAAATTGACACAAATCACACAATGAATGTTGAATTTGAGACATAGGCCGAAGAAAATGAAGAGAAAACCTGGATTCAAATTCAAGACAACTCTTTTACTTTATCTGAGGATGAACGTCAGTTTGAGGACCCTGACTTCATTTGGGAAATGGAACTGGAAGAGAATTAACAGCTCTTAGGTATTTATACTACACTTCATGGATTAGTTTCCATTGTTCCATATTGTAGTTGATGACATTTTATATTGTATTCAATGAAATTGTGAATCATTGCACTTCATGATATTTTATTTTATATTTCACTTCATGAATCATATTCCAAAATCAAACTATAGTTGATGACATTTTATGTTGTATTCCATGAAATTGTGATATTTTATATTTTATATTTTATATTAGTCCGTACATAGCATTCAATGAGGTGTCAGATAATGACACCTTTGAAAGGAAAGATAAGTCCATAATGTCACGTGGCCGTTGCAACTTGGAACCTTAGAACCAAAGTCTGAAGTTTTGAAGTTTTTGAAACCTCCAACCCACCGACTAGAAAGATGACCAAGAAAGACTTGTAACTCAACAAAGTGAACCATCAACCAAGTTGGGGAATTGGGAAGTTATGAAAATTTAGAACTCCATGACAAGGTTATGAAACTTTGAGGACTAGCTACTAAGCTTATTTTTCTCCCTTATTTTGAGTATATCATCTCTCCAGCTGTAACTTTTTACACATGAATTATTAATGAAATCTTATCAATGATCTTTCATTATTCTTCTTTGTTATTAATATTATGTAATATGCATTGATGCATGTTTTAATTTTGGCTCTAGTTTAATGAACCAATTAAAGTACCATGATTAAAGCATGAATTCATATAAATGTTTAGTGGATCTACTAAGTAGTCATGTATATTGAGTATTGATGTGTGAATTGTAATGCAATTTCACTAAGATTATGGATGCCTGGAATTAAAATCACCTTATATAGTTCATATTTTAATTGTGTTAAAAGTAAAACTTGAGCATGTACTCAATGATTCATCACTCAACTCAATGCTTATTAGATTAATAACATATTAACAATAGTATTAGTAGCATATACAACAATGAACATCAACAATCGTTTAAAGTGTATCTAGAAGTTGAAACCACTACCTGAATTTTTCTTCAAATGATATAATAAATAATATAGATAATTAAACATCTACACAATATAGATAATTAAACATCTACACATTACTAAAGTCTGAATTTGAGCTTTTAAATTGATTAGATCACATGAACGGATACATAGAGGCATTGACAATGCAAAATCTTGCTTAAAGACAACTCTGCACATAGCTGAGTTAGAACTTGGAAACCCATATTATCAAAAATTAAATCACTGCATCACCTTTTCTAGCAACTTCCACTCTTCAGGTGTTGGAATTGTCATTTATTCTAACTAATGTTGTTTAACTTGAAGATTTGTTAACAATTCATGATTCAAATTGGAACTCGTCTTGGATTCTTCAGTCAATTTTGCATTTAGGGTTAGCAATGGTTTGAAGGAATCCAAATAGGTCACCACATCTAGGTTCTGAGGAAACTGGTCCAAATCAATCTTCCTTGCATCCTCCATCTTCTTTCTAAAATCATTCTTTCCAACAAATTTCTCATTTGTGTCAAAAGCCTCTATCAAACTAAGCTCTGTGAAGTTCCTTACCTTTTCGTCCACCTTCTTCAACTTCTCTGTAGCCAAATGCAAATATTCCTTTGTTTCATGCATTCTCAAACACTTTTCAATGATAGGTGACAACGTCATTGATGTAGCAAGCTGATTAGTAATCCCTTTTGATTTCAAAACATTGTCACTGGCTTTATAGACTATTTGTTGAATTTGATTTGCTAATTTCTCTAATGGCAGCACATTTATGTTGTCCATTAAATATTTGTTGAGCTTATTATGATGTTTTCTAATAGCATCAATCAATTGAAACATGTCAAACAAATGATCAATCCCCTGCGGGTATGTGTAGGATCATGGGGGTCCAAACGAGGCCTCTAAGTGGCGATGAAAATTCAGAAAATCAGAGTTAGAAAACTTGACATAAAAATTTGAATAGGTTATTAACATAATTTGAAAAATATGTAAGAACAAAAGTTGTAGAAAATTGAATGTAGTTTCTAGGCTACTAGTCCTTTTTTGGAAAAAAGTAAAATTTGTTTTGAGAAAATTTGAAATTTCAATGCAGTGGTACTAAATTTTCAAGAAAAAAATAAGAAGCAGGTGTGTGTCTGACCACCCTAAGTACAAGAAAAACATAATATTTTTTTCTATTTTTTTAAACATAAGTAGAGGACACATGTCCGGATGTGTTGGATTTTTTTTGTAATTTTTTTTCACATAAATAATTAGTTATGATTTTTTTACTAGAACTTTTTAGAATTATTAAAACATTTGTGTCCGACCACCATAACTTGGTCAAAAAATTATGAAATTCAATTTTTTTTTATCCTATAGTAGGATAATCATAGAATGTGGTGCATCTTATAGATTCAAAAAATGTTAAGTAGTTTGAAAGTTATAGAAGTTTTTCAATCAACCTATCAATCAGGACTTTAGACGTAATGTAGGTAGAAAATCAATAATAATTATTTATTTTATTCAAAATAAGGCAAAAGTTAATATTGGTGGAAAGCTGACAAGTTTTTCTATAAACCCTTTTTGTTTGATGAAAATCGGGTAAAAAAAACCATCATCAGCCACAAGGGCGAACTTCGGAAAACTAAACAAATTCTAAAAAACATGTTTTTTGGGCTGACTTTCTGGCCCAAACCAAATCCTGAACTGATATCCATTAATTATAATTTTTTATATTATTTATAATACATAATATTATATAATATGTATTATATATAATGTATTAAATAGTATATTATATATTATGTATTATTATAGTATATATTAATATAATAATATAATATATAATATATATTATATTATTATAATATACTATATAGTACATATTTTCTGTATAGTATACTATTTATTATATATAGTATACATATTAATTATTATGTATAGAATATAGTATATATATGAAATATTATATATTATATTAATATTATGTAATATATATTATATATGTTAAATAATATATTTAATACATAGTATACATTATATATTTATTGATGTGTGGCTAAATATTAATAATGATAGGATTTCCCATCAATTTTCCTACCAAGGAAGATGAGTTGTAAAGAAAACTTAAAAGCAACTAAATATTAATAACACTAAGGAAAATGTACCACCACTAACAAAATTATTGATGTGCGGCCAATTCACAAGAAAGAGAGAGAAAGAGAGAGTGGGAGGGACTTGAGAGAGAGGGAGAGAGAAAGAACTTAGAAGTGGGAGTGAAAGACCTAAGAGGGATGGGGAGAGAGAGCTAAGAGGGAGAGAGAGAGGGGGGGAGAGGGAGGTATAGAGGGAAGGAGAGAGATATATAGTTTGAGGAAGAGAGGGAGAGAGAGAGAGAGTGAGAGAGAAAGACTTGAGAGGGAGAGTGAGAGACAGTCTTGAGAGGGAGATGGAGAGAGGGAGGGACAAAGGAAGAGAGTCTTGAGATGGAGAGAGAGAGAGAAAGAGACTTGAGAGAGAGAAAGGGAGGGAGAGAGTCCAAGAGAGAGACTTGAGAGAGATAAAGGGTGGACTGAGAGTGAGAGGAAGAGAGAGAAAGTATAGAGAGGGAGAGAGAGAGTATAGAGGGAGAGCAAGAGGCAAAGAGGGAGAGAGATAGAGTTGAGGAGTGTGTGTGAGAGAGAGACTTGATCTAGGGAGAGATAAAGACTTGAGAGGGAGAAAGGGAGGGAGAGAGGAATCTCTGAGAGACTTGAGAGAGAGAGAGAGAGGAGTGGGAGGAATCTAAGAGTGAGAGGGAGAGATAAATGAAGAGTTGAGACAGAGAGAGGGAGAGAGGGGGAGAGAGGGAGAGGGAGAGACCTGAGAGAGAGGGGGAGAGAGAGAGTTGAGAGGAAGAGTGTTTTCCCATTTTGGGGTGATACAAACATCAAACAAAACCATTACAACTCAATTCAACATTCATACCATTAAAACCTTCAAGTTTAATAACATGTCTTTAGATCATTCATGTAAAACACCATAAAATCATCATGAATAAGAATCACTATCTTCCAATCATGGTACATAAACAAGAACATTATATGCAACTTTCAAACAAAATCCTTAGAAGACATCAAGATACATGTTAATTATATTGTTCATGTGAAATCTATACAATGATTATGATCAACAAATAAGTCACCAGTCAACCATGATGCATGAATAAACACTATATATACACACTATATACATTAACAAACACTAAATTAATAGATTATTTAATATGTATTACTAAATTTTTGTCTCATCATTATACTATTAAATATTCATAAATTCAACACTAAAAATATTCATCCAACCAAATTATTTATAAAATATCCATCCAACAAAATTCTTTATAAAATATCCATCGAAGATCAATTTTTTTATAAATATAAGATCATTGTCTTAATAAAGTTTTGTGGCTCTCAGTTACATCTATTCATTTCTTTGTGTTTTCCCCTTTAGATTGGGACTGTCTCCTTTCCTCTAGCCATCGTTGATGCTCGTCTAAGTCCACTTCCATAGACCAACACACATCAAAAACAATTTGCATTTTTGATGCAAAATTCCTCAATAATGGGTGAACACATTCTTTGTTTTGAATAGCATTAACTTGATCTTGAATGGTTCTAACATTCACATCGACTTGTTCTCAAAAGCGAGCACCATCAGGTGCAAGTGGTGGAGGTGGGGGGGTTCGAGGTGGAGTGGTTGGAGCTGGAGGGCGTGGATCCATGATTTAGATATAAGTGAACCTGCATTAAATTTGTAATTGAAAAATGTAAGATACATGTTTAAAATCCCCTTAAACCATTCAATATAAATGACTTAATTGAGTACAAATGAAAAAATGTGTAAAGCTCATTTATGTCTAAGGCGTGTAAATGGAAAACAAATAATTGTTAAAGTGATGTGGAATCTCATTTAAAAATACATTAAATTTTTACCTTGCTACAATGTGCAAGTGTTAAGCTCCAAATTGATTCAACAAAGGTGGAAGTGTTTTGCTCTAAATTTCCAATACTAAGTGAATTTGTATACATAGTTAGTTAAACAAAAACTTGTCCCTGCAGCCATAGGGAAATGGGAAAATTTAATGGGTAATAATCGATGGGATATGCGGGAGGCTATCATTTGTATATGATTCAATATAATATCCTCCTGCATAGCACATCGATTATTACCCATTCACTTCACCCATTTCTCTATGCCTATAGGGACAAGTTTTGTTTGGTCAATACTAACAATGGATCCAGATTCACCAAGAATTAGAAATTTAGAGCACTTCCAAAAAGGATCCTTTCTATTTTGAGAGCTGAACAGAGTCAAAACAATTAAAAAATTAAAAAACAAATAGTTTAACAAAGAAATTCTAATTTAAAAATAATAAACAAAGCAAGAATTTAAGAAACATGAAAATAAGTGATAAAGAATAATGAAAAATAGACAAGAATGTAAAATGGTTTTAAAAAATGGAGAAAGGACGTAATAAAAGTTCTATTTTATGTTTTTTTAGTATGCTAGGTTCAAATTTATGGCTTTTTTCTAGTAATAAAGGTTCCATTTTTTTGTTTGATATTTTTTTTTTTGTTTTTCACTAACTAGGGTTTGAAATTTTGTTGTAACTTTAAATAGAAATGAAAAAATTCAAAAAATCTACAAAGAATGCAAAAAAAACTTAAATTTATCACTAATTAAGGAAAAATGCAAAAAAATGCAAAAAAAATATGCCTGGAGGTCGCTGCTCGACTGCTGGGTCGCCAAAATGAGGATTGGTTAGTGAAAATGAGGAAGAATTTGCAATATACAATCCTCAAAGAAATGGATATCCGTTTGTAATAGATATTTGTTACTAACAAATATTTGTTAATAATGGATATCTGTTACTAACGGATATCTGTTAATAATGGATATCCATTTATTATATCATAAATTTATTGTATATATATAATATATTATAATATATATTATATGATATATTATATTATATATTATAATATATATTATATATTATAATATATATTATATTATATATATAATATAATATAATATAATATATATTATATATTATATATTATATTATATATTATATATCATAATATATATATATATATATTATATTATGAATACATTGTCTCCATTTGAAAACAAGAGAACAAAACAAATATCTGCTAAAAACGGATATCCATTTTTTAAATTATAAATTTATTACATATAAATATACCATATATACTATAATATATATTATTTATATTCTAGAGTGGGAGAGAGGTTTGTTGATGTTTAGCAGCTTTGGGCTCATTCTTCCAACCTTTTCTAGACACATTTATTTTTGATAATTAATGAGGAGCGCTTCTCAAGGCAACATTGTAAATCTTATCTTGGTCGACCTTCTTTGTTCTTCATCTTGGCCAACCTTCATTGTAATTCATAATTATTATTTGTATTTATATTTTCCTTTGGTGGATGACCTAGTTCTTGTAGAGGTGCGACCTCTCTAGCAAATATATATATAGAAGATCATCTTCTCTCATTCAAGCATTAAGCAAGTTTGATTTCCTTCTTCATTCAAGTGCGAATTTCTCAAGAGAGAAGTGTGAATTCTCTAAGTGCAGATTGAAGGTCAAGTAAGAGAAAATTACTTGTTTGTTATTACAGCCAATGTTGGTGCTGAAAATTGGCCTTGTGTGTGGCCTCATTGTAAAGAGACTTGTTGCCATTACTTCTATATATAAGATATATATTTGTTGCTAGGTTTTCCTCCCTCAAGTGGAGGGTTTTCCCAGGGTATATGTCATGTTTTTGTGTTTGATTTTGAATTAAATTTCTGTGCATTAAATCTGATCCTAAAACTAACATGGTATGGGTGATCCCACAATAGTGGTTTACAATTTTTGGCCAAACTAGACATTGAAATTATTATTTTTAACTAAATATTCACTTTCGGGCACGTATAACAGCTAAACCATGAGGAATTTGAAGATGATGCAAACTAGAGTTTTGTGACATTTTTTCTGTAGATTCTAAATATATTTTTTTCAATTTTTTTGGAATCATATTGCACTTCTTTTTCCATCTCCCTCAAAAACTAGTTTTTTCATAAAACAACATTTTAAAAAAATGATGCTCACCGTATAACGTATAAATTTTTTTCCATGAAGGATAAAATTCTAATTATTTTGAATTTAGATTTGCATCTTTGATATCTAGTGCTTCCACTTGGTTAGATAGTTTTTAATTGAATATTTTTTCTTTAATCAAGTTTCAAAGTCAAACCAATTACAATTTATACATAGTGTGATCATATAACACGTAACTTTTTTTGTATGTATCAAAATTCAATTTTACTTTTTTGTTGGATCAAGGACTTCAATATCTAGTGCACTCATATTTTTCATTTTTTTTTTTGATAATCTGCTATTTTTCCACATGTGCAAAACAAAGAGCTTGATTTTTGGTGAAAAACCTACGTTCACAAGAAAGAAAAATAAATATAATAATAAAAATAAATTTATTTAAAATTATACTTTTTGGGAAGCTTATAATAAGGACTACATACTTTAAAAAATAAAAAAAAATAAATGAATTCGTTTGATCCACCAAAAGGTAAATCAAAAGTGGTTTTATATCAACATTTTGATAGGTGTAAAGGAGACTCCGTTATAGGTATGGTTTAAAACTAGCAAGGTTATATCCAAGGGGGTTTGATCTAAGGTAGTTTGATCAAACCCTCTTTAATTGGAATGCTTTAATTGAAACTTTTTAATGCTTAAATCATTATATTTTCTAAAAAATTATGATTTCAGCAAAAAATAGAATCTCCCAAAAATTGTAAACCAACTTTGTGGGATCACCTGTATCAGAGCAGGTATAAGGAAGATCTTGATCAAATTTAGTCAAACAGTGATATACTTTATTCATATTCTCATCTTTTGATTGCATCTATCCTATCATCAAGATGGTGAACGGACTTAAGATCAAGGATAGACTTGAGGGAGCATCTAATTTCACATCTTGGAGATTCATAGTCATGCTCGCCTTGGAAGAAAATGAGTTAGCTGAGTTTGTGGAGATGAAAGTTTCTAAGCCCACTGCTGAGGAATAGAAGTCTCAATGGAAGAAGAAAGATACTAAGGTGAAAAAGATGTTGGTTGATTCCGTGAAAGATCACATTGTACCAATCATCTCCAAGTTGAAGACTACAAGCGACATGTTCAAGACTTTGGAAGAGATGTATGAGATCAACAATACAAGTCATGCTCTTGCATTAAAGAAAAAATTCATCATGTCAAGATGGAGAAAGGAGATTCGATCATCTCATACTTCATGAAAATCATTGAGTTGAGAGATCAACTCTCTACTATTGGACACATTGTTGATTATAAGGATTTGACCATGTTGGCTCTTAATGGTATTCCTTCATATTGGGAGTCTTACATTCAAGGAATCAGTGCGAGATTAAAACTACCTAAGTTTAATCGGTTGAGAGCTGATTGTATTCAAGAAGAATCAAGGTTGGTAGTGAGAGGTATTGGTCAAAGCTCTACAAATGAAGATATTCATGTTCTTGCTGCTCAATCCTCAAAGAAGAAAGGAAAAGAAGGGACGAAAGGATACTTCAAGAGGAATAGAGATAAAGGTTTAGATGGTGCCCCCACATCGAAGAAGAAGGACCTCTCTCGCATTCAATGCTTTAGGTGTGACAAGTTCGGTCACTATGCAAAGGATTTTCCAACCCGACCTAAGTAGCAAGGTACTTTTGTAGATGTGGATGAGATCTCTTCGCAAAAGGATTCAGTTGGTTTCTTATTCTATTATTCTCTTTCAAGCAATGTGCCTACTGATAATAATACTTGGTTGATTGATAGTGGTGCTTCTCGCCACATCACCAAATTTAGAGAACATCTAACTAATTTGGTGGAGAGAGATTCTAGTGTTCAAGTAATCATTGGAGATGATGCTAGTTATTCTGTGAAAGGATTAGGGACCTCCTCTCTTCACTTGGATTATGACATTACCTTGTAGTTGAGTGATGTCCTATTTGTTTTGATATCAAGTGGAATCTTGTCTCTATCTCAGCCTTGGAAGACAAGGGGTACCAAGTTGCATTTTCAGAAGGTAAAGTTCTTGCATGGCCAAAGAACTCAAGTATCAAGATTGCTCGGGTGATTGGAGTTCAACATGAGTGCCTCTATAGACTTTTCACTTGTCCACTTTAGGCTCTATTTCATGATTCATCAAGTTCATGTGAACTTTGGGATAGAATATTGGCTCACCTTCACTTCTGAGCACTACCTACCATGGAGAAGATGGTTATGGGCCTTCTAAAACTCAACCAGGAGCATGAAGGAACTTGTAGAGGTTGCACATTGGGTAAGAATACTAAAGCTCCATTCCATAGTAGTGAAAGTAGATCTAAATGTATTCTTGACCTTATTCATTTTGATTTATGTGGTCCAATGTCTGTTGCTTCATTGAGTGGTTTCTTGTATTACATTATTTTTTATTGATGACTACTCTAGAAATACTTGGATTTATTTATTGAAATCTAAAGAATCTAAGGAACTATTAGAGAGGTTCAAAGAATTTAAAGCTCGGGTAGATAATTTTTCTGGGAAGAGGATCAAGGTCTTGAGATTTGACAATGGAGGAGAGTACATTTCTAGTAGCTTCCATAACTTTTGCATTGAAGAAAGGATTAAGAGGGAGTTTGGTGTCCCTTACAATCCTCAGTAGAATGGTGTTGCAGAAAGGAAGAACAGATCTATTGTGTAAGCAACTAAAGCCATGATTCATGACCAAGATCTGCAAACCTTCCTTTGGGTTGAAGCATCTAGGACAATTGTTTATGTTCATAATAGAATCCCTCACCAAATTTTGGAGAACATGACTCCCGAAGAAGCATTCACAAGGGTGAAGCCGGAAGTGAGTCACTTGAGGATCTTTGGTTGTCCAGTGTATGTTCATGTACTGAAAGATAAAAGGACTACGTTAGAACCTTTTGACAAGAAGGGAATATTTGTGGGCTATAGTGAGACATCAAAAGCTTATAGAATCTTCATTCTAGGTCAAAAGTTGATTGAGATAAGTAGGGATGTTACATTTGAAGAGGATATTGAATTCAAGAGATCCAAGGGCACTCACATGGAGATAGATAATGAAGATCAAGAGTCTCCTCAAGATATGGAAGTTGACCATGCTCCTGAGATTTAGAGGGAGGCTCTTGAACCTAAAGAAGATGATGATCTAGTTGAGCCCTTGGAACCTACTGATGGGCCTATATATATTATGATTGGACGTAAGAGACCTCTTTGGGATAGGAAAACTATGCAGGAGGCAGAAGGGTTTGCAGCCCCAAGAGGAACCTTCAGAGAAATCAAGAGACCTCGTATGTTTTCCAGCTATGTTGCATTGATGATTCAAATCATTGAGTTTGAGCGTTCCAGTGTTGAGGAAGCTTTCATTCATTAGGTTTGGAGAGATGCTATGGTTGAAGAGTATCAATCAATTTTCAAGAATGATGTTTGGGACATCGTTCCTTGACCTAAAGGAAAATATGTTGTTTCTTCTAAGTGGCTCTTCAAAATCAAGCATGTGGCTGATGGGAGAATTGAGAAGTACAAGGCTAGGTTCATGGCTAGAGGATTCTCTCATAAAGAGGGAATTGACTATGAAGAAACCTTTTCTCCAGATGCTCGTTATACTTTAGTCATGACCATCATTGCTATTGCAACATCTAAAGGATGGAAGATTCACCAGATGGACGTGAAGACAACATTTCTGAATGGTGTAATCGAGGAAGAGGTATATATTGAGCAACCTGATGGATTTGAGGTGCATGGGAAGGAGTCTGATGTTTGTAGGTTGAAGAAGGCTTAGTATGGCCTTAAGCAAGCTCCTCGTGCTTGGTACAAAGGGATTGATCATTACTTGATGAGGTTGGAATTCTCCAAGAATGATGTTGATTCAAACCTTTACTTCAAGATAATTGATGGCGAAGCATTAATCTTGGTTCTCTATGTTGATGATTTAATTCTTATTGGAGAAGATCACCTCATTATCAAATGCAAGAAGGAGTTAGCTTCTGAATTTGAAATGAAGGATCTTGGTCTCATGCACTACTTCCTTGGCTTAGAAGTATGGTAGAAGCCAGATGAGATGATTCTAAGTCAAGAGAAGTATACTATTGACATTCTAAAGAGATTTGGTATGATGGATTGCAAATCCATGTCTATGCCTATGGAGACCAACTTGCATAAGTTAAAAAAGGTTGCAACTAGTTTAGATCTGGTGGATCCGATGATGTATAGGAAATTGATTGGATTGTTGATGTATCTAGTCAATACTACACCAGATATTTGCTATGTGGTGAATGCACTTAGTCAGTTCATGTGTGAACCAAGGAAAATACATCTACTTGCTTTGAACAATATCTTGAGATACTTGCATGGCACAGTTGGATATGGCTTGAGATATTCTTTAGGTGTGGACTTGGAGCTGCATGGATATATTGATTTTGATTGGGAAGGGTGTGTCACTAATCGAAAGAGCACCTCTGGATGTTGCTTCAATTTGGGGTCTACGATGATATCCTGGTGTAGCAAGAAGCAGTCTTCTATGGCATTGAGTACAACAAAGGCCAAGTATATTGCAACTTGTGTGGCAACTCGAGAAGCAGTGTGGCTTCAAAAGCTCCTTATAGGATTGTTTGGGCAATCAATGGAGCCTACTATCTTTCATTGTGATAACCAAAGCTATGTGAAGCTTTCTATCAATCTTGTGTTTCATGACATAACTAAACATATTGAGATCAAATACCACTATATTAGAGATATCGTATTGAGGAAAGTGATCCAGTTGAAGTATATCAACACTAATGAGTAGATGACAAACATTCTCACCAAGCCTCTCTCCAGGATAAAGTTTGTGTACTTTAGAGACAAGCTTGGTATGGTGGAGAATGAAGCCCTAGCTGAGAAGAAGTCTCAATATTAGTGATCTTCTTTAATGTATTTCTCTTTGAGAGATATTTGAGGTGCAAGCCCTTGTTAATGCATTTCTCTTTAAGAGATATTTGAGGTGAAATCCCTTATGTCCACCCTTTGGGAGAGCCATGGTGGATGTCATGTGTGTGATTCCATGACAACATCACGTGAGAGAGTTTGTGATGATTTTCTTGTACTTGTGTTTTCACCCTTTGGGAGAGCCATGGTGAATGTCACGATGAGGTGACAACATCACGTTGAGTGATGAGAACTTGTGCACATTTACCATCCATGGGAGTAGCCATAATGGTTGATATCATGGTGAAGTGATATCTCTTCTTTCCACACATGGGAGTAGCCATTGCGGTTGACATCACAATGAGGTGATGTGTCTCATGCAGCTAGAAGTATTTCTCCCTAGCTGAGAGGGAGTGTTGATGTTTAGCAGCTTTGGGCTCATTCTTCCAGCCTTTTGTAAACACATTTATTTGTGATAATTAATGAGAAGCACTTCTCAAGGCAACATTGTAAATCTTATCTTTCCCTACCTTCTTTTTTCTTCATCTTGGCTGACCTTCATTGTAATTCATAATTATTATTTGTATTTATCTTTTTCTTTGGTTGTCGACCTAGTTCTTGTAGAGGTGCGACCTCTCTAGAAAATGTTGTAGAAGTTGTTAGATCCAACTTTAGAGCCCAAGAACACCTGCATGCAAGAGATACCTGTCAAAGGAAAGAGAATGGAGAAAAAAGCAAGAGAGGGTTTTGAAACTCTAAAATATGAAAAATGTATTAACAAAGAGTGAGATAAAATACAATGATCAATCCTTATAAAAGGAGATTGTGCAACCCTAAAGAAACCCTAATAGGTAGACATTTAATAATTAATATTAATTATTAAATGTCACAATATGCAAACTAAAGTGAAATCTTAAGAGAGGAATAAAGGTAACTTAATTAACATAATTAAGTTAAAACCTTTACTCTAACACCCCCCCTTAAGATGAGCAAGAGTGCAGCTACAAACATGTGCAAGAAAGCAAAGGTAACTACAATGCATGAAAGTAAAATGAGGGTCCCAACAACTAGGCCTGATCAGGTACCCGAATACAACCAAATCTCTATAAAGTGGAGAAATAGAGAAAACCTCATGGGAAAAACTCTACTTCAAAAGAGAGAAAAGAAAGGAATGAAATGCACTAATGAAAGAAGGATAGGAGGTGGATTACATGATACCCCCCATAGACAGCTTCTATCATATAAGTACATATACAATGGTCTCCATAGGAGAGATAGAAAGAGAGAAGAAGGCCCCCCCACAGTGAAGAAACTCCTGTCACAATGGTAGATGCCTGATGTACAATCCAAAAGGAGATCCTGAAGTGGCAAATGATATTCCTCCCCTTGGGAAGAAACAGATCCAAAGGACGATGTCAAAGAAACCCTGTGAAGAGTGATGAACCAAGCTGTCTCAAGATGTGTGCCATGATAGGATGCTGAAGAATCTCACTGTCTGAACTAAAACAAATGATGTCAAATCCAAACGGATGTGGAGAATCCTGAAATGCAACCTCTGAATGCACTGATAATGGTGGGCGTACAGTAATAACCTGACTGTCAAGGTAGAGGATATGAATGTCCTCAAAATAATCCTCCAAACTTGCAATATAGGACTCAACAAACAAGAAAGATATGTCTGCAAGATAAGAGTCCAAAGTAGCTATGTCTGGAAGGTGAATGATGCCCTACTATATTGAATCAGGAATAATAGGAGATGCTGATGAAGTCTCATTTTGAAGAGTAGGAACTGTGAGACAAGCCTCTGATCCATCAGAATATGTAAGGGTGTCTAAATACTCAAGTTCCTCTAAAGTATCATGATCAAAGGGTGTATTCTCTCTCCAAGCAATGGGTAAGAGACAATTTGAAGTAGGATCCTCTGGGAATGGAGAGATATTTGGGTCTCCATAGATCTCCCAAAGACGTGTCCAAAGTGGGTGAGGACAATCAATGTCTTATATAGCCAACACAGTGTCATGATCAACACTAGACAATATAAGTCCTACTATGTGATCTCTAATGATATCCCATGCTAATTTTCCCTCTGAAGTGGTTGGTTTAGATATGAGATCATACAAATAAGGAAAAAGATTAAGCCACCTACAATGTGTAAGTATACCCTTTGCCCATGACTCATAATTACCCCGTTCCAGAATAACAACTGAAGGGTGAGTAGAAAAACCCATGATAACTCTTCAAATGAAAACTAATGATAAATCTGACCTTACTGCATTTAGATCAAATTTATATAACCCATTCCATGCAAACAGAACCCATGTAGGTGCCAGAATGTCCAAGTAATTGAGCAAAGTGTAAAAAAACACAAAGCTGAATAAAATTTACCTGGTAAATTTTTTGATGAAATAGACTGTAGATCTAGAAATATCACTACAACACCTTTCCAACTCCTATTCGTTTGCACAAAATGGAGTTTGGACGTAAAATATACGCCCCTAGGAGTGAAAAACATAACCTCTGGCTTTGACAGGAGAAAAAAGCATCAAAACAGAAAAAATAAGAGATCAAACCTCCACCATCAGATTGGGCTTGGAGCCATCTTTCCAACGCCTATTTTTGTTTGAAAAATGGAGAAAAATTGAGCATTTTATACCCGAATGAGTGAAACAGCTCTGAAAAACACAATGGCCTCTAGAGCCCTTAGGGCTAAAAAAATAGACCCCTGGTCCGCTGGGCGACCAGGGGTTGGGCACAGATGGTGTGGCGGTGGACCATGGGCGCCTGGCGGAGCTCTGGCGGGGAGTGGGTGGCGCCCTGGCAGCGCGGTGGTGGCCTGTCGGCGGAGCTCGGCGGGCGATTGCCGGGTGGAACACTGCTGGCCAAGCGGCCTTCGGGTGGCCATTGGGCGGTTCCGCTGGCCTGAGCGGCTAGCGGGCGGCCGCCTGGTGGCCGCTTGGTGGACGACGAGTAGCGGCCCAAATAATACTGGCCGCACAAAAATTAAATCATAAAACTTGGGTTTTTTTAATTTATTTTTTATTTTTTTGAATTTTTCAATCTCGTAGATCGTGCCCTGAGGCCGTACGACCTTGGGGCCAATTTTTTTTTTGCTTCCTGATCAACTGTGGCTGAATCAAACGTATTTTATATGAAAATATAGGTTTTCAGGCACTGCGAATCCAACGGCGAGGTCCGTTTGGGCCCAAAATGAACCCAAAGAATGGAGTAGGCCAGATCCACAAAAAATCAACCCAAAAAACCTGTGAAATCCTGATCAAACCCTCGTAGTTCCAAAATATTCAAAACAAGAACAGGCTACAGCAGGTCTGCTCTGATACCATGTAGAAGTTGTCAGATCCAACTTCAGAGCCCAAGAACACCTGCATGCAAGAGATACCTGTCATAGGAAAGAGAATGGAGAAAAAAGCAAGAGAGGGTTTTGAAACTCTGAAATATGAAAAATGTATTAAGAGAGAGTGAGATAAAATACAATGATCAATCCTTATAAAAGGAGATTGTGCAACCCTAAAGAAACCCTAATAGGTAGACATTTAATAATTAATATTAATTATTAAATGTCACAATATGCAAACTAAAGTGAAATCTTAAGAGAGGAATAAAGGTAACTTAATTAACATAATTAAGTTAAAACCTTTACTCTAACAAATGTATATATAAAAGATCATTGTCTCTCATTCAAGAATCAGGAAATTTCAATTTCCTTCTTCATTCAAGTGAAAATTCCTCAAGAGAGAAGTGTGAATTCTTTTAGGAGCAGTTTGTGAATTCTCTAAGTGCAGATTGAAGGTCAAGTAAGAGAAAATTACTTGTTTGTTATTATAGCCATTGTTGGTGCTGAATATTGGCCTTGTGTGTGGCCTCATTGTAAAGAGACTTGTTGCCATTACATATATATATGAGATATATTTTTTTTTAGGTTTTTCTCCCTTAAGTGGAGGTTTTCGAAGGAAGAAAGGGTGGGAGAAGGAAAAAAAAGAAAAAATTGAAGAAGAGAGAAAAGTGGGGAAAAAAAGGAAGAGGTAAAAAGGAAGGGAAAGAAGGTGAAGGTGAGAGGGAGGAGAGAAGGTGGGAAAGGTGAGGGAGAGGGTGAAGAGGGGAGAAGAATTTGGAGAGGGGCAGAGTTTATAGAAAGGGGATATATATTATTTATTTATTATATTAAATATATTAATATAATATTAATATATATAATATATATTAATATATACTATTAATATATTAATATATATAATAAGATATGAATATATATTATATATTAATATAATATCAATATATATATATATAATACATAATAAATATTAATACATAATAAATATGTATCAATGTCAAAATAAATTATAATTCTTAAATTTCAAAAAATGGATATTACGGATATCCGTTTTGTGTATTAGTGGTTTGCACACTTGGACGAGCAACAATATATATATTAAAATATAATATATAATATATATTAATATGTATTATATATTATATTTTAATATATATATATATTTTGTATTAAAATATAATATGTAATATATATTAATATATAATATATATTATATATTATATAACATATGACATTCTAATAACACTAGAGGTGACAGATATTCGTCTATAACGGATATCTGTTATATACATATATCTATTTTGTAAGTTATATAAAAAACAAAAAGGGGACCGTTTTGAGTATTTCAATGGTCCCTACATTCTTTTTGTCACAAAAATCTCATGATTTCTATCTGTATATGATGAAATTAAGCTTTTCAAAGATTCTCTTACACTTTTTGTAGAATTTCAATCATTTGTGTGTGTTTTTTTTGTTTGTGCAATGGGGAGCAGCAGTTGGCATAAGAGAAAAGGTAAAAGGAAACTTAAAGCAAAAAAAATTGAAGCATATAGAGAAAAAGATAGAGAAAGTCATAGGAAAAGAAGACAAGGTATGCAAAATATTCAAATTGAAGCTTCTTCCAAACCATTGAATGTTAATTCAAGTGAAGACAAAATAGGAATTGAAAATATTGAACATCATATTCAAATTGAAAATGAAAACATTGAAATTGAAAATGAAAATGTGAACAACATTGAGAATGAAAATGTTGTTGAAAATGATATTCAAAATGAAGTTGTTTTTGAAAATGTTGAAAATGAAAATGTGGTTGAAAATGATTTTTTTTTTTACAATGAAAATGTTGTTCAAAATGAAATTGTAATTGATAATGTTGAAAATGAACCTTATGCAACACATAATTACAAAAGAACCCCTAAATGGTTGGTTGAAATAGATGAGAATATAATTGATAATCTTGAAGGGAAAAGGTCACAATGAACGATTCATTTGTGGGCTACAAAATTGTTCAATGAATTCTTTTCCAATAAGACATTAATCGTACAATGCAAAAAAATTGTGTAATTACTTAAGATTTACAAAATGAGACCATTATTAAAAAAATTGAAGATTCGTCTCACAAAAAAATTGGAAAAAAATAGTCTTATTGTAAAAAATATTTTTAATGCTCTAACCTCTATTGGAAAGACTAGCAATGAAAAAGATAAAAGGGCTGCTCAAAGAGTGATCACAACCTCACTAGTAAGCCATCATTTGAAAAATGGTTGTTTAATGATACAAACTTGTATTGATTTTAACTTAAATCGTAAAACATTGAATAGAGCATTATCAAGAAGAGGAAGACTCGATAGTTCTCTTCAAAATGATATGTGGGATTTTAGTGGGAAGCTTCCACATGTTGATAAAAAGCTAACCGATAATGTAAAGATGCAAATTGAACAATATTGGAATTCTCACTCTAGAGTATCACCAAACGAAAGGGATGTTTTAAAGTTACGAATTGGCAATAGAGATCGTACACCGCATCCTAAACATTTTTTTGGAATGTAGCCAAATAATTTTGTACAAACAATTTTTTCAAGAACATCCACATTTTCAAATCTCGCAAAGGGATTTTGAGTCTTGCAAACCATTTTATTGTGTTCCTATTAAGGTTCGTAATACATGTTGTAAATACCATGTTGAGTTTTCAATGTATCATGAATTGTTATGCCATATGCGTTCTACTATGCATACTAACGAAATGTTGTAGGAGTGTCATGTAGTGCAACTTCCCAAGTCATCTAGGGAGTTGTTAGATTCATTTTTATGCATTAGAGGTGATGGTTGCTTATTTTATAAAAATGATTGTTTAAATTGAACATGCTTGCAATGTGGTGGTTTATTTAATTTTGTAACATGCTTTCATGAGGGAAACGATCATGATTTTGGTAACAAAATTCTTGAGAAAAAAAAAATGAGACAGTGAAATACACATTGAAGAGTGGAGGTGAGGGTTCTAGATGTGAGTTGGTTGCAAGAGAGGTAAGTATTGCTGATTTTATTTCATATTTTAAGAAAAATATTTTCTATAAGTATGGAAGGCATAGCCATAGGTTGCAATGGTTGGATCGACAATTCAGGATGTGTAAGGACTTTTTCCCCATTGGAACTATTGTATATGTAGTTGATTTTGTAAGTTATAGCCATAGGTTACAGTGGTTGGATCGGCAATTCAGGATGTGTAAGGACTCTTTCCCCATTGGAATTATTGTATCTGTAGTTGATTTTACTAAAAATTACACATTGCAACCACAAAATGAAGTTCAATCACAATATTATAATTCTATTCAAATTGATATTTTTGTCCACATAACATATAGGCATGCCCCTGATAGTTTAGAAGAGGACAGGAAGATAATAAGGTAGTACCATTTTTACATAAGTGATGATAGATCTCATTCATCTGAGTTTGTACAACATTGTTTTGAATTTTTTTTTGAGTTCTTGCAGGAAAAAGGAATTGCAATGGGTCAACATTTGATTTGGTTAGATAACTACACATGGAAATTCAAGAATGCTCACATGTTTTATTGCTGGAGCAAGATGCATATAGAGAGGGGTGTACCACATATTTGGATTTTTTTTAAAGTTGAGCATGGAAAAGGTGAGCATGATGGTGCAGGTGGATGTGTGAAGAGATCTTTGGTTAAGGAATAAAATAAGATTATAGGTGGTACAACATTTAGTGATGCACGTTCTATTATGGATTGGTGTACCTATGCACTATCACGAGGAGGGACACTTGATTCACAAGTCAGTAGGTTCTTTTGGTTGGTTGAGGAGGGCATAGTGGGAGATAGAATGGAATGCCAAACAATTAGAGATTCTTCAAAGATGCATTTAGTTCAAAACTCAGATGTGAGTGCATGGACCATATGGACACGAGAGATGGCTTGTTTTTTTTTAGAATTGTATTCAGTGTGATTGGGATCAGTCGAAGTCAAGTGAATGGGTAGATACATGGATTCCACAACACCTAACCCCTTTATCTATAGCACAATCCTCATTAGGAGATGTAATGGAAAGTTCACTTGACTATGATCATCTTTCAAATCTTGTATAGCTAGGACATGTCTATGCAATTGTAGCACCACAGGGGAATGAAGAGAGATCAGACTATTGGTTGGCACGATGTGTACAAGGAAAGAAAAAGCTAACACAAATAATGATAGATGATGATGGCTTCATGTATCCTACAGGTTTAGTTTTTTTTCGAACTTGGTTGCATCACCATTTCACCATTGTTTAGGTTGTTTACAATAATATATATTTTTTATTCTAAGTATATTTAGATGTTGATAAAAAGTTATGATCACACAGGTTTAGTTGTTTTTTTCAGAACTTGGTTGCAAACATATATGGTTAGAAAGAATTGTGTACCTACATTTGTAGACTATGAGAAATAGAAAACCATTCTAATGTATTCACACCTTGTTATAGCAACAAATGTTAAGTTATTGAGACATCATGCTAGACCAAAAGCAAAAAACTATGGACAATTAGTAGTGTTGATCATGAAGCATTACTGGAAAATCTGAAGGTAAGAGATGACCTTGTAGGGACACTTGAGTAGAAGATCATGTGTTTTATGCGAAAGGTATGATATTGTTCATCACATTTTGACATTGTTTATCTAGTAAGGGTCATTATTTAGGTTGTTTAGAATAATATAGATTGGTTATTCTAAGCATCTTTTATAGTTTGCATTACCAATTCATCATCATTCATGTTTTTTAGAATAATATAGATTTATTAGTCTAAGCATCTTTTCTATTGTGATGATATAGATATCTCATTTGAAGTTTATTGCGATGTTCCTAACATGATAGATCATGGACCTACTACAAAAATAGCCAACTCTGATTGTTTGGGAGAGGTATGCAACATATTAGAATAATATAGATTGGTTATTCTATGCATCTTTTATAGTTTGCATTACCATTTCATCATCATTTAGGATGTTTAGAATAATATAGATTTTTTAGTCTAATTATCTTTTCTATTGTGTCAATATAGATTTCTCATTTGAAGTATATTGCGATGTTCCTAGCATGATAGATCATAGACTTGCTGCAACAATAGCCAGCTTTGATCCTCTAGGAGAGTTATGTGAGAGATTAGAATAATATAGATTGGTTATTCTAAACATCTTTTATAGTTTGCATTACCATTTCATCATCAATTAGGTCATTTAGAATAATATAGATTTGTTATTCTAAGCATCTTTTCTATTGTACATACTTTGACTATTACCTTAATGGTTTGTATAGGTGGTTCACTCCAGAATGTCAACATGCTACTCTTGTGGAAGAGTGTGCTAACCATGAAGGAAATAGCTCCATTTCCTTCCCCTACTGGGAAATGACTATGTATTAGGGTCGTTTGTTGTATGCCTACATGGAATTTTGTAAATCCTATATTTGATAGAAATTATTAAATGATAATATCATGCATATTGTGTACACATTATGTGTATTCAAGTGTATACTTTACAACTTATGTGTATACTTTGTCACTTATGACTATTGAAATGTATACTTTATGACTTATATGTTTTAAAGAATATACTTTCTATTCATTTGTGTAGTTCACAACTTAAGTGTATTTGAGTAAATGAATCACTTTTTCACTTTCTGGAAAGGAATAAAAAAAACCCTAAACCTCTTTCCACCTTTACATCGCATCCATCTGGCCCTTTTTCTATCAACTAAAAACTCATCATCGATGGAAAACACATCCGAGATAGAAAAAATGAAGAGAGGTTATTATAGAGGATCCCAACACGATCCCATAGCCTCAGATGGAGAGTTTGTAGGCATGACAGTTTCTGAGAAATAACCCTTCAAAGATTGTTGCCTTTTAGCACTTTGAACTCTTAAGGGAAATTGTCGGTCCAATGTAGCTCAAAGAGATTCAAAGCATTTGGATGCAAAAGAGGACCATCTCTAGCATCAATGTACCCATCCAAACGTGTTGGAATAGTCCGTTTGGTCCTATGAGTTGCAGAAAAAAAGTTGCACCACTTTGCAACTTTATACTGCTTGCATTTGACAACTTTTTCCTCAACTGAAAACTGGACATTACGGGAAAATTCCTCTTAGATAGAAAAATCCAAGAGATATTATTGTAGAGGGTCTCAACATGATCCCATAGCCTCAAACGGAGCATTTGTAGGCATCACAGTTTATGAGAAATAGCCCTTCAAAGATTGTTTCCTTTTAGCACTTTGAGCTCTTAAGGGAAATCATTGGTCCAATGTAGCTCAGAGAGATTCAGAGTATTTGGATAAAAAAGAGGACCATCCCTATCATAAACGTACCCATCCAGATGTGTTGGAACAGTCTTTTTGGTCCTACAAGTTGTAGAACAAAAGTTGCACCACTTTGCAACTTTACACTACTTGCATCTGACAACTTTTTCTCAACTAAAAAATGGTCACTACGGGAAAACACCTCCGAGATAGCAAAATAGGAGAGAGGCTATTGTAAAGGGTCCCAACATGATCCCATAGCCTCAAACGAAGAGTCTATAGGCATCCCAGTTTCTGAGAAATAACCCTTCAAAGATTGTTGCCTTTTAGAACTTTGGACTTTTGAGGGAACTTGTAAGTCCAATGTAGCTAGGAGAGATTCAAAATATTTGGGTGTAAAAGAGGACTATCCCTAGTGTAAACATACCCATCCAGACATGTTGGAATAGTTTGTTTGGTCCTATGAGTTGCAGAACGAAAGTTGCACTACTTTGTAACTTTACACTGCTTGCATATAACAACTTTTTCCTCAATTGAAAATTGGTCACCGTGTTGGCACTTTCAAATTTTGCAAATTTGAGATGCCCATATTGAAAATTCTTCCTCTACACTTTCATAAGTGCACCTGATGAACCTGCCTGGATGACCTACTTTGGAGGGTCATATTACAAAGCCCATTGATTTTTTAAGCAAAATCCCTATGCAAACACACTCATGTGTCATATGTGAATGTGCATGTCAATTTTCATCTTCACATGATGAGTTTTGACAGGGTTTCGAAAGGTGAAGTTGAAGGGTTTTGGCACTTTTCTGCTGTTTGCAAAAATTTAGTTTTACAAAGTTGCCACACATTTGAGCTTGCATTTTTCCACCAGTTGATAGTCATGCAAAAATGAATGTTTTTATGCATTCTCCATACCAAGATGAGCTCACACGTCAGATTTCATAGTCTCATGAGTTGATTTTCTATTCTTAGCAGAACAAAACCAAATGAAATTTCTTCAATTTTGCATTTGCATTCCTGATAACATTTCTAAGAGGTCAACTTTGACCTTCAATAACTCATGCATGAAGATGATTCAAGTCAATCCCTCTTGCACATGTGTTCATTATGCCAAAATGAGCCAGTGTGTCCAGTGGCAGCTCACCAGGAGTTGATTTGATATTTTTTGCAACGAGGTGATTTCATCAGTTTCAATTGGTTTAGAATAATTGTTTATTGCAGAAAGTTTGAGTAAGAAACTTTGACAATTAATAGATTTTTCCTCATGATCTGTTTTGTTGAACCGTTTGTTGCATTCAAATCTTGGGTTTGATGTCTACATGTTTGCAAGTTTTCGTGACTCCAGGAGGTCATTTGCTCAGTTCTCAAAGCCAATTCCAGAGCCAAGTTGGCTAGCTTTGCACATTTTGCAAATATGTTAGAAAGTGAGTTTTAATGAAAATGCAGTTTGTGTTTTCACTACAAAATCATTCAAAGGCTATGTCAAATCGATTTGAGCCTAATGGTTGTTTGAAAGCGATTTTTTTTTAGCCAGACCCGCATGGGGACCTGGGATGCCTTACACAATTATGAGATTCAAGTGTTTTATAACAGCCTGTTGAGCACACTATGGTTATGAAATCTATGAATTGTAAAAATTTGTTCCAGCAGTGGATTCTCACTCTCCATTGTCACTTGATGTTAGATATGGTGTGTACCTTGTCTAGTTTGGCCTTCGTGTTGCAATTCATTTCTCAAAAGCATAAGCCTGAGGAGGAAGACCTATTGAAATGTTTATTAATTACATTCACATTAACCCACATAAGAGTTCATTGACTATGGCTCATCAAATGTTTTAAATTTAAAGGAAACCTATATCCAAATGGTTGAGTTACGTAATATTGAAAAGGCAACACACATAGTGGAATGGTTTTGCTTTTGGAGAAGTCTTTAAAGACTCTCAAGAAACTGTTAAGGGCATTGTGTAGTGTTGAATGGCATAGCCACATGATTAGAATGGATTTATTTTGTTTGATGGACCCATATATCTCAAACAAATATGATGGAGGATTTATGCTGGCAGTAGGATGGATCACTATGAATGTACGCCTCTATAGGGAAATGAGTATGCTACAAAGTATACATAAAATTGATGTGTTGAAAAGAATTTAGTAACCCCTGAACTTCAATGGAGGAACATGTAGGGTGCTGGGAGAGGTGCGGCCTACTAAATAGGATATGCACAAGATACATTTGTTGAAAAGTCTTTTAAGATCTTAAACAAGTGCTGGAATAGCATGGTAGGCATCCATCAAAGCATAAAATAGAGTTGTTGACTAGGCTTTAGAAACTTGAAAGAAAAGTGGTTGGAAGGTGAGTATGTGTGTCCATCAAACATGGTGTGGCTGGGCGCAACAAATGAAAGGCGGGTAGCCAACAAAGCACTAGAGGATGGAATGTGTGGCAAGCAAGATAGACATCAAGCCACACAAAATGTATTTGTTTTAAAAACTGTAGGAACTATTAAGGTAAGCTTGTGCCATGTAAGGAATGAGCATCCACCAAAGCACACAAGGAAAAATCATTCAAAAAGTAGAATGAAGGGCACACACTATGCAAAACGCATTGTAAAACGGGTGCAAAAAAATTTCAACCAAAAGGCATGAGAATGAAGCCCCCACCACGCCAGAAGACAAGAAATGGCGTATGCTGATGAAATGGGATAACTCCTGCGCCAGAAACCAAGGAAAATGTAGTATCTTCACAAACTGAATGTGTTGATGAGGCCTTAGAAGCTTTCAAGTAAATGAGTTTGGTAGGCAGCTACCAAAGCAACAAGGGTTTGGGTATCCTTCAAAGCACTAGAGTATGCAAGAAGGGCTTGACGGTGTTGGAAAGAATTAGTAACTTTCAAACATACAATGTGAGGCACCACATGCCATGAAGGAAATGCTCGAAATGGATTTGTTGAAAATTCCTCCACATCAGAACTTCAGTGCTGTAGAGTACGAATGATATGGATTTCTCATAAGCCTTTAGAAATTTCCAACAAATGAAAGTGAAGTGCACGCTAAAGGAAATGAAATATATGAACATCAATGAAATGCATTTAGGAATGGTGGAGGGCATCAGATGGCAGAATGTTGTGCCTGGCTATGTGCCACCATGAATGCAAGAAAAAAGCAAGCTGAGAATTGCAAATCGAACAACAGAGAAGGATTAGGGAAAAAGGTAATCAGAGGGAAGATCTACGGTGGAGAAATAAACATAAAATGTAGCCTGATCCAGGTTGTCCCCCACCAAATTGCAATATGAAAGTGCTCACCGGTTAATTTCCATGAGATAGCGGTATCATGCCACGTGGCATGTGGGGCCTTGATGGAATTCTTGTTGAGCGGTGAATGTTAATGTTATCTGATAAAGGTTTAGTAAAAACAAACCGTCACCAAATATAATTGAAGTGTTCGCTGGGTATTGAGGAGGATATGAAGTGGGCCCCTCGAAAATTTAAATGTATTTAATTTAAAAAAAAATCTCGTTTGCCTTATAAAAGGAAAAAACATTTAAAGTTAAATGTTTATGCGTGGAGAATAAGTGGTTGGACCAATAAATATCTTCATGAGTAAAGCATTAAATTTTTCAGCATGCCGATAAATGTGAGGGAACTTTGTATTTTAAAAGTTTCTCTAAAGTGAAAACAAAAATAAACACGGGTAAATGTTTTTGATTGGAGCCCAAATTGAAATATAAATATTTCACTGTAAAATATGAAGTAAACAGAGGTATGGGTAATTTTGTTTACTAGTGATGAAATTGCTCAGAATCTTTATTACATTTTAAATGAAATATTTTACCCACTAGAGAATAAACAAATGTAGGATTTTAAAATGCACGTGAAAATAAACAGAGGCAATGTAAAAGGAATGTGAGAGACGTGAATTTAATATTCACTTTGTGGTGAAATGTTTGTGTTGGGAAATAGAATAAAGTGAAGGTTTCAAATATTAAAGTTAAGAAACTTTAATATCTCTTGAAATTAAAAGATGTAGTAGGTAAAGTGCAAATATGAAATGATAAGCAGAGGTAAATGTTTTCACGAGAGTTTTTCTACAGGGAGAGGAATTTTTCACACAGTAGGTAGAATGGAGTGAATTTCTCCACATGGGAATCTTTTCTTTTGAAGAACAACTAACAACAAAGGAAAATGAAGAGGCAAATTCAGTTGGAGAGAGGAGAGAGATTCTTTTCAGTTTGATGATCAACAGTGGATGATGTTTTCGGATGGCATCTATGGATCAAATTGATCCTAGGGATTTTCTTGTTTCTCTTTTATTTTCTTCTTCTCTCAATTGTAAAAAAAGAGAAGGTTGGGATTCCAATTTCTGAAAGCTCTGCAAGTCAGGCAAAAGCTTTGGGTAGAATTGTATAGCTGGGAGAAATGTAATTGAGTTATTAAATCTGAAAGTGTATGTTCTAAATTGTGCTCTCATGTTTATATTTTAGCTGATAATTGTCTCCATTTATGAGATGTATTACTCTTTTGGATTCAATAATAAGATTATTCGAGTCTTTTCATGCACATTTGCTGCATTAGAGTGATATATGTTGTTGCCTTCTATTATGAGAATAATGTAATTTCTATAATGAAGCATAAGTTGCATTTATTATTGCCTTTTGTTCAAAGGATAGTGTAATTGCTTCAATACATGTGACATGAGTACTATGTTTCAGGTGGATTTATAAGAAGAATTATTAGATAAAAATTCAGTGGTCTGGTTGTCATAATGTGATAACATTTGCAAGGATTTTCATAACATGTTCAACACTATAGGATGAATTCTGGTTATATGACTCTGTAGCCCATTTTCTGGCACTGGTCAAGTGTTATACTTATGTTGTTTTCAGCTTGGTCCCAAATCTTCAAAATTAAAAATCATTTTAAATCCCTATGTGTTGTAGTTATCTCATGATCCAAATAGTTGATATTACTAATGAAAAGCCAATTCTATTTGGTATTATCCTATTATGTTGAGCTATTAAATGAGATTATTTATTAAGCAATATTCTGTTATGTATGTGTTTTAATTTGTTGATATTGTTAAAGGGATCACCCTCCCAGGTCCTGTAGAGCCCAAAGTGTAGGAGGTCTTTTAAAGTCCTCGTTAGTTGGTCTAGGTCCTTCAAGCTTCCCTTGATTGGAATTGGAAATTGCATAGGTAGATTAGAAGACCAACTTGGTTAAAGTAAAGAAAAAAGCAACAAAATGGTGACTCTACTGGGGAGAATTTGAGAAAGTTCTCACTGAAGAATCCAAAAATAGAGTCATATCATTTGCATAGAGTCATATTATTATTTGCTATTCTGAATTTGGTTCAAATATTGAAGTTCTTGAAACTAGAGAAGATTTATTGCAGCAAAGATCAAAGGATATGAGTGTGACTTCACTGTTGGAGAAGACCCAGAACCATATTTACTCTTGAAGATTATTCCTCTGTGAAAGGAGGTGGCGACTCTGTCTAAAGAACCAGTTGAATTGTGTAGAAGATTTTTAGATTTGCAAAATTTGTAGTCAGGAAGAAAGATTAATAACTGCTACAAAGTTTCCAGTTATTCTAAAAAATCTAAAGCAAGTATTATTCTGTTTGAAAGAAGTTTATGAGAACTTTTCAAGACTTGAGATCATAAATGGTTCCCTATTAGATGAATCTGCATTAAGAAAGGGAATAGTAGTATTTCTTTACATACTTCAAATGTATAACATGTAATATCTGTAATGTGTTGAGGAGTATGCTTATTTTGAATTATGCCTCTGAGAAAGCTTTAAGGCATAAATATTCAATCAATGTTTTAGAATCATGGTTGAATTAGTAAATGATGCAATTGATAACCATGTATAAATTTAATAATGATTGAATATGGATACAAGAGGGTTTCCCGATAAAATGGAAAGTAAAAGTATGCAGGGAAAACAGGTTGTCCCAAGCCCTCAAAAGGGATTCTCTATTGAGAGGTATATGCCATTGGTTTTTAGTGGTATTAAAGGTTTCCCAAACTTGATTCCTAAAAATGTTAGGGAGTATTTTCCAAAATTTACAGGGAAAAGTTTAGAATCAACCTCTAAACATCTATATACATTCATAGATGTGATGGGGGATTACGAGGTGCACCATGAGGACATTGTCATGAAGTTGTTTGTTCAATCTCTAAAGGATGATGCTAGGGATTGGTTCTCATATTTACCAGCATGTTCTATTGCTTCATGGAATCAGTTTATGACAGCCTTTGTTGAGAAATTCGGTGAAAGGGTAAAGCCAAGTGTGGTGAGAAATTTTTTTATGGAGATCCATATAAATGAAAATGAGTTGGTCCCTATTTTCAATCTTTGATTTGCAAAGAAATTCAAGGAAATTCCAGAAAATATGCGACCAAATGATGTTGAATGCTTGGTTGTGTATCTTGGTGCATTTGACAAAAAGATGAGTTTCTTGTTGGGAGATAAGGAACCTGCAACATTACATCAGGCATATCAAGATGCTATGGACATTGAAAACAATTTGAAGTACTCAATGATGAAAGGGTATTTGGGTGCAAGCATTGATTACCATAATACACCTTGTACAAATAGAAATCAAGGGTCAAATAATGGAAATGATTGTCAAGATGACAATGCTCTTGCTGTTGTGATTTCTCCATCATCAAAGTATGAAGATCATAGTGAGCTCCAAGTCGAATGTCAACAAAATTTGAGCACTGTTGATAAAAAATATTTTCTACAAGAATTGTATGAAATGAAGAGACAAGAGGGAGAATCACCATATAAGTTATTTTTGAGATTTTTGGATGCTTTGATAGAAGTTCCCAAAGATTTCAGACTTGAGGAATCTGTGTGCATTAATTTGTTTTTTGAGATTTATGAACCTGGGCTAAGTACTTTGCTAAAGGAATTGAAAACCCATAGCTTTGATCAAGTACCTGATTGGATAAGGATTGTAGAATCAGCCAAGTGTGGTTATGTACAAAATGCATATTCTCAAAATGGAGACATCAACTATCCTCTTGAAGAAAATCACACCACAATCCAAACAAGTGAAGAGAATATGTTAGAAGAACATCCATATTTTCATATGTCAGAGGATGAACATTGTAATCAGCTCACAATCAACACATGTGCAGATCCACATAACAGCAGTGAAGAAAATGATACATGGGATGATAACAAAGTAAATATGCAAGAATGCTTCTCTTGTGATATCTTAGATGATAAAGAGGTAAATGGGACACCGGGTGTTACTCCATGTCATGATATGATCAACAATTACAATGCATGTGTTGTTGATGTTCCATTACAAATCAGTGATTACAATCCTGATATTGCAGCCTCAAGTATTCATTTTGAAGATTTTGAACATGGTTCATGTAGTGATGATCTTTCTTGTGATGAAAATCATGATGAGGTTGATATTTCTGATTGCTCCTCTGAAGATTGTAATTTCCTTTCTAAGGATGACGTGGAAGCATATTCTTCATTTGAAGAATGCAATGATATAGATGCTCATGATGTCACTTGTCCACAAGTGAAGGAACAAATTACATGTGATGAATACACCAAATGTAATTCAGATTCACAATCAATGGAGCGTGTTCATTATGGGAGTGATGCAGAGTTTGAAGACAAAAATGTGTGTGATCAATATGTTGACTCAAGACATAATGTTGAATATGATGGAGATACTAATAAGAGTGCTTATGCCCCTGCTTTTCATGATTGTTTGTCTGAAGTAAATATGGAAAGGTTTGTTGTACATGAAGAGTATAATGATGAAATAGGGGATGCATTTTGGAATAATTAGGTGGCACATTGTGACATGTATATGGATCTTGAATCAATGTCATTACCCATTGATGATATTGAAAAGCTTGCTGATTCATATGACAATAAAGTTGTAGATTGTGTTGATACTACAAAGATTATTGATCCATAGGTGGAGCAGCCAAGGAATGAAACAAATGATGAATCTCATGTTAGTGAGTATGAAGTTGAGTACAATTGGTTCTTGTTTGATGATCCTTATTTTCATAATGTGAACATGGACATGTTGTCACCACATGTGAAAAAAATTGATGTGAAAGAAAACAAAGATTCTAGTTGTATTCCTAACGTGGAGTCTTCGGTTAGCAATGAGTCCTTCACTTTTGAGTCAACACACATATCAACTGATATTGCATATGATGTTTCCAATGCACCTGGGTGTCCTTTTGTTGTCCCTGTTGATGTTGATTTGCTTGAGCCCACACTTGAGGTATTTGGTTTTGAGTTGGATGATGATGACAAGAATGCAACAAAATGTGTTCTCAAACCTGAGATGAGTGCATTTACTCATTCTTTAGGAGTTAATGTTGCATCTGATCCCTGTCTCCATGATGCCAAGGTATGTTCTGATATACTTGAACCAAAGTGTCAAAAGATGTGCCTATGTTGCAGTGATCAGTATAAGGATGCTCTTGAATATGCATCTTTTATCTTTGACATACACCAAGATGATTTGCATGATACACAACAATCTGTTTATGAGAGCTTTTAGTTTGATCTACAAACTGATTTTGATGCCAGTGTTTGTGATGTCGAAGATCAAATGGACTATGAATGCTTCTATTTCTCAATCCAAGAGAGTAAGCATTTAGTGGAACATGATGATAAGATGACCAAGGTAAAATGTCACAATGATGATGATTTTCAGTTAGTGTCTGATTGCATGTTGCAGTTTGACATAACAGTTGGTGACATTGGAAAGCACAGTGATATAGTGGGACATGCCAATGACCAAACTAGTTTGTGGGAAATTCATGACAATGTTCTCAGATTTGGTCTTTGGCAGACAACACAAAACAAGGTATTTGATAGGGCTAAATACTGACTTCACATTTTTCATTTGGTGGCCTGGTGTCACCAGATGAAGTTAAAAAAATGAAGGGTGAATAAAGGAGCAGTTTCAGAACACCCAATGGACTCAGTATTTGGTCTACTCCCAAAAGATCTAGAATCTTGCTATTCCCATAGGGGGCATACATCCCCAGTTGGAGCCACTATTGGCACTCTCAAATTTTGCAAATTTGAGATGCCCATATTGAAAATTCCACCTCTGCACTTTCATATGTGCACCTAATGAACTTTCCTATATGACCTACTTTGGAGGGTCATGTTACAAATCCCATTGATTTTTTAAGCAAAATCCCTTTGTAGAAACACTCATGTGTCATATGTGAATGTGCATGTCAATTTTCAACTTCCCATGATGATTTTTGATAGGGTTTCGAAAGGTGAAGCTGAAGGGTTTTGGCACTTTTCTACTGTTTGCAAATATTCAGTTTTGCAAAGTTGCCTCACATTTGAGCTTGCATTTTTCCACCAGTTGATAGTCATGCCAAAATGAATATTTTTATGGATTCTCCATACCAAGATGAGCTCACATGTCATATTTCACAGTCTCATGAGTTGATTTTCTATTTTTAGCAGATCAAAACCAAATGGAATTTCTTCAGTTTTGCATTTGCATCCTGACAACATTTCTGAGAGGTCAACCTTGACCTTCAATATCTCGTACATGAAGATGATTCAATTCAATCCCTCTTGTACATGTGTTCACTATGCCAAAATGAGCTAGTGTGTCCAGTGGCAGCTCGCTAGGAGCTGATTTGATATTTTTTGCAATGAGGTGATTTCATCAGTTTCAATTGGTTCAGAATAGCTGTTTATTTTAGAAAGTTTGAGTAAGCAACTTTGACAGTTAATAACTTTTGCCTCATGATATGTTTTGTTGAACCATTTGTTTTCCATTCAAATCTTGGGTCTGATGTCTACATGTTTGCAAGTTTTCGTGACTCCAAGAGGTCATTTTCTCAGTTCTCAAAGCCAATTCCAGAGCCAAGTTGGCCAGCTTTGCACATTTTGCAAATATGTTAGAAAGTGAGTTTTAATGAAAATCTAGTTTGTGTTTTCACTCCAAAATCATTCAGAGGCTTTGTCAAACCGATTTGAGCTTGACAGTTGTTTGAAAATGATTTTTTTTTTAGCTGGGCCTACATCGGGCCCGACATGCCTTACACAATTGTGAGATTCAAGTGTTTTATAACAACCTATTGAGCACACTATGGTTATGAAATCCATGAATTGTAAAACTTTGTTCCAACAATGGATTCTCACTCTCCATTGTTACTTGATGTTGGATATGGTGTGTACCTTGTCTAGTTTGGCCTTGATGTTGCAATTCATTTCTCAAAAGCATAAGCATGAGGTGAAGGATCTATTGAAATGTGTATTAATTACATTCACATTAACCCACATAAGAGGTCATTGGCTATGGATCATCAAATTTTTTAAATTTAAAGGAAAATTGTATCCAAATGGTTGAGTTACCATGGATCAAGTCACAATACTGCTTAATGTTGATATACTATTTAAACAACTACCTGATATTGAAAAGGAAACACACATAGTGGAATGGTTTTGCTTTTGGAGAATTCTTAAATGTTGGAAATCGGATGCCATTTAATTGCAAATCCTAAAAATTAATTATTTCATGTATCTCCTAGATTCTTGGAATGTGTTCAACAACACTAAGATTAGGATGAGATTAATTTTTTGGATGAAATAAATCATGAAATTGACATTTGTAGTTACTCCTAAATAATAGGAGCATGTGGGTGCATACATGGTAAGGTGACACTCAGCTTGTGTCTAGTTAACTATTCAGAGTAAGAGATAACACTTTTGAATGGATGTAAAGATCCTAGGAGTTAGGATTTGATGTTTGCATGTTTGAAGTTCAGTTCATTTCAGTTCAGATTAGTTGAGTTCAGTTTAGTTCAATTCAGTTCAGTTCAGTTCAGTTCAGTTATGGTTTAGTTATCTTCAGTTGCATGCAAGTGCATGTTGCATGCATGTTGGTTATTTTTAGTTGCATGTAGTTAGCTTCAGTTAACTTGGAATGCATGGCTAATAACTTGAGTTGTATGGAAGATAATAGGGACTACCTCTAGTTAATAGGGGATGACCATTCTTGCATGAATGGTGTTGAGTAAATGTTTCAGTTAACTATAAATCACTTGGATCCAACTTGGGCACCCAAGGTGCTTTATTGGATTTACCTCTCATGCATGATAAGATATTTCTGAAGGCTCAGTTAAGTAGGATTACTTAAGGGTGCCAACTTTAAGGAAGAGCTTTGGAATTATCATCAGAATGAAGGATGAGTTGTAGCTTCAGTTTGGGACGCCCAAATGGATGAAGCACATGTTTTAGCATTGTTATTCATGAGATTACTCTATTTTCATGAGATATGGCATACCTTTTAGGGATAGGGCTTGTGCATTGTAATTGTAACTCATGTTGAGTTTAAAAAGTTGATTAAAGCCTATATATCTCAAGCAAGTTGAATAGAGTTGAGAGAGTTTTTTATTCTAGGTGTGAAGAAGATTGGTAAAGATAGAAGAAGCATTCTCAAGCAAGAATTGGAGCTATTGTAATTTAGAGATTGAATAATAGAATAATTCTTGATGGAGTTTTTTCCCGAAAGGGTTTCTCCATGGTACATCTTGTGTAATCTTTCTAATATCCTGTCTAGTTCTTATATCAACTTCTCTCTACATTCTACAACAGTAAAATGGATTAATCAAGATAATCATCCACAAAGAATATATGTAACAAGGAAAGATCTTACTTAGATCAGCAATATTAAAGTTTTATAGAGTATTAAGCTAAGAAAACACTTCATTTTTCAACATTAAAGACTCTCAGGAAAATTTTAAGGGCATTGTGCAATGTTGAATGGCGTAGCCTCATGAGTAGAATGGATTTATTTTGTTTGATAGACCCATATATCTTAAACAAATATGATGGAGGATTTATGCTGGCAGCGGGATGGATCACTATGAATGTACGCCTCTACAGGAAAATGAGTATGCTATGGAGTATACATAAAATTGATGTGTTGGAAAGACTTTAGTAACCCCTGAACTTGAATGGAGGAACATCTAGGGCACTGGGAGAGGTGTGGCCTGCTAAACAGGATATGCATAGGATACATTTGTTGAAAAGTCTTTTAAGATCTTAAACAAGTGCTGGAACAGTAGGGTAGCCATCCATCAAAGCATAAAATAGAGTTGTTGACTAGGCTTTAGAAACTTGAAATCAATGTGGTGGGAAGGTTAGTATGCATGTCCATCAAGCATGGTGTGGCTGGGCGTATCAAATGAAAGGTGGGTAGCCAATGATGCACTAAAGGATGGAATGTGTAGCAAGAAAGACAGACATCAAGCCACACAAAATGTATTTGTTTTAAAAACTATAGGAACTATTAAGGTAAGCCCGTGCTATGTAAGGAATGAGCATCCACCAAAGCACACAAGGAAAAATCATTCAAAAAGCATAATGAAGGGCACACACTATGCAAAACACATTGTAAAATAGGTGCAAAAAAATTTCAACCAAAAGGCATGAGAATAAAGCCCCCACCACGCCAGAAGACAAGCAATGGTGTATGCTGATGAAACGGGACAACTCCTGTGCTAGAAACCAAGGAAAATGCAGTATCTTCACAAATTGAATGTGTTGATGAGGCCTTAGAAGCTTTCAAGTAAATGAGTTTGTCAGGCAGCCACCAAAGCAACAAGGTTTTGGATATCCTTCAAAGAACTAGAGTATGCAAGGAGGGCTTGATGGCGTTGGAAATAATTAGTAACTTTCAAGCATACAATGTGAGGCACCACATGCCATGATGGAAATGCTCGAAATGGATTTGTTGAAAATGCCTCCACATCGGAACTTCAGCATTGCAGAGTACGCATGATATGGATTTCTCATAAGCCTTTAGAAATTTCCAAACAAATGAAAGTGAAGTGCACGCTAAAGGAAAGGAAATATATGAACGTCAATGAAATGCATTTAGGAATGGTGGAGGGCATCAAATGGCATAATGGCGTGCCTAGCTATGTGCTACATGACTGTGAAAAGTCTTCAAAGATTTTCAAACCAAATGAAATAAGGAGGAGGCTTGAATGCCATGGTTGCTAAATCCGCATAAGAAGCAATTGAAACAAGAACCCAATTAGGAGATGTGTAGTTTGGAACAGGGAAAATGGTGATTGCAAAGAGGTGTCACCATGAATGCAAGAAAAATGCAAGCTGAGAACTGCAAATCGAACAATAGAGAAGGATTAGGGAAAAAGGTAATCAGAGGGAAGATCTATGGTGGAGAAATAAACATAAAATGCAGCCTGATCCAGGTCGTCCCTCGCCAAATCGCAATCTGAAAGTGCTCACCGGTTAATTTCCGCAAGATAGCGGGATCATGCCACGTGGCATGTGGGGGCCCGAATGCAATTCTTGTTGAGCAGTGTATGTTAATGTTACCTGATAAAGGTTTAGTAAAAACAAACCTTCACCAAATATAATTGAAGTGCTTGTTGGGTATTGAGGAGGATATGAAGTGGGCCCCTCAAAAATGTAAATGCATTTGATTTAAAAAAATCCCTCGTCTACCTTATAAAAGGAAAAAGCATTTAAAGTTAAATTTTTATTCATGGAGAATAAGTGGTCGACCCAATAAACATCTTCATGAGTAAAGCATTAAAGTTTTTAGTGTGCCGATAAATGTGAGGGAACTTTGTATTTTAAAAGTTTCTCTAAAGTGAAAAAAAAAAAAACACGGGTAAATGTTTTTGATTGGAGCCCATATTGAAATATAAATATTTCACTGTAAAATATGAAGTAAACAGAGGTATGGGTAATTCTGTTTACTGGTGATGAAATTGCTCAGAATCTTCATTGCATTTTAAATGAAATATTTTATCCATTGGAGAATAAACAAATGTAGGATTTTAAAATGCACGTGAGAATAAACAGAGGCTGCAATGTAAAAGGAATGTGAGAGAAGTGAATTTAATATTCACTTTGTGGTGAAATGTTTATGTGTTGGGAAATAGAATAAAGTGAAGGTTTAAAATATTAAAGTTAAGAAACTTTAATATCTAGTGAAATTAAAAGATGCAGCAGGTAAAGTGAGAATATGAAATAATAAGCGAAGGTAAATGTTTTCACGAGATTTTTTCTACAGGAAGAGGCATTTTTCACACAACAGGTAGAATGGAGTGAATTTCTCCACATGGGCATATTTTCTATTGAAGAACAACTAACAACAAAGGCAAATTAAGAGGAAAATTCAATTGGAGAGAGGAGAGAGATTTTTTTCAGTTTGATGATCAACGGGGGATGATGTTTCTGGATGGCATCTATGGATCAAATTGATCTTAGGGATTTTCTTGTTTCTCTTTTATTATGTTCTTCTCTCAATTGTAAAAAAAGAGAAGGCCGGGATTCCAATTTCTGAAAGCTCTGCAAGTCAGGTAGAAGCTCTAGGTAGAATTGTATAGCTGGGAGAAATGTAATTGAGTCATTAAATCTAAAAGTGTCTATTCTAAATTGTTCTCTCATGTTTATATTTTAGCTGATAATTGTCTCCATTTATGAGATGTATTACTCTTTTGGATTCAATAATAAGATTATATGAGTCTTTTCATGCACATTTGCTGCATTAGAGTGATATATGTTGTTGTCTTCTATTCTAAGAATAATGTAATTTCTTTAATGAAGCACAAGTTGCATTTATTATTTCCTTTTGTTCAAAGGATAGTGTAATTGCTTCAACACATTTGACAGGAGTACTATGTTTTAGGTGGATTTATAAGAAGAGTTATCAAATAAAACTTCAATGGTCTAGTTGTCATAATGTGATAACATTTGCAAGGATTTTCATAACATGTTCAACACTGTAAGATGAATGCTGGTTATATCACTCCATAGCCCATTTTCTGGCATTGGTCAAGTGTTATACTTATGTTGTTTTCAGCTTGGTCCCAAATCTTCAAAATTAAAAATCATTTTAAATCCCTATGTTTTGTAGTTATCTCATGCTCCAAATAGTTGATATTACTGATGAACAACCAATTCTATTTTGTATTATCCTATTATGTTGAGCGTATTAAATGAGATTATTTGTTAAGCAATATTCTGTTATGTATGTGCTTTAATTTGTTGATATTACTAAAGGGATCACCCTCCCGAGCCTTGTAGAGCCCAAAGTATAGGAGGTATTTTAAAGTCCTCATCAGTTGATCCAGGTCCTTCGAGCTTCCCTTGATTAGAATTGGCAATTCCATAGGTAGATTAGAAGACCAACCTGGTTATAGTAAAAAAGAAACCAACACACCACGGGAAAAAATTTCTGAGATAGAAAAATCCAAGAGAGGTTATTGTATAGGGTCCCAAAATGATCCCATAGACTCAGGCAAAGAGTCTATAGGTGTCACAATTTTTTAGAAATAGAGATTCAAAGATTTATGCCTTTTAGCACTTTGGACTCTTAAAGGAAATCATTGGTCCAATGTAGCTCAGAGAGATTCAGAGTATTTGCGTGAAAAAAAGGACCATCCTGAGTGTAAGAATACCCATCTGAATGTGCTGAAACATTCTGTTTGGTCCTATGAGTTGTAGAATAAAATTTGCACCACTTTGCAACTTTACACTACTTGCATCTAACAACTTTTTCCTCAACTGAAAACTAGTCACCATAGGAAAATGACTCCGAGATAGAAAAATATTAGAGAGGTTATTGTAGAGGGTCCTAAAAAAATCCCATAGCCTCAAACAAAGAGTTTGTAGGCATCACAGTTTTAGAGAAATAGAGATTCAAATATTGTTTCCTTTAACACTTTTGACTCTTAAGGGAAATCATCGATCCAATGTAGTTCAGAGATGTTCAGATTATTTGGGTGCAAAAGAGGACCATCCCTAGTGTAAAAATACCCATTCATATGTGTTGGAACAATATTTTTGGTCCTATGAGTTGCAGAACGAAAGTTGCACCACTTTGCAACTTTACATGGCTTGCATCTGACAACTTTTTCCTCAACTGAAAACTAGTCACCGTAGGAAAATGCCTCTAAGATAGAAAAATCCGTGAGAGGTTATTGTAGAGGGTCCCAACACAATCCCATAGCCTCAAACAGACAGTTTTTAGGCGTTATGGTTTCTAAGAAGTATCCCTTAAAAGATTGTTGCATTTTAGCACTTTAGAATCTTAAAGGAAATTGTCATTCCAATATAGCTCAGAGTGATTCGACGTATTTGGGTGCAAAAGAGGACCATCCCTAGTGTAAACCTACCCATCCGAATGTGTTGGAATAGTCTTTTTGGTCTTACGAGTTGCAAAACAAAAGTTGCACCACTTTGCAACTTATTGTCAAATGATGGAAGTTCAAGAGTCATCTTGTTGTAGTTCATTGGAAAATAGCTGGAAGTTGTTTGGTCATGGCCCAATTAGTAGGAATTAGATGTTAGAAGAGTTTTGGAGAGCAGGGGAGATCAATCAAGGTTTGGGTATGATGCAGAGATGGTGGTAACCCAAGAAACAAATTGACACAACTTCTCTCAAATATCAACACTATAGCTTCAGAGTCACCAAAAATAAATAAAAGAGAATATATTTTCAAGAAGGATGCAAAAATAAAAAACACAACATCAACATAGCATCCACTCAACATCAGATACAATTCCCCAATCATTCACACAAGGTTCTTTTGCAACTTTGTAGAGTTTCATTAAGTGACCCTGCTCAAAAGGCTACAAAATTAGCCGTATTTTCAAAAAAAAGTACCCTTAGACCTTCTTTTTTTCACAAAATCTCCTTGGAAAAAGTTTTATTGTCATTCCTAACCTCATATTTCATGATCTTTACTCAGATTAGAGGCCTCTAGATCATTGTACAACCAAACCCTCCTTTTCCCTACATAAACTAGGGTTTTTTAGGATTCACCACACAAAGCCCTTCTAGAAAAATAAAAAGCATCAAACACTTTTTTTTGGGTCAAAAAAAACTATTTATGCCACTAGCAACTCATCCCTATTCACAGTTCACCAAAACTCAACTTAAAACCTTCATTTTGACAAGAAAATGGACACTTTCAGCCATGGTTTTCTCACACTGTACCAAGGACTGCCTTTATTCTTCCTCCAATACATGTGAAATCCCTATTCTAACATGGTTCCATGCCACCCCACTGAGAAACGACACAAACAGTAGGTGGGAGGCATCAAAACATGATCACAAACTTAGAATGAGACCCTACAGCCCTGTCACAGGCAGGCTACAAGAAATCAACAAAATACAAATCAAATTTATTGTTTGGGCCCAAATATGAATTGAAAAGAATGATTTCACCATCTTCCACCAAAATCCAAAGGATTTAAAACAAAACTACTTGTACAGCCTGTACAAAAGGAAGGAAAACTCAAAAAACAGTGATAATGAAAGAAAAATTGAAATATGCTCCTTTATTCGATGAATGCTCTTCACCACTTTGTTCAACAGTCCTCCCTCATGCCTTTCAAAGGATTTTAAACATTTAAAAACCAATATAATTTCTCCTTCAATGCCTACAACTACCTCTTAACTCCTTTACCCTCCATTTGACTTAAAAGACCACTGCTTACTAAATACACATTATTATGCAAGTTTGTTGCTTTATAACACCTAGAACCAATTGGACACCTTTAATATACCCCTACTATGGCTTCTAGACTTGGTTCTTGCATTCCCCTTACATTTTACATGTTTCGCCTTCAAGGCTACAAGGATTCTCCAAGTGCAAATTTAGCATTTCACCCATAGAAAACTCAAGCTTCCTCATTTTTTATATTAGGACTGGTCTTTTTAGACCTTATTAGACAAACATAAGCCTAAGAACATCAACATTAACCCATCATGTTTTCAAATGATAAAAAAAAATGTTGTGGTGTAGGTGCTCCTGCACTAGGGTATGATGCCCTAGATGTGAAAAGTGTAGTTTTTGAGTGAAATTGGGAGGTTTAATGGTGTTAGTGATTGAAATCTATTGGGGAAGCAATTTCTAAAGGTGTATTAAGCATATGTAGAATTATATAAACGTGTTTGAGGTGTTTTTTGAGTGAGATAAGTGTGGAAATGCATACTTTCAATTAACCCCCTTATAATCTAAGCAAAATGAGGGTTACATGATTGACTTAGATGGCATTTACAAGGATGATATTTGTGGAATTTGTATGTTTATAGCTTGGTGAGATACTATCCAAAGGAATCTTCGAGGGGCGGCAGTTTTAAAGATTAGTTGTTTTGTAAATTTGGGCTAATTGGAGCCTTGTTCGGCGTAATAGTTCAATTTCAGTGGGGTTGTTCCTAAACAAGCACATTAGGTTTTGAGATATGTTCAACAAAAGGGTAATGGGTGTCATTCAAAACCTTTTTTTTTATGGGTTTGTGTTGATTTTGTGAGGATATTGATTCTTACTCAAGATGATTTTATAACTTTTACATGTTATTATGCTTCAATGAACATTAAGTGACATTGATTTTTGTCCATATGATTATATTGCTTTCGAATGAACAATGTAACATGAAATGAATTTCATTAAGTTGTATCCACTTTTCATTTTTGTTAACTTCTTTTGAAATAAAAATCAGCTACACACTTCATTACACGACTTTAAAATCCAAAATAATGTCAAATGTAAATTCATTCAATAGAGCTTGAAATCATGGGTATTCTAAAAATGAGTGTTTGATAAAAATGTATTGGTAGACATGTATGAAAAATGTGCTACAATAGAAAAGGAAAATCATTGTTTGAAAAATGTCCTCAAAGAAATAGATGGATTACCAATTGTAATTCATAAGTTATATTAAAATATTATTTCATTAATCTATAACATACATTATCAATCATAACTTTAAACAATTTTAAGATAATTATACATTCCATCTTGAAAATTCAAAGTAGAAAGACATGCACACGAGAAACAAATTAGATCGAATACCAATTCTTATATATCAAACTATAGAATAATTGTGTTTGTGCATATACAAATTTGGCATATGCCTACTCAAAACAAGTTTTACAAGTTTTACAAATTGTGCAATATATGCCATCTCAAGTTCTATCAAACCCTAAGTACATGCCAATCTATATCATATCCTAATCTTATGTTGGACCATCAAAATCAAGCCTCGTTAAAGAAGTTAAATGATCTGCAGTTTCTTGCACAATAACATTTCAAACCACAAATTAGATTATGTGAATGGTTCACAAGATAGACTAGTAAATAGAAACTTATATACCATCATTTATAAATTACCAATTTAACATCAAAATTAATATACATGTTCTATATTATATCAATAATGTAATTCTTGTTTACCTCTAATCTTGCTCTCTTTTCTGCAAGATGGTTTGCATATGATTGTCCCCTAGGACGATTAGGAGTCCTCCTATAAAGTAATGGTCTCTCACTCATCACAATGCTAGGTCGAATAGAGGACTATAGCAGATAAAATAAAAATGATACAAATTAAAATATAATTGTTGAAAAATAATCATATCTACTAATCACATATCTACTCCTATTTAAATGTAAATGATCTGCAATATAAAATAAACACATCCCTGCTATGATGCTATGACACTAGATGGGCTCATAGTGGATGGATCAGCTAAGATGCTTTCTTGTATAAAAAATGACAAGGATGTAAATGCACATGCACATATAATTATAATGTTGACAATAAAAAAGATATATACCTATTGTGCAACTTCATCCAATGGGTCAGACTCAGTCAACAAGGTTGTATAAGAACCAGGTTGTTGCATAAAAATACAATATTACATTAGACTATCAATAGATGTAGTACATGTATTCAAACATATTAGATTTCAAAGATTAACATCTAAAATAACAATTTAAATTATTTATCATGTATTGGTTGTCTAAGGAAAATGAAATGGAAATATGCATAGCCTGTTGCACTTCCAAAAATTGCTCCTATTAAAGATTCTAGCACATAAAAATATATTAGTAGAAATATCCTTCATAAAATATGAAATAATTTACAAAAAAAACACTAAGAAATTTCTTTAAGACTTACCAGTGCTCCAATATCATCCCTAGTAGTCGATGTCTCTCCCTCAAATGTTCCAATTTATGCTCTATCAACTCCTACATCTGAGATATCATGAACCTCAAAGTCAGATGTGTCTATGGGAGCCTCAGTGGACTATCAGAGAGGACTAAAACATAAATTGTTGCATGCCATGTAATGATGAGGCACACAAATATGTCCCAAAGAGGATAGTGTATTAGTTAGAGCTGATGGCTATGTACCAATGGGAGTTGTTGTAGCAGGCGTACCACCATCATGTTGGGATGTATTAGGTGTACCACCACCATAATGGGATGCACTGTCAACTGGCTACACAACATGTTGGCTCTGCCTCACCAAATGATCACTCAATGAATGCAATGCATAAATGCTCACAATCCCCGCATCTACATCAATCTCTGGGTAAGGTAGTGGAGTCAGAGTAGCAATAGGTGGAGGAGGACAAGATGGGGTGACTCGGCGTACCCTAGATCTATCCTATGGCATCCCTCTACCAACACCCTAGAAATATCGCATGTCAAAGTAATTGGCATGTTTCCCTAGCACAAACTCAACATATAATTTTCAGAGAAAATATTGAGGGACATCAGGGTTGTTGGGTGGTTTATTGAAAACCATCCACCAACGTCTCTAAAAATTATCTAATATTCCTTTATGGGTGCACCATTTAATTGAAAAATTTGGTTTTTGCACATTAACAGGTTGTCTAGTTCTCCGATCTATGAATAACTAGTCTAATTGTCCTTTTTCAATGTCAAGAGCCTTCACCTCATCATATGATAACCCATCAGCATAAAATTGTCTTTGTTGCTCTCGCCATTGTGCAAATCTATTATGTTGAATTGACAAAGTTTAAACATTTACAATGATTGTTTCCAATGTGTTTTTCATATCTGATAATTCACTGAGTGTTTCATAGATTTGACATACTTTTCTTAATTGATCTAATTCCTATAAATAGACTCGTGTATTGTTGGCACATTTTCATTCGGAAGTAATTGTTGTGGTGGAGGATTTGGAGGGTATTCATTTTCTGCAGGATTAAGGTTTTCATTTTGTGTGGGAGGGTTTTCATTTTGTGCAAGGTTAGGATTTTCATTTTGATCCATTTTTAACCTATTAATTGATAAAAAATTCTAAAATTAACAATGGTTTTAATCTAATAAAAAACCTATCAAATATACCCTATTTTGACTAAAATTAAAAAAAAAAAAAGCAAAATGAATATATATTGTATAAGAATTGAAAAAATCAAACATACCTTACAAATTTGGTGATTTTTTTTTGTAATTTTAGCTCCCCAAATGGATATCCGAGTCACTCTCCTAAAACCCACGCGCACACTAGTAAAAATACTGGTAAAAATTTAGCTCTTGTGTTTTATTTGTCTATATATAATACAGGAAATGGATATCCATTATAAATGGATATATGTCTCCTTATTTATAGTTTTTTAAATAAATGGTCGGTTCCATGACCCGACCATAGTGTTTTTTTTAAATATCGATTATTTAATATACAATATATTATATTATAATAGAATATATATTATATATATTAGAATAATATCAATATAATATAATATAATAATATATTATAATATAATAATATATTATAATATAATAATATATTATAATATAATAATATATTATAATATAATATATGTATTATATTATAATAATATATAATAATACATATATTATATTTTATTATAATATAATATAATATAATATAATATTATTTTATATTATATTATATTATATAATATGACCTCTCGGGTTTTTTTTAATTATAACACAAATAACGGATATCCATTATATAGAATATAATACTTGGTTGGGCTGGACCTGATGCAATTATAAATTCGGCCTTGAAAAAAATGGATATTCGTTTCATATTAGATATTTGTTTTATAACAGATATCTATTTTGTAACAGATATCCATTCATAATGGATATCTATTTTGGTTTGGTATTACCAAACAGAAATGAATATTGTACTTTGGTCTGCAAAAAGTCAAAGGCATGAATTTCACATTTTTGGATGTGTTAAAAATGCCTTTTTTTCACATCGCCACTTTTTGGACTCCCATGATCTTGCACAGACCTCTGTATTATTTCATCTTAGATCTTTTATTTCATATGCCTCATTTTTTTTCTACAAAATGTAGATAACTTATTTTGACAAGACTTAATTTCATTTTTTGCTTCCATTAGCTCTGTCTCCAATCTTTCATTTCTTTTTCTTTCCTTCTCCATTTTTTTTTCTCACTGGGCATTTCCATTTGCAATGCTTAGTCTTAATTTTTTTGAAGTGGATTTTTCCTCATCATATTTCTTTTTGCTCTCATCTAGCCTTTTTTTTAGTTCATTTGTTGCAGTCTCATTCTACTTATCCTCTTTGCTTGTTGATGTAGAGGAAGATTTTTTAATTCTTTTTTCTAATTCATTTCTCTTGTTATATGTTGCTTTCCTCTTTGCTTTCTCATTTGCTAGGTCTGCCTATAACTTTTCAATGAGTCTGCAACATTTTTTCCTCTCTATCTTGCTTTAGCAATTATGTGTACACCAATTCATTGTTCTTCTTTGATACATTAATTTTATTAGAATTTCAGAGTCTAGAAAAATCCAATTGAAAATTGTTCACCGTGAATTTAGATGGAGCCATCTGATTTGTTGGTTTGTTTTGAACTGTGGGAACATGAATTGTGTACTCCATGATTTACTTGCTTGTGTCAAATGTGGGTAATACCATGGTTGTTGCAGGCTCTAAAGTTAGAGTAGACACACTCTCCATTAGTTTCTTCTTTTCTTTTCATTCATTTCTAATTTCTTTTTAATCTCTTCAATGTAATCAAAACTCGGGGATGCAAGAACAATGGAATGCTTGAATGGCGAAGGAATAGGAGTACTTGCATTTGATAATGATGTCATAGCTAGACTAATTGGGATTGGGGGAGTTCCTGGAAATAACTCCTTTGTGGTGGATCCACTGGTAGTGTGACTTGGAGTTGGACCTGTCAAAATCCTTTGCCTCATTTGTATTCCCTGATCACCTAGTGTTTCTATGGTATATTGTGTTGTTGGCCTCTTGTGTGTAATTTGTTGTTGTAGCACATGTTGACCACTACTAGTACTACTACACATACCATCTCCACCAGAGGCAGTTCCAATTGCGCTAAGCCCTCCACCATGGGCATGTCCTAGTTGTGATTGTGTCTAACCATAAGGATGAGGATTTGAAGCTCTAACAAATTGACCTTTATGCCCTAGGTCTACTTTTTCACCTCCAACCCCAAGGCCATATTTATCAACTTTTTTTTGATGCTCTACATTTGTTACCATCCAAGGACCTTTCCTTTCAAACCCCAAAGGAACACCTTCATAACCCATTTTTTCAACTATGGTTGCTCCTGTAGTAAATGCTTCTTTTGTGGCCTCACTTAAACCAAGTTTGAAATTGACATGACTTTCTTCTTCCCTGTCATCATTAGATTCATCATCACTTTCCTCATCTTCTCATTTATCTAGATGCTCTATATTCCATAATTTTATAAACTCAAGATATTCTTCATTATCTCCATACTTTGCAAGAGCTCTTGGATCACCTATCTCCTTCCACATAGACCAAAAGGCAATAATTTTTTATCGTGACCAATTTTTTTCTGTAACTTCCTTCTCTAGAGAATCTGGCATTTTTACTCTACTAGATGGTTTATGAATTTTTTCATAAAAATTGTTGTACCTCCTAATTGTCTTTTGATGCAATGCCATAATTTCAGCTAACAATTGTTCAAAATAAATACCATTGTCAGCAACACTTTTCTCCATTGCTACTCTGACCTCATCCCAAGAATTCTTGTTTCTTAAGTTTTCAAGAAAGGGTTTATTTTGATGTTGAATTCTACTTCCAACATTCTTATTGAGCACAATCATTGATTTAATGGTGTCACATGGATCATACTGCTAGTGATAGATAATATCAAAATAAAAAAAAATCAATAAATCATGTGCCACACTAAATGCTTTTCTCTCGAATGTGATCCCTCCACATGAAAGAGGTAAAGAAGGAAATAAGGTCTTCTTCCCCTAACTGCTAAAGTGTCTTTCATTAGTACTCTGCATTTTCCTTACATATTCCAAATAAAAAACCCTTTATGTCACATGTATTGGAAATTTGTATGGTTGTACTTCTGATCCATAAAATTTTAGCATAGTATATTCTTCCATTAAGTACCAATCGGCCAATTGTATTTATTTTCCTAGTTGAATGCAGTTTCTACATTACATAGGCAATCTAGGCATTGGAGTATTTGTAATAGCTTGATGCAATGAAGCCAAAAAGTAGTCTAAAAAATGATTGTAGTTCCTTTAAGAATCATGCATCCTTATCACAGTGGTCCATTCATATACTAGAGCCATTTTATTTTCCTTAGGATTATTATAGGGCTGAATCTCAAGCTTGTTGGTCTAAAACATTCCTTTAAATTTGAATAGAAAAAGATAGCACAAGTAGGTTGTGAACCAAATGTCTTGGTGGAACCTTCTTTAATCATTAAAAAAAATTTATGCATGGATTCTACAATATGCCCAATAAAATTATATTTGACATGTCGAACATGATAATGGATATTATATACCATTTCAACTAGGCTTATACCCACTTCCAAATTACATTGAAGGATGTGATTGGATTAGACTCAATAAGATTGATTGATGAGACAATTTGATAAGATTAGATGATGAATTAGATAGGATGATGAAAAGGATTCTAAACCACATTCAAAGATCACCCTAGGTGACTTAAGGTGTTGATTGATTGGATAAAAGGATAAATATATGATTGCGATATCGAATCCACCTTGAGATTGAAAGCGGATTGATTGGGCTGAAGATGACAACTAACTCAAGATGGATGACAATCCTGAGCAGATGTGAGTGATGTTGATCGAATGCAGACACCTAAATCAATTTGGATAATAACCTCTAAAACAAAGTTTAGGGGATTTGGATCAAGAAAATGATGATGGATACATAGCATAGAGTTGTTCTAAGATGTACCTATTTGATTTAGATGATTAATGGATGATCTACATATGGACTAAAGTGACGATCATTGGTGAATGGAAGATGCAAATGGACTAGAGGGCATGGTTTCCTATCCACTAGACCTAATTTCCTATGTATGGGGCGTGGTCACGTTTGGACTGGGCCTGGTCACCCCTCATAGGGTGGGGTCACCTATCCAGGTTTTGGACTCTCAGAATAGTTAGACAGACCTTCATAACGGGTAGATAGACTTGCAGAATAGGTAGATGAATACTTGGAATGAGGAGACAAATGCTCAGAATGAGAGAATGGATGCTCAAAACAAGTAAAGTGATGCTCAAAAAGGTATATTGACTCTCAAAATGAGGAGATGAAAGCTCTTAACGGATGCTCGTAATAGGGAAAGGGATGGTCAAAAGGGTAGATTGACTATCGAAATGAGGAGACGAAATCTCAGAATGGATGAGTAGATAATCATAATGAGGAAACAAATGCTCGGAAGGGGAAACTGAATCTCATAACAAGGAGACAAATGTGCAGAATGGATGAATGGATTAACTAAATGGGAGACAAGATTAGCTATTTAGGGAGAAAATTCACCCAAACTGATGAAAAACTTACTCAAGAAGGTGGCACACACCTATTCACTAAAAAACGGGTGAAAACAACAAAAGATGATAGAAAACAGCTGACAAAATGACTTGGACGAAAGATGGGATTGGTTGTTTTTGGGCCTTAATCACCCATTAGAGGGGTACAACTGCCCAACTAGAGGATGAGCTTGCCCAAATTTTTGGCACGGTTTCCTATTCTAAAAAATGGGCAAGAACGACAAAAAATGACAAAGAATGATTGACAAAATGGTTGAAAAAGCAAGCAAAAATGACTATTCTAGGGTCAGGGATGCCTATCTGAGGGCAAGAATACCTCTGTTGAGGGTGTGGTTGCCCAACTTGGGGGCAAGGCTACCTATTCTAGGGAACGGGTGAGAACGATGGAAAACGACAAAAAATGATTGACAAAATGGCTAAAATGGCAAGGAAAATACCAATTTTAGGGAGAGGGATTCCTATCTGAGGGTAGGGCCACCCATGTTGAGGGTGTGGTCACCTATGGACTAGGTTGCATCGTCTATTCTAGGGAACAAAAAAGAATGATAGAAAATGATAGAGAATGACTGACAAAACAATCGAAAAGCAAGCAAAAATTCCTGTTTTAGGGTTAGGGATGCCTATCTAAGGGCAAGGCCACCTATTGAGGGTGTGGTCATCCATGCACTAGGCTTGGTTTCCTATTCTAGGGAACAGGTGAGAAGATTCAAAAATGACAAAGAATGACTGACAAAACGGTCAAAAAAGAAAGTAAAAATGCCCATTCTAGGGTCAGGGACGCCTATCTAAGGGATAGGTCACCACTGTTGAGGTAGTGGTCACCTATGCACTAGATTTGATTTCCTATTCTAGGGAACAAGCAAGAAAATTTGAAAATGAAAGAGAGCAACTGACAAAATAGTCAAAAAAGTAAGCAAAAATGCTCGGTCTAGGGTCAGGGATGCCTATCTAAGGGTCAGGCTACCCTTGTTGAGGGTGTGGTCTCCTACGCACTGGGCCTAGTCACCTATTCTAGGGAACAAGTGAGAACATTCAAAAATGAAAGAGAATGACTGACAAAATAGTAAAAAAAGCAAGAATAAACACCCGTTCTAGGGTTAGGGATACCTATTTGAGGGTAGGGCCACCCCTGTTGAGGGTGTGGTTTCCTATGCACTAGTCCTAGTTACCCATTCTAAGGAATTGGTGAGAATGATAAAAAATGATAGAGAATAATTGACAAAATGATGAAATAGGTTCCCCAAACGACACAATAGATTTCCCGAATGACTATATGGGTTCTCCAAATGACAAAACAGGTTGTTTGAACAGTGAATGAATTCTCCAAATGGACTATCAGGTTGACGAAATGATGGAATAGACTCACAGATGCATGAAATGATCAAAAGAACTAGTAGAACAATCAAATGGGAGGCAGGAACGACCGTTTAGGATGCAAAAATACATATTTCAGCATGGTCTCCCCTCTTCAGGGCGTGGTCGCCCCTCCTAGGATGTGGTCACCCTTGAACATGACATGGTCGCCCCTCCTAGGGCGTGGTTGCCCCTGGAAAGGGCCTGGTTGACCCTCTACTGGGCCTGGTTGCCCCTCTGAGTGAAAGATAAACAATTTTGACTCAAATAGATTGGAAAATGTCTGAGACAGAGGGTGGGGTCACCCCTCTTGAGGATGGGGTCACCCCTCTTGAGGACGGGGTCACCCTTGTTTAGGGCGTGGTCATCCCTATTGATAGAACTGGACTTGAATTAGGAAAAATAGCTATGGAAAATGATAGAAAACACCTCAAAGAAGTAGCAAAAGGAAAGACTAACTTGACTGTTAAGATATGCACTAGTTTTTCATAGAAAAGACAGTTCAAGTAGCACAATCCTATGATTAGTTTGAGGGGTATGGCCAACATAGTCCTTTAACTAGGCTAAACAAGGTGATGTAGGGAGTCATCGCTATAAGCTTAGTATATGAGACACAACCATGAACACCAGCCCATCACAAGCGTGAGTCGGGAACCCCAGCTAGATATTGAAGGCTCGAACCAACTCATGTCTATCTAGGTATCATCTTAGCTTTGATGCTTGACTAGACACAACGTGGCTAGATTGGGGTATAGATTTGGCCTCCCCCCTTTATATACCCCATGGGTACACATGGTTGGAATCGTCCCTTAGGGTGATGAAATCCCCAAGCAGGTCCCACTAAGAAGAGAACTCTAACCAAATTTTCCTACTCCCTAGGCCCACATGAAGTGCAAGGAGAAAGTTTGAACGATGTAACGCCCGCTTGGGTAACACAAAGGACTTAAGTAAGCAACAATTTATCTTCACCCAGGATCACCAAATGACACAAGGGGATTGAATACGTCAATATCTTACTTACAAACCAAGCACAAAATGTATTGACTTCCCTACTTAGACTATGTGCCTAATTAGTGCAAAAATGAAAGCAAACAACTGACTAAATGCCTTGGTCCTTTCCTCCTACAACAAACATGTTAATAGTTTTAACCTTCGTTCTTCATTAAGCATTAAATAACTACACAAACATTAGTAAAAACCCTCACAATCACCAACAAAATGAGTTAGCAGGTTAGTATTAATAAAAATGATAGAAACACAAGCCCCGAAAATGACTTAAAACACTGTTTTTACCTAAAAAAACTCTATCCAGGCAGTTTCGCCCCTATTCAGGTCCTATTCACCCCTCTTTGGGCTTGACCACCCCTCTTCAGGGCCTGGTCCCCCCTCTATAGGGCCTAGTCAACTTTGTTGCGAAAACATATAGTGAAACTGACTATGCTATCCCAAAAAGGTGTCTATGTCTGGGGGGCTCGCCTCTCTGCTGGTCCTAGTCGCCCCTATTTCCAAAAAAAAGAGTGAAACTGAGTGTTTTGTCTTAGACAAGCATTTGTGTCAAGTCCTAGTTGCCCCTTTGTAGGTCTTGGTCACTTGTGTCAGGGCTTGGTCGCTTATGTTAGTGCTTGGTTGCCCCTTTGCAAGTCTTGGTCACCCCTCCGAGGGTGGGGTTGCCCCTCTGTGTCACCTAAACCTATAAAATATGAAAAAAACAACAAAAATAACTAATAAATGCAAAATAGAGAACACTAGACCACTTCAAGATTGGCCTAAGTTGAACACAAACAAAAAAAAGATAAGGCAAGTAAATATACCTTTTATCTATGTTGATCTCCTTGGTTGGACCTTGATTGAAGCTTGGATGTGTGCTCCTTTGGTGGCAAGACAATCTAAACTGATACACAAATAAGTGAAGATGTAATGGAGGATGTGGGTTTTCTAAGAGATGAATGTAAATGAAGGGAATGCAAGCTTCAAAATGGGAAAAAATGGAGGATATGAACTAGTGCTTGAACGAAAAAGATGAGCAAGTGTTTGATGAATGCTTGAATGGCTTGAGTGCTAAATGAGTGTGATAATATTCATAAGGTCCCTAAATGAATGAGATGGGGGGGTATTTATAGAAGAAATTGAATTCTCTAGAGAATTCAATGGTTAGGATTGAGCCCCTATGGCCAAGATGGAGGGTTATGGTGAGTTGAGGACTCACAAGCCCTCACATCTTTCCACGTGGAGAATAAAATGTCCAAAGGACATGGTGAGATGGAAATAGTAGAAATGACGTGGAAGAAGGACTAGTGATGTGGAAGAAGGACAAGTCCTTTGAAAGTACCTTAGGAGGGGAGAAGATTTCCTCGAAAAATAACTTCGTGTTCCCATATGAGAGGAAAGTGACATATGAGGAATTTCAGTATTCCTAAAAAATCTCCATAGGGAAGAGAAAAGTGGTCGGAGAAATAAATGTGAATTTTAAATTCACATGATTGGAAGGGATAAAGTGGTTGGGAGAATAAATATGAATTTTAAATTCATATGAGGAGCATCTTGTGGATAAGACAAAGTTCTTATGAAGGAGGCTGAAAAGTACCTTGTGGATAAGATGAGGTCCTTATAATGGAAGGTTCTTGGTTTCATGCGACTGATCTGACCTTTCAATGATCACATGGGAAGCAAAGAATCCTTGGAGGTATAAAAATTGAATTTTAAATTCACATGGGGAAGACAAAAATGAATTAAAAATTCCTTGGGGGATGAGAGAGTTGACCAAGATGCTAATTAGACTAGCTAATCAATGATTAGAAGACAGTTAGTGGCTAATGATGATTATGAGCCAACTTGCAAAATTTGGAGGATGTGACACATCCTAATCAAGGATTAGACGTGCACATCCCTAATGATGAGATTAAGAGGTTGATTAGAATTAAAAAAAAGTGATGGAGGATGTGACATGAGGAATTAAATAAATGTCTTATTTATTTAATTATTTGAGGAAAAAGGGGGATAAAGGGTAAGGTATTTAATTATTAATTAAATACCTTAGGGATTTAGAAGAATTTAAGGATATTAATTAAATAATAGCAATATTAACTTAATTAATGCAAATAAGGGAATGTTTAGATGAAAAGGGATAAATTTGGACAAATGGAAGTGTCCAAATTTGGATGTCTACATTTTTCCCCTCTTTGAGATGGTGTTAGGAAGTAGCATCATTTCAAAGAATATTAAAACATAGAACCCAAAATAAGATGGCTAGATTGGGAAAGATGCCCCAGTCATCAAAGGAGTGACTGGGAAGAAAGATGATGAGGGTGAAGATGAAAGTTAGGGATTGAGGATGCCCCCTCAAGAGGACATGCGGGTTCAAGAGAACATGGGTGTGCTCTCAAAATGTATGATACAATGAAAGAGGAGATGTGGAAGATGATGCAAAGTGATGTATAAGAGAGGATGATAAGTTAGATGAGATTAGGAAGCACAAATGGATTCAAGGACAAAGGTGATGTTGCCCCAGTCAAGCTACAAGCAAAAATGGGTTGATGATAGATGGAGTGTTGTCAATAAGGGAATGATATGTCTTGAAACAACACAAGGATAGGGAAGGATACATCCCGATAAGTGTTGTTGATGAGGGAAGGATACATCCCAAAACAACACCAAAGGATAGGGAATTATATGCTGCTGATGATGATGATGATGATTAGATCGAGGCTTGTAGTGGAACGAGGAACAAGACTAAAGATTGGATTAAGATGTGAGATGAAGGAAAGGAATAAAATGATGGGGGATAAGATGCTTAGAATAACCAATCTATATTATTCTAAGTAGATTGAAGAGATGATGATAAGAGATTGGATGGATAGAGGAGGTAGAGTGATAAAGGATGAATGGATGGGGGGTATTTTGATAGATGAGAGGATGGGGGATGGGGAGATGAATGTTTGCATGACCAAAATCATAGATCATGGGTTGGGTAGGGAAGGGATGGAGGATACATGCAATGCAATGGAATGGGAGATGAAATACAATCCTAATGCAATTTGCTATTTTTAGAGCACTGATTTTTGCTATAGCATAAGACACTAGGTGCCAGGGTATGTGGAACCAAGGCGGATTACTGTCTAATGCATAAAACAAACACAACAAAAAATAAGGATATTCCAACACCCCAAAGTCACGAAGACCTCGATTGGGCCAGACATTGGGATAACCACAAGCACAAAAGGATTGCCCAACATAACACAAGACCTCAGGGATCTTGGTAGGTACTACGTGGGACAACCTAGAAGACAACAACAAAGCAAAAAGATCAAGATATGTCCCTATGTTAACCGATCAAAACATACCATAATATGATAGATCATGGCAACCTTGAAAAGGTGTGATAGGGAGCTCAAGTGATAAATAAAAGCCAAAAGTAACAAAAAATTACAATCAATTTCAAAACATCCTTTTCCATAGGATCAAGAGGATGGATGGGGTTGATGAGGTTTGTTAGAAAGGATGCATCCCGATGATACCAAAGATGGATACTAAACTAAAAGATTGATGTGATGTAGGATACTTGAAGCTGATTGGATCTCATGATACAAGTGGATCTCATTTGTTAAGAACCATCTAGATAAGGGCATAGCTTAATGACACAATACAAGGGAGATAAGACATGAGACTGACACACCCTAAAGAACTAGGGGCTTCGGGGCCAATAAAATATTAGCCTTGCCTACGTGAAAGAACAAAGCCCTCATAGTTTGATAAAAGACCATGGATAAAAGTGGAAAGAGAACGATGGAGACAACGATGGAGGAAAAAGATAGGACAGAAAAATCCCCAAGGGAAAATCAAATGATTGACCTTGCCTACGTGAAAGCACAGGGCCAACGTAGTTTGACAAAATACCAAAGAAAAACGATGGATAAAGGATGATGAGATGACTGGGATAAGTGGATAAAATGATAGGACTGATATGATGAGAGAAGATAGACCTGTTGGATAAGATAGGATGGTGGTGATCAAACAAAGCTTAGGGATGGGATAGTTATCCAAATCATCAAAATTAATTGGGAGGATGATGCAATGGAGAGATTAGTGATGAGAAATGATAGGAGATTGGAAAGATGTGCAAAAGAGGTAGGAGTGATGAGGATGAGATAGATCGCATTGGATTGCATGAGGGGAAGCCTATAGCTAGATACCGATGACAAGGGATTATGAGATGGGAGGAGGATAAAGATGAAGGGATGGATAGATAAAAATAGGAAGATAAGGATGGGAATATGGAGGGGATTGACATGATGGATGGATAAAGGGATACAAATTTGGATGGGGAAAAGGTTACTGGATGGATAGATGGAAAGGTAAGGATTTGGAAGACAAAAGGTATTGTGATGATGGATGGATAGAGGGATAAGGGTGAGGAGATGGAAGGGATTGATTATATGAATAGGAAGATAAGGATGGGTAGATGAATAGGATTGTTTGGATTGGTAAGGAGATAAGGATAGTTAGGAAGATAAGGATTGGGAGATAATAGGGATGACATGAGGGATGAATGATGTCTCCAAGGACTATATCAAGATCACAAGGAGGATGGAGGGATTGGGATAAATGGGATATGATAGGTAGGATGTAGAAGATATGTTGGATGGAGGATATGGATGATGGGGATGCCATTGCCCCCATGTGCGAAAGTAAGTTGGATGGGGGGGAGTTACACATGATGCATGTTTGCTAGGTTTTCATCATAGTACTTATCCAAGGTGCTTGTTTGCTAATTTTTCACCATTGGATGAATTATTTCTCTTTACTCTTTTTTTTTTGGTTCTTTCTTTATAATGGATGGGATGTTGGAAAGTGTATAGAAAAAATGATGGGGTAGGTGTGTGATGGGGTGATGAGTTTAGGACCAACATTGGCACATATAGTGGTGGATGTGAAATTATAGGAGTACTAATGGATGCATGATGTGGGGATAATGGAGGAGATGGGATAGTGTATTTTTGGACATAAGGACCCAAAACAGATATAGGAGATGGTGGATGAGAATGATTAGATTTTGTATTTGCAACTTTGTACGTTGTTACAGATTTTTCATTTGAAGGAATTGTATTTTTTTTTCTTTTGGATACACATGGTCTTGATTTTTTCTTTGGTGGGCCTTTGAGGCCTACAGATTTGATTTGGATTTTGAATTTTATTTTTCTTTTCTTCACCATTTTTTTTAGATGGTACATGGGGAGCTTTAGATTCATGTGGATGTTTAGATGTATGCATTTTTACTTTGGCATCCAAAATGATTTTAGTAGCAATGGGATGGGTATGATGAGATGGGTGGTGTGGAGGAAACATGAATGGAGTGATGGAGGTAGGATTTTGAGGATGATATGTGGATGGAGGATGTGTAGGTACATGCCTTTGTTGATCCTGATTAGGGAACATGAGAGTGGGATGTTGATGATGGGTGACATGGAGGGGTGATGAATGGATGAAAGGATGAATAGGACAAGATGAAGTAGGTGATTTTGGGATATAAGGGCCCAAAATAGATGTAGTACCTGGAGGATACGTGATAGCGGGTGGAGGGACATAATGACCCAAAATGGATGGAGTGGATGAAATATGGGAGATGGTGGATGGAGGGATGTAAGGACCCAAAATGGATGGATCAGATGAAGGAGGAATATGGATGGTTATTTTGAGGTGATATGATTGAGGAGGAGGGATGGCAGCAAAAGATCTAGTGGAGTGATGGTAAGAGCCTATATTTCTTTTGGAAGAGGCTCATTGAGGACATCTAGTGGCTGTACCAACATATTTAGATTTTGAGTCTTGAGAAATATGTCCAATACCTTGCATACATATTTGTTCTTTGACCTCAACGGGCTCTAAAATACCTTTCTCATGAAGGTATAGACCTTTTCCTTGATAGTTCATGTTCTTGAGCATTTGATCCGTGATAGGATTTTTGTTATTTTGGAAGAATGATGTGAGTCCATTATTAGGTGGAGGATGATGTGAGGTATATATGCTTTGTTTTTCTTCTACAAGGAGACCACCATGGAAGAATGTGAGAGTACTAAGGGGATATAAAAGCGGTGAGGGAATAGTAGGTTTAGGCAATGATGGAGGATCATGAGATGGAGATGATGGGATAGTAGCATTGGATGGGTTGTATCAAGAGACAGATTAGGTGATATGATAGTAGCTGGATTTGTGGGAGTAGGCGATAAGGGATCATGCGATGGAGTGATCAGATCGTGAGTATCAAGGGGATCATGGGATGGAATGGATGGGGGATTGTGATCTTGAGATGGACTAGATGGGAAAATAGGCTCTTGATGTGGAGAAGGGGATATGTTGGTATACTTTCGATCAGGCTCTTGGCATGGCTCATCTTGATTGGGTGGCATGCTGATGGAGTCTTGGAGGTAATCTTCAAGTGGGGAAGATGGAAGGATAGAGGATTCAAGGCATTCATGGGAATGGATTTCAGTGATACTAGGAGTGGGAGAAGTGGATTGAATTTTTGTGTCTTAACTATATTGGGTGGATCTAGGTGTAGGAGGAGTGGATTGAATTTGGTTATCTTCGATGGGCTTGGTGGATCTCAAAGTAGGAGATGGGGACTCAATGGATTCAGTGGGTTTGATGATTTCAGTGATTTGAGTGGTGCTAAGGGTGGTAACATCAATGATAGGAGTAGTGCGGAGAAGGGTCTTGTCACTAGTGACCGTAGATGATGGATTGAGATAGCATGGTTCCATGATTGCAATGTGTGGAGTGGGGGATGTCTTCTTTGTCATAAGTCCTTGGAGAACTTCTGGGGTGAGAATGGTGCATACTCTAGGTTTAGTTGGGGTGATGGGAATAGATGAAGGATTAGGGATTGGTGAAGGATTGGGATTATGGAGTGGTTGACTAAGATTGGATAGAGGAATGGGATTGGATGGGAGACTAATAGTAGATGGAGGATTAGGATTGGAGGGGGGATTGGGATTAGATGGAGGGTTAAGGTAAGAATATCGTGATAACATACTAGAATAGGAAGCCGCAGGTGGTTGGTTGATGTTAGAGGAAGTAGATGAAGAATTAATATAGGAATATTGGGATGATGGATTAGGATAGGAAGATGTGGATATTGGATTAGGATAGGTTGATGGGGGTGTAGGATTAAGATAAGAAGGTGTGGACATTGGATTAGAATGCCTAGACTGGTAAGGAGGATTAGGATAGGGGGACATGGATGGGGAATTGTAATAGGAGTATAGGGATGGTAGATTAGGATGGGAAGATTGGGAGGATAGATTGGGATAAGAGGATTTGGGTGGTGGATAAGAAAATGATGTAGAGGAAGGATATGATAGAGATGCAGGTGAGGAAGATAATGGATATCCCTTGTCATAGGTAGCATAAGGAGTGTTATTAGGTGTGGATGGAGATGCAACTGGATAGCTCAGAGAGGTGATTGGATTTCAAATGACAATTGGGGAAAGCTTGCTAGAAATGATAGCATCAAGGGAATCTATGTCATATACATATTGATCAACAAAAATTTCGTTATCATTGTCAACATAATTAGGATTCCCCTTGACTACTATTTTTGGTTGCATTGATGGAGGATAAGGATTCATGATGTCAGATGGGATGGATACAGATTGAAAAGATGGGAATAGACGATTAGAAGGAAAGAAAGGATGAAAAGGTAAATATTTGTTTCAATATCAAAAGATCTTGGATGTAGGTGGACTAAAGCCTAGATTGGGATTGGATCAAAGCTCAAATTAGGATGATTAGAGGATGTGATGGGATGAGACTAGATAAGATCAATTGATTAGATGATTTGATAAGATTATATGATGGATTAGATAGGATGATGAAAGGGATTCTAAACCACATTCAGAGATCACCCTAGGTGACTTAAGGTGTTGATTGATCAAATAAAAGGATAAATCGATAATTGCAGCACCAAATCCACCTTGAGATTGATTGGGCTGAAGATGATAACCAAATCAAGACAGATGACAATCTTGAGTAGATGTGAGTGATGTCAATCGAATGTAGACACCTAAGTCAATTTGGATAATCACCTCTAAAATGAAGTTTAGGGGATTTGGACCAAGAAAACGATGATGGATACCTAACCTAGAGTTGTTCTAAGATGTACCTATAGATGGAATGAAGTGAAGATCACTGATAAATGGAAGATGCAAATGGACTTGAGGGAAAAGTGTCTATCCATTGGGCTTGGTTGCCTATGTCTAGGGTGTGGTCACCTCTGGACTAGGCCTAGTCGCCCCTCTTAGGGTGGGGTCACCTATTTGGTTTCTAGACTCTCGAAATAGTTAGATAGACCTTTGGAATGAGTATCCATTGGGCTTGGTTGCCTATGTCTGGGGTGTGGTCACCTCTGGACTAGGCCTAGTCACCCCTCTTAGGGTGGGGTCACCTATTTGGTTTCTAGACTCTCGAAATAGTTAGATAGACCTTTGGAATGAGTAGACAGACTTGTAGAACAAGTATACAGATACTCAGAACTAGGAGATAGATGGTCAAAACAAGAGAATGGATGCTTAGAATGACGAAAGGGATACTCAAAAGGGTAGACTGACTCTCGAAATGAGGAGATGAAAGATCAGAATGCATGCTCAGAATGAGGAAAGGGATGCTCGAAAGGGTACAATGACTCTCGAAATGAGGAGATGAAAGCTCATAATGGATGAGTAGATACTCAAAATGAGGAAAGAGATGCTTGGAAGGGGATACTAACTCTCAGAATGAGGAGACATGTTCATAGAATGGATGAATGGATTGATTGAATGGGAGATGAGATTAGCTGTTTAGGAGAAAATTTTCCCAAACCGATTGAAAACTTACTCAAGGTGGCACACACCTATTCACTGAAAATGGGAAAAAAATTACAGAAGATGACAGAAAACGGTTGACAAAACGACTTTGACAGAAGATAGGATTGGTCATTTTTGGAGCTAAATCACCCATCCAAGGGGCACAACCACCCAACTAGAGGGAGAGGTCACCCAACTTAAGGGAACGATCACCTATTATGAAGAGCATGCAAGAACGATGAAAAATGATTGAGAATGACTAACAAAATGATCAAAAAAGAAAGCAAAAATGCCCGTTCTAGGGTGATGGATGCCTATCTGAGGGTAGGGTTTCCCTTGTTGAGGGCTTGGTCACCCAACTAGGGGAAAATGTCACTTATTCTAGGGAATGGGTGAAAATGATAAAAAACGACAGAGAATGACTAACAAAACAACTAAAAAAGCAAGGAAAAACACTTGTTTTAGGGTTAGGGATGCCTATATGAGGGCAGGGCCACCCTTGTTGAGGGCATGGTTTCCTATGCACTAGTCTTGGTCATCCATTCAAGGGAATAGGAGAGAACGATAAAAAATGATAGAGAATGACTGACAAAACAATTAAAAAAGCAAACAAGAATGCTCGTTCTAGGGTCAGGGATGCCTATCTAAGGGTAAGGTCCCCCTTATTGAGGGCATGGTCGCCTATGCACTGGGATTGGTCACCTATTCTAGGGAATGGGTGAGAACATTCAAAAACGATAGAGAAAAACTAACAAGATAGTTGAACAAGCAAGCAAAAATGCATGTTCTAGGGTCAAGGATGCCTATCTAAGGGTTGGGCCACCCTTGTTGAAGGAATGGTGACCTATGCACTGGGCCTGGTTGCTTATTCTAGGGAATGGGTGAGAACATTTGAAAATGACAAAGAACGACTGACAAAATGGTCAAAACAACAAGCAAAAATGCTCGTTCTAGGGTTAGGGATGTCTATCTAAGGGTTAGGCCACCCCTGTTGAGGGCATGGTCACCTATACATTGGGCCTAGTCATCTATTCTAGGGAAAAAGTGAGAAAATTCAAAAATGATAGAGAAAAACTGACAAAATGATAAAAAAAAAGCAAGCAAAAATGATCATTCTAGGGTTAGGGACCCCTATCTAAGGGCAGGACTGGCCCTGTTGAGGGCGTGGTTGCCTATGCACTGGGCCTAGTTGTCTATTCTAAGGAACAAATGAGAATGATTGAAAATGACTGGGAACAGTAGATAAAACAATGAAATGGGTTCCCCGAACGACACAACGGGTTCCCCAAACAATGAGACGGGTTCCCTAAATGACAAAACGGGTTCTCTGAAAAGTGAATGAATTCTCTAAATGGGCTATTGGGTTCACAAAATGATGGAACATACCCACAGATGCATGGAATGAGAAAAATAACTAGCAGAACGATTGAATGGGAGGCGAGAAAAAACATTTAAGATGCTAAAACACCTATTTGGGCGTGGTTGCTCCTCTTCAGGGCATGGTCGCCCTTGGATTGGGCTTGGTTTCCCCTGTACTAGGCCTGGTCATCCCTATGAGTGAAAGATGAATAAATTTGACTCAAATAGATCAGAAAATTACTAAGATAGAGGGTAGAGTTTCCCCTCTTGAGGTTAGGGTCGCCCTTGTTCAGGGTGTGGTCACCCCTGTTGATAGAATTGGACTTGAATTAGGCAAAATGGCTATGGAAACGACAAAAAACACCTCAAATAGAAAACAAAAAGAAATACTAGCTTGACTAGTAAGATATGCACTAGTTTTTCATAGAAAAGATGGTTCAAACAACACAATCTTATGATTAGTATGAGGGGTATGGCCAACACAACCCTCTTACTAGGCTAAACAAGGAAATCTAGGGAGTCCTCAATATACGCTTAGTACGTGAGGCACAACCATGAACAACAACCCGTCACAAGCATGAGTTAGGAACCCCAACAATATATTGAAGGCTTAGACCAACTCTTCACGTCTATCTAGGTATCAACCTACCTTCGACGCTCCGCAAAACTTGACATGAATGGATTGGAGTACAACTTTGGCCTCCCCCCTTTATATACCCCACTAGTACACATGCTTGGAATCATCTCTTGGGGTGAGGAAATCCCCAAGAAGTTCCCACTAAGAAGAGAGTGCTAACCATTTTCAGCTACTCCCGAGGCTCACACGAAGTGCAAGGGGAAAGCTTGAACGATGTAACACCCCCTTGGGTAACACAAAGGACTTAAGTAAGATATGATTTCTCTTCACCTAGGATTGCCAAATGGCACAAGGGGATTGCATACATCAATAGCTTACTTACAAACAAAGCACACAATGTGTTGACTCCCCTACTTAGACCATGTGCCTAATTAGTGCAAAAATGAAAGCAAACAACTAACTAAATTCCTTGGTCATTTTGTCCTGCTATAAATGCGTTAGTAGTTTTAACCTCCATTCTTCATTAAGTGTGAAATAACTACACAAATGTGAGTAAAAACCTTCACAATCACCAACAAAATGAGTTAGGAGGTTAGTATTAATCAAAAGGATAGAAAATGAGCCTTGAAAATGACTTAAAACACTATTTTTACCTCAAATAACACTGTCCAGGCAGGTTCGCCCCTGTTCAGGGCCTGGTCGCCCCTCTGCAATACCTGGTCAACCCTCTTAGGGCCTAGTTGCCCCTCTTCAGGGCCTGGTCACCCCTCTTAGGGTCTGGTTGCCCCTCGGTAAGGCCCGATCACCGTTTGTTGCTAAAACAGAGAGTGAAACTGACTGTTCTATCCTAGAAAGGCATCTGTGTCTAGGCGGGGTCACCTCTCTACTAGTCTTGGTCACCCCTATTGCCAAAATAGAGAGTGAAACTGATTGTTTTATCTCAGAAAAGCATTTGAGTCAAGTCTTGGTCGCCCCTCTGTAGGTCTTGGTGACCTATGTCAAAACTTGGTCGCCTATGTCAAGGTTTGGTCACCCCTCTACAGGTCTTGGTTGCCCCTCTGTGTCACTTGAACTTACAAAATATGAGTAAAAACAACAAACATGGGAGTAAAAGGACCTATTTGTGGGTCCCACCGAGTGTGGCAGAAATTTGTGCAAGTGTTTCTACTCCTCATATGCAAAACTAACTAAGAAATGCAAAATAGAGAACACTAGACCACTTCAAGATTGGCCTAAGTTGAACACAAACAAAAGAAAAGATAAAGTAAGTAAATATACCTTTTATCTATGTTGATCTCCTTAGTTGGCCCTTGATTGAAGCTTGGATGTGTGCTCCTTTGGTGGCAAGATAATCTAAAATGATACACAAATAAGTGAAGATGCAATGGAGGATGTGGGTGTTCTAAGAGATGAATGTAAATGAAGGGGATGTAAGCTTGGAAATGGGAAATAGAGGATATGAACTAGTGCTTGAATGAAAAAGATGAGCAAATGCTTAATGAATGCTTGAATGCCTTGAGTTTTAAATGAGTATGATAAAATGTATAAGGTCCTTGAATGAATGAGAAGGGGGGGTATTTATAGAAGAAACTGAATTCTCTAGAGAATTCAATGGTCAGGATTGAGCCACCATGGCCAAGATGGAAGGCTATGGTGAGTTGAAGACTCGCAAGCCCTCACATCTTGCCATGTGGAGGATGAAATGTCCAAAGGACATGGTGAGATGGAAAGGGTAGAAATGATGTGGAAGAAGGACAAGTACTTTGAAAGTACCTTAGGAGGGGAGAAGATTTCCTCAAAAGGAACTTCTTGTTCCCATATGAGAGGAAAGTGGCATATGAGGAATTTTAGTATTCCTCAAAAATCTCCATTGGGAAGAGAAAATTTGTTGGGGAAATAAATCTGAATTTTAAATTCACATGATTTGAAGGGATAAGGTGGTTGGGAGAATAAATATGAATTTTAAATTCATATGAGGAGCACCTTATGGATAAGACAAGGTTCTTATGAAGGAGGCTAAAAAGTACCTTATGGATAAGACAAGGTCCTTATTCTAGAAGGTTCTTGGCTTCATGTGACTGATGTGACCTTTCAATGATCACATGGGTAAGAGGAGAATCCTTGGAGGTATAAAAAGTGAATTTTAAATTCACATTGGAAAAACAAAATGGAATTAAAAATTCCTTGGGGGATGAAAGAGTTGACCAAAATGCTAATGGGATTAGATAATCAATGATTAGAAGACAATTAGTGGCTAATGAAGATTAGAAGCCAACTTGCAAAAGTTGGAGGATGTGACACATTCTAATCAAGGATTAGACATGTGCACATCCCTAATGATGAGATTAAGAGGTGGATTAGGATTAAGAAAAAGTGATGGAGGATGTGACATGTGAGGAATTAAATAAATGTATTATTTATTTAATTCTTTGAGGAAAAGTGGGATAAAGGGTAAGATATTTAATTATTAACTTAATACCTTAGGGATTTAGAAGAATTTAAGGATATTAATTAAATAATAGCAATATTAACCTAATTAATGAAAATAAGGGAATGTTTCGATGAAAAGGGATAAATTTGGAAAAATGGAAGTGTCCAAATTTAGATGTTTACAACAAGAATTCTTTAAATTACCTAGATTTTGAATTTTGATTCTTGAAGTTGAAACTGGGCTTAAACTTAAAACTGGGATACTGGAATGGCTTTGTTGGAAGTGGAACCCAAAATAAGGTGGTGCATTGTAATGAGCAAATTGAAGACTGAAATCTCCTCGTGTGTTGACCCTCTAACTTAAAAATAAAATCACTTAGCAATAGAAAGTGTTGTTTTTTCAAATATTAAAGTGAATGACATTGAAACATCTACTCGTTACTTACATACTACATAGTACACAATTAGGTAGTACATGGCTAACATCATTTTAAACAAGCCATTAATGATTTACTCCTACATTGACAATGAATTCTAAACTGTTGATCTTTGTTAATCTAATGGTTATAGGGTGATTCTGGAGGTTTAAGTTTGCAAGCCTAGTGCTCTATGCATTTCATTCTGAAATGCAACTACAACCATACATCAAATGTTCATCGAACGGTTGAGTAATTTACGATATAAATAATAAACATAAAACATGTGTTTTAAATTTTCTTTAAACTTTAATGTGCTAGGATTGACATCAAGGCCAAGGGACTGGAAACTTAACATTGCAAAGGCATTAATAAAATGAATTACAATGTCACATTAATAGCACATTGCACAACCATTAATAGCACTTAACTTGCAAAGGAATTAATAAAATGAATTACAATGTCACATTAATATCACAACCATTTATTTTATTACAATTGAATTATAATGTCACATTATTACATAGTACAAATACAAATGTAAGTGCAAGCACCAAGCTTTTGCTGGATGCTGGTGAAAAGTTGAAAACGTAAATGTGATACATGTATCTTTGAAAATAAATGGAACTTGTCGAGTCAGCCATGAGCTCTGAAAATAAACACATGGGACTTGTCAAGTTAGCCATGGGCTCTTAAAAAAATGCATGGGGAAAGGGGGCCTAATGAAATTGGGGAAATGGGAGCTGTGAAGATACAAAATGTACTTAGCCCCTTTCATAACTAGACTCATGCAAAAGATGAGGGGTTGTAAAAATGCTCCCATGTAGAAAATGAGCACTGAAAATAAATGCATGGGGCCTGCCTGGTAGGCCATGGTGTCTTAAAATAAATGCAAGAGATTCTCTTGGAAAACCATGCAGATGATGAGGGGTAGTAAAACTGCTCCCATGCAAAAGATGAGTATTGAAAATAAATGCATGGGAATTTCCTAGGAAACCATGCAGATGATGAGGGGTAGTAAAACTACTCCCATCTTCTACTTGCAACCTCCATGCATCATGATAGCATTTATGTCCATCAGAGCTCCTCATCCTGGTTCAAAACCGGTCTGAGAAGTCAGGTGAACCAAATTAGCTTCTTTCCAATTCCACCCATTTTGAACTTGAAGGAAATTGGTCTTTTAATCTGTAACTACATAACTGGAGGTAGGAAAATTTATAGCATCCCCTTAATGCCGCATCATCTTCTTCTTGAATCCTTATTAAGTTATTAACCCTACAAAATGAAAACCCTTATGACAATTCAACAAATGATTTTAGTTGTGCTCACTATCCTTAATTATGGGCCAAAAGCGCCGCCAAAAGTGCCACTACCAGCCTAGTCCCTTATACACCTCACACGTGTCATGTGTGAGGTTGTGTATAGATAATACTAACTAGTAGTAATTGTGATTCACGCAAACAAAAAATCCAACTTAATCGGTACCTCAAGCTAGCTACATGAAAAGTTGCAAACTATACCTCAAGCTAACAAGTTGTCAATTGTCAAAATCAGCAATGCCATGCAAGATGTCGATTGTCAAAATCATTGGATTATTGACATCATCAAATATAATTTTGTAATACATCCTGCAGTTTTCAATATAAAGCTATCCAATCAATCACTCTGGCTATTCATATGGCATTAATCTATGTTCTTGCCTAGTACCATAGCCAAATTGAGAATTTCAATAGAATAAATGAAAGGTAGACTACTTCGATGCATTGAAAAGAGAGAATTAAATGTCTCGTTTTACGTTAATCATCATCAATGTCCACTATTAAGTCACAATAAATTTTTATCACTTATGATTAGAACTATATGTCAATTATTACTTTTATTTTTTAAAGCCGCATTTAACATTTTTATATTGATCAAAGCAAAAGGGATTTACAAGAATGGAGCCACGGAAAGCATTTTAATTTAAGTAGCTATTGCTAAAGATTGAAGTACATAGTACATAACTAACATGGCCAAAAATCCACTAACCGTGACAAAAAAGCAGTCACAAAGTACATATTATAAGAAATATTATGATGTATAATAAAATATAGACATGTGACACGTCACAAAATTCATTACTAAATTTTTTTGTAACATTAGCTGAGGCCATCAACCGGTTATTTGAGTAGAACGTGAATTGAATTTAACAAATTAATAGCTGAGAAGAAAAGTGAATCACCTAAAACCTTCCTCCAAAACTCCAAATTCTTTAATGATTCAGTTTTCATATCACATAGCAGACCCCATCTCATATTAACTAGGGCAAGATTCCGCCAATAGACCCCACTTTCTTGAAGATTCCACCAATAGACACTAACCCATTTTCAAAATTGTAATGCTCCAGTGCCAACTCCAACGAAGAAATAGAGTAGATGAAAGGCTGCAAATAATATATTGCTAGCATCTTCACCAAATCTTTATTGAGCAAAATATACATACAATTTATAAGAAAGCCAAAGCTACCTCAGAATATAGAGCATGAGGGTTGTTCTGAAGCCATTCCCTACCCACAATTATTCTTATAGCATGCTCAACCTATACACAAGGAATTGTAAAAACCATACCCAACTTTTGTCTGTCATAGGAATCATCCCTTCTTTTCTCCCAAAAACATTTGGGTAGCATGACATGCCATGAAGACTTCATAATATCTCAGTTAAGTTGAGAATAGAGAAGAAATAAATCATTTCCAAATATATTATAAATGATATGAAGAACATCAAGTTGGCGAAGTATATATAGAAGTTAGCACAAACACAATTACTATGACATCACACTTATCATTTTTAAATTCACCACTATCATTGATGTGACAATTGACATTTATTTCAACACTTGAATCCTTATAAAAAGGTGCTTAAAAGGTATGCCCATGACATATGACAAGATGGCTACATAGTGCACATGCAAATAAACTATAAAGTTATTTTTAAAATGGGGACATCACTAGGTTGACGAGACTCGACCTTCAGGATTAAAGAGTTAAGATTTAAGGCTTTGTCATAAAATATTTTGGTCTGACTTAGACAATATTAAATGGTAAACAAGATCACAATGACCAATAGACCTAAATAATTAATAAAATCTCAACCATTGATTTCTAAAAATCTAAAGGCTCTAGTGTTATTTTGAAGGTTTTAGTTTGCAAGTCTAGTGCTTCGAGGATTTACTTCCAGAATGCACCTATAGTCATCCATAAAAAAATCATTAAATGGTCCCTCTTTTAAAAAAAACTTTATGCACATGCATAAGTTAAAATGGGGACATTGCTAGGTTGATGAGACTCGACCCTCAGGATTAAAGAGTTAATATTTAAGGATTTTTCATAAAATATTTTGGTTTGACTTAAGAAATATTAAATGGTAAACAAGGTTATAGGAGCATGATGACTGACAAACCTAAATAATTAATAAAAACTCAACCATTGATTTCTGAAAAATCTAATGGTTCTAGTGTTATTCTAGAGGTTTCAATTTGCAAGTCTAATACTTCAAGGATTTACTTCTGGAATGCAACTATAGTCGTCCATCAAAAATTCATCAAACGCTCCTTTTAAAACAAATTTTATGTACATGCATAATTTAAAATGGGGACATCACTAGGCTGACGAGTCTCAGCCCTCAAGATTAAAGAGTTAAGATTTAAGGCTTTGTCATAAAATATTTTGGTTTGACTTAGGCAATATTAAATGGTAAACAAGAGCATGATGACTGATAGACCTAAATAATTAATAAAATATCAACCATTGTTTTCTAAAAATCTAACAGTTCTAGTGTAATTCTAGGGGTTTCAATTTGCAAATCTAGTGCTTGAGAGATATACTTTCAGAATGAAACTACAATCGTCCATTGAAAATTCATCGAACGGTTGTGGTCCATAATGTTGTGTGGTCGCTAAAATTTGGAACCTTAGAACCAAAGTATGAAGTTTCAAAGTTTTTTAAACCTTTGACCCACCGACTACAAAGATGACAAAGAAAGACTTGCAACTAAGGTTGGGGAAAGCACCAAAACCCTGACTTTGGTGAATTAAGATAGGAAAGGTGGAAAGGATGGTGCATTTATGAAGTGAAGATCGTAGGTAAATTTTAGCAAGTGGACATGACTGGAGGATCGATGGGTAATTAAGATCGGTACATTCAAAGTTTGGAAAATTATTACATCTCAGCCCTCGATTAGTGAAGATAATAATAGTGTTTGGCATGGAGAAGGTACATAGAAAGTCTGAAAGAGTGGTGGTGGTGGCGGTGTAGCTATAGTAGTTTTCAAATGGAGGCCAACCTCACTCTACGTTCAAGGATGCAATTAAACCCTTTTTTATGGTGAAGCTTCTGACCAAAGATTAATGGGTATGTTTTTATTCACTGATGGGAGGTTGGTACAAAGTGTGCAGATGATTTTGGGGAAATCCTTTGGAAATATGAGGCATAGATATAGGACTAACATGGATGTATACTCCTTGATTATAGTATGGGGTTTGGACTTGTGGGAATCGACAAGCACAGTGACATAAGTGATGAAGATGATTGTCCATAGAGATTTCTTGGAAGGATTAGAATCAATACTTGAATGGGTAGTTCTAGGTGAAGGTTTCAACATCTAGAAAGGCTTTGAAATTGTGGAACTAGAAGGGGAAGAAAGATGCATCCCTTTTGTGCGTTGGCTGGAGGATGAGATTAAATTCAATGTAGGGAAGTAGCAAGGTTAGGCTAGCGAGCATTGAAGCTCTTTATAGAGTTGATAAAGGTGGAAGCAGTTATAGCACATGAAAAAGTGGAGGTAGAGCACATGGAAGCACAGGAAAAAGTAGAGGCAAAGTGTATGAAAGCAAAAGGACAAAATGTGAGGAAGCGGAAGATGAAAGGAAAAGCAACAAGGAAAGATGGTTATGAAACAGGTAGCACTAGTTGAATTTGTAGTTTTTGTAGGTTTTTTGTAGAATTAATGCAAGACTAGTACTAAATTTTTGGCTTGTTGGGGGTTGAACCTTGTTATGGTTGTATAGTGTGAATAGTAGGTACTAGAAAGGGTAAAAGAATGATTGAAAATCTTGTTGAAATATGTAAGGTAGATACAGATAGTTGTGGAACTGGTTTTAGTTACGCAGGGTTACTTTTTCTGTTATGAAGCATGTTAAGATGTTTTTTTGAAAAAACTGTTATAGTTGTAGGTGATTTTTGGATGGTTGATGAAAAAAATAAGGAAAATAATCTTTATTTTCATGCAATACAAAATCCTATTACTGAACAAAAAAAAAATCTAACGATTCTAGTGTTATTCCAGAGTTTTCAATTTGCAAGTCTATTGCTTCATAGATTTACTTTTGAAATGCAACTACAACCATCCATCGACAATTCATCAAATAGTCGTGGTTAGATTGATTTGCACTGACACTTCACCACTACATTTTTTTTATTACTTTGATATTATGTTTAATTCACCAATGTTTTTTTCTTAATCATTTGAAAATAGGTTTAATTTGCCAATGAATTTTATTTTTTAGTTTGAAAAAAAGTTTTAATCGCTAACAAAATTATTATTTTTGGTTTAAAAATAGGTTTAATTTTCCAATCAAAATATTTTATTGGCTTGAAAATAGATTTTAATTGCCAATGGAAAAATTTTAGTAGTTTTAAAAAATTTGCATTTCGCTAGGATTTTCCACAGACTTCTGGCGATTAGAAAAGATTCGCCAATGGACATTATTTTTTCATGAAAAATGAAAAAATTTGCCACTAAAATTAATATTTTTATTAGGAAGTATACAAGATTCGCTAGGATTTTACACCTTCACCGAGGGGGGTTTCTTAAAGTTTTCCCTAATTCAGCCTCTTTTATGTTGCTTGTGCTCCTCAAAACTAGCTAACTCTTTGGTTAGCACTTCCATATTCATCCCATCTACCCATTCAATTCTAAATTTAGTCTTCTCGAAGATGGTTGTTGCAATCATGCCATTTTTCATCTAATATATATTGTTCTTTATCCACCTTACATTAGAATTAATGTTGATTAGTTTATCTAAAATTGTTTCTTCTTCACCATTTTCAGAGTTAATTTATTTTTCTAATTTGATATTCTAGGAATCTTTGATTTCTTGCAACATGTCTAATCTTTGTCTACTTGGTAGAAAAATATTTGGACTGACGATAGTGATTATAAAACTTTCAAAATTATTGCAATTATGAGCAGATTGGTGTTGTCATTGATGTCAACAAGCTTGTGTTGTCATTAGTGTCAACTATAGGAGAAGGAAGGAAATCATTATTGGGGGATTTGATTGTTGCATTGTTTATGCTTTGATTAATTACATTATGTTTTCATTAGTAACCTACTAATGTCAACCTCTAGTATTGCTTTGATAAGATTTTGTCTATGGATATATGGTTGAGTTGCTATGTTGCAGTTGGCTTGGTGGTGATGAGGAAGTGATGAAGGTGATGAGGATGTGTTTAATAGAAAATGTATAGGGTTTACCACCATGAATGAAAAATATGATAAACCAATAATTTCTTTTTCTTATTAAAACACTCAATTATGAGAACCAAAAAATGCAAATAACAATTAGAAACAAACCCTAACTATTATAACAACTATGAGGGAATTTTTAGAGAATAAAATGGTGTGTACCTTACTGGAAAAGTGTTTTTTTGTGGCCACTAAGGACTCATTATCCTTTAATGGTGAATGGGTCCCTATTAGGGCTTCCCAAAAGTGCCTTATGGGTTTTGTTCCTCTCAGTCTATAACTCCAAATTATAGATGTTTACTACTTCATCCCTATTGAGGACTCATTCGCCTTTAGTGGCGGATGGGTCCTTTTAGGGTTTTGAAAAACTAATTTTTGGGTCTTGTACTTCAATGTCTACACTCTCAATTCCCAAATTTTTAGCTCTCAAAAGTATGAAATAAATTTTGTAGCCTTCTTTTTGTGTTCTTGCACTATGAATGACAATTTTACAATTAGACAACTTTAACAATTTTGATTCCAATTTGTTCCACTTGATCTTCAACCTGTAAATCTGCAAACACACACTGAAGAGGAACAAAACTTGTTGTTTGTTAGTGAATAGGGGTAAACTTAATGATGGGATAAGGAAATTGAAACTTGAAACATGCAATGATGAAGTGTTGATACCTTGAAAGACGTCTTGTAATGCAAATCTACAATCTAACATGTAGTGGCCATGAAGAATGTAGATCTCAGATCCTTGAATGTGATTTGAAACATTTCTTGTAAGTAGATCTTCAATGCTACACTCACAATCATAGCTCAACAATATGAATCCATTCATCAAACCCTTATCATGATGATATGATCTTGAATTGCTGCAATAAACTCTTGAAATCTACCTTGAAATGCCTTGAGAATGCTCTTGTAATGCTCTATAATTATTTCATGAAGTTTCTAGGATGTCTCATAAACTTGCTAGGAGAAACCATGTGAATTAACCCCTTATTTATACTAAATTAGGAAATTAACCCCGAAATTCAAAGAATTAAGGCCAACACTAGTTCTGGAAAGAAATGTTATTAAATTTCTACTAGAATGAAATTCAAAAAGGGGGGTCTCATTAAGGGAGGACCCATTTCCCACCTCGGGCGAATGGGTCCTAGTTCAGTTTACCAGGACATAACCCTAGGGGATTGAAAGAGGGTTAAGAAACCATTCTGGATTAATTGAAAAAGGGAGGTCCTGTTAAGGGAGGACCCCCATTTTCCATCAAGGGTGAATAGGTCCCGGCACAACTTACTAGGACCAAACTTTTCCCAATGAAATATTTTGTTAATTAAATCATGAGTTTTGGGATAGATCTTCGAGAGGTGTCAAACTTAAGGCCTAAACTTGAATTAAAGGGTTGTTAATTACTCCAATTACCCACAATTAATTAAAACCACCTAAATAAATGTGAAAGTGTTTTATAAAACTTTACAACGATTAAACAAGGTACACATTATGTACATTTTATTTAGAAAGGGGTCCATAAGGCTTAATTAAGTAGATATATCCTAGAAAAATTTCAAAGTGTGTTACAACACTTTTGAAAAGGATAAATTGAGGCATTTTTTAGTCAAATAAAGGTCTTAGAACAATGTGAATGTGTACAACACATTACAATACCACTCCAAGACATCGTTAATTCAGTTTTAATGTCAATTATCAAACCAAGTAAAGCTACCTTTTTTGTTACTACATTTTGCCCCCACTTTAGTGAGAGGATGATCCGATGTCAAACTCACACTAAAGTAGACATTCAAGACACTTAAGTATACAAAAATAATAGAGATACATAATCATACCCTATCAAAGGCCAAGAAAAATAAACAAAAAAAAAGGATCAAGCACAACCGTTTCAACATGATGTGAGATGGGGTTGTTTGTCCATAACATATGCTACTCACTCTGGGGTAGTGGAACCTCAGTCTATCCACTAGGTGAGTTGTCCCAAAATATGTATATGCTCAATTTAGGGTAGTGGAACCTCAATCTATCCACTAAGTGAGTTTTCCCAACGAGGTGGAAAATGAGAGAATCATATTAGCCTCTCATACCATACCGAAGTTATCCTCCTAAAAACTTTGATAAGGTGCCACAATGTAAATGCTTTTGTAAATCATTTTTTCATGTAAATTTTTTATTAAAGGGGGTTTTTCTTTGTTTGTGTAATGGTATTCCTCTTAGGAAGCATTGTGCCTAATGTTTCCAAAAGAGGACAAGTCAAAGAAATATCATGCTCTAGAAGGATATCAAACCCAATGACACCACCAAGAAAAGGACACATCACAAGAATAAAGAAAATCACATAGTGAAACATGAGTGTTGATGTATGCCCCCACTTTAAAGTGGATTCTAACACCATTGTTTTGAGAAACTTCTTTAAAGTAGAAGAATAAATTCAAGAGCTTATTTGGAAATCCCTATGCCAAGTCATATGCTTCCAATAAGCTACGTCATGACAAGGGAAGGTTGAAAGGAAATAGAAAAGAGAAATGTAAAGAACTAATAAATTTTCAATTGTTTGAAGGAAAGATATTACCAAATATATTGAAGTAGAAAAAACAAGCACAACCAAAGCAAGAGAGACATAAGAAATTGATAAAGGGAAAAAACAAGAAAAAACCCCAATATTATGAATGGAGGAAAAATTCCTAAATAATAATACAAAGAGAGAGCTTCCGCCTTAGCTTGCTTGCATAAGTCTTGAAGAATGAGAGGAGAGGCACCTCAATAAGTAGAGGTGAGAAGAAGGAGTTAGAATGTAACTCCCAACTCAATGAATGCCACCATTCAACTATGTGTGTGCAAAGTGTCATCTCTTAAGGAGGTGGATACAAATATTCCTTAATAAAGGAATTAAAAATAAGTCATCCTCACAGATGTGTGAGATGACAAAAAAAGACAAAAGGCTTGTAGGGATTCCTTTGGAATATTCCTACAAGTTAATAAATAATTACAATTAAAGAATAACCTTTACCAAGTAAAGATTAATCTTCTAACATCCCCCACTAAGATTTACTTGGAGAGGTTACATCAAACCCTTCAATGGGTTGTAATCCAAGACTTTTACAATGAAAGAGAAATTTATCTTTACAAAGAGATTTGGTGAGAATATCTGCAACTTGATCTTCACCTTTACAATACAAAAGAGAAATTTTATCGTCTTCAATTTTCTCTCTAATTAAGTGATGTTGAAAAGCAATGTGCTTGGTCCTTGCATGAAAAATTGGATTCTTTTCCAAAGAAATAGCACTTTGATTATCACAATATAAAGGAGTAGGATCCTTTTGAGGTAGACCTAAGTCTTCAAGTAATCTTCTTAACCATAATGCTTCTTTAGATGCATTTGTACAACCTTTATATTCAGCTTTTGTAGAACAAAGAGAAGTAGATTGTTGTTTCTTACTATTCCATGAGATTGCACCTGATCCAACAAAGAAGCAATAACCACAAGTGGATCTCCCATCATTGGGATCACCTCCTAAATCTGAATCAGTATAACCTTTTAAAGAAAAATCACAATTTACATCATAAAAGAGACCAAGATTAAGAGTTCCTTTAACATATCTTAAAATTATTTTTGTAACTTTAAAATGAGTTTGTTGTGGTTTAGACATAAATCTAGAAACCAATCCAACACAATAAGAAATATCAGGTCTAGTAAGAGTTAGATAATTTAAACTTCCTACTAATTGCCTATATAAAGTAGGATCAACAAAAGGAGTTTCCATATCAACCATTAATTTAGTTCCTAATTCACAAGGAGTAGAAACACACTTTGCATCATTCATTTTAAATCTATCTAAGAGATCTTGAGCATATTTGTGTTGAGAAAGAAAAATACCCTTTAGGTGTTTGCCAAATTTGCATACCCAAAAAATAATGTAATAGGCCTAAATCAGTCATTTGAAATTGTTGATTGAGTTGAGACTTAACATCACTAATCAAATTGTCAGAACAAGAAGTGATAAAATCATCAACATATAAAATAATAATCACAATATCATCTTCAGTATGCTTAATATATAAATTTGGACCATTTTTACTTCTAATGAAACCTTGAGATAGAAAGAAAGCATTGATCTTTGAATACCATTCTCTAGGAGATTGCTTTAAACCATAAATTGATTTCTTCAATTTGCAAACAAGATTTTCATTACCTTAATGAAACCCAAAGGTTGAGACATATAAATTTCTTCATGTAAATCACCATTTAAAAATGCACGTTTAACATCCATTTGATGAATAGGCCAATGCATATGAGAAGTTAAAGCAAGAACTAATTTAATAGTGGGCATCTTATATACTAGAGCAAAATTTTCATTATAATCTAAGCCTTAAATTTGAGAAAATCCCCTATCAACTAATCTAGCTTTAAACTTTTAAACTTTATTAGTTTCATTAAACTTAGTTTTATACAACCATTTGCATGAAACAAGATTCTTACCTTGAGGTAATGGAACTAAATCCCAAGTATTATTAGCAATTAAAGTATCATAGTCTTCTTGCATAGCCTTTTTCCAATGAGGTTGATCTTTAGCTTGTTCATAGTTTGAGGATCATTTGAATTCATAATGTTAGACATCAAAGAATAATTAAAATAATTTTCCTTTCTTCTTTTAGGTGGATTTTTAGCTAAATAATCCTCATTTTCTTGCAAATTTTTTTTAAACCATTTTGGCATTCTTTTAGATGTAGGAGTATCATCACTAGAAGAAGAATCATGAGGAGAAATTTCAACATTTTCATCATCACTATCACTATGAGTAAGAGATGCATTAGGAGGGTTAAGAGGAGTTTCAACTTGAGGATTATCCTCCACAACAATAAGTTTATTTTGAGAAGAATCAATATTATGCACTTTAGAACAATCATGAACACCATTTTCAGCAATGTATACATCTCTAGCAACTTTAACTCTGTTAGTAAGAGGATTATAAACTCTATAAGCTTTAGAATGTTCATCATAACCAACAAAAATATGATAAGAATATTTGGCATCTAATTTTTGCCTCTTTTGTTTAGGTTTGTGAACATAAGCAATTGAACCAAAAATCGTTAAATGCTTAAGATTGGGCTTCCTACCAAAGCAAGCTTCTTCAAGAGTTATATCCTTTAAATCTTTAGTAGGAATCCTATTGATAATGTAAGTATCACAAAACATAGCTTCTACCCAAAATTTATAAGACATATTTTTAGCATATAACATACATCTAGCCATTTCAACAATAGTTATATGCTTCCTTTTTGCTACACCATTTTGTTGAGGTGTATATGGAATAGTTAGCTCATGATTAATACCAAATGATTTCAAATAACTATTAAAAGCATTGTTCACATATTCTTTTCCATTATCAGTTCTAAGAATTTTAAGTTTAAAACCAGATTGCCTTTCAACAAATTTATGAAATTCAGAAAATATATCAAGAACTTGATCCTTACTATGAAGAAAATAGATCCAAGTTCTTCTAGAAAAATCATCAATAAAAGTAAGTGCATACCTTGATCCTTGGATGGAGTTATTCTCCATGGGTCCCAAAAGGTCACTATGAACAAGGTGCAACTTATGAGTTGCCCTCCATGATTGACCATGTGGAAAGGGCTCCCTATGGATCTTACCACTCATGCATCCCGTGCATACAATTTTAGATGGAACAATACTAGGCAATCCATCTACCATATTAAGCTTTCACATTAAAGCAATATTGTTAGCATTTATATGACCAAGTCTTTCATGCTAAACATTGAAATCAATGGTAGATATTAAAGAGCATCTAGATTGAGCAAACTCATAAAATTTGAAAAAAATATCATTGTCTAATTTAGCATTAGCAATGATCTTGTTTTGCTTTGGATCAATAACATAGCACATATCTTTGTAAAAATCTATTTTATAATCTTGACAAAGCTTAGCAACTGAAAGCAAGTTAGTCTTTAATTCAGGAACATATAAAACATCATGCAATTTACCATTAGGAACATTCACATCTCCAATTGCTTCTACTTTACAAGCAAGTTGAGGAGGAACATTAGATATATCAGGTTGCATAGACTTAAAAACTTCTTTATGTGAAGTAACATGTTGAGATGCACCTAAATCAATAACCCATTCAAGAGGTTGAGAAACAATAGAACTACAAGTAAAAGCACGTCTAGATTGATTTGCATTATTTTGAAACTTATTATTATTAGGTTTATTTTGTTGTTGATTATTTTGCTTCATAGGATTTTTCTCATTTTTCTTTTTAAAATAAGTGTTTTTCCAATGACCATCCTTATTACAATAAGTGCAATATGGTTTCTTAGAAGAGTTAAAATTTCTAGGATCATTGTCATTATTATAATGAGGTTTGGAATTATAATGTTGTTGTTTAGAATGAGGTTTAAAATTTTGCTTATGATTAGACAAGAAAGCATGTTCATTAGACTTAAGAGTACCAAACTGAATTAACTTAGCCTCTTTTTGTCTTAATAAATCATGAAAAATATCATAAGTTAATTGAGTAGCTAAAGAAGGAATAGCTAATTGAGCATGAATATTAGTAAGGAATTGCTGAAATTGTCTAGGAAGACACTTTTTAAGAATAAGATGAATTAATCTAATATTATCTAATTTAACTCCTAAACCATCCAATTGACTATTTAAAGCATCAAATTTCAATAAAAATTCATCCATAGATTTAAAATCAGAATACCTCAAATCTTCAAGTTGATCTTGAATTTGATTTTTTCTTGATTCATTTGAACTGTCGTAAATGGCTTTGAGTTTGTTCCATGCTTCATAGGCAGTTGTGCATGTCCCAATGTGGAAATAAAGTTAAGGTGACATGTAGATACCTATGAGACCAAGGGCTTCTTCATTTTGGAGATTCCATTTTTCAACTTCATCTTTGGATGCAAATAAACTTGGTTTAGATTTAGGATTTGTAGCTACATCTAAAAGATGTTTAAACCGAAAAAATAAAGCATATATGAGTTTTCCAAGAATGATAGATAGAAGAATTCAACTTAATTTCAAGAATTAAAGTAGACATGATTTTAATAAAAAATTCACAACTTTACGAGAAAAGTAACTATTGTAAATATTTGCTTTTAAAAAAAACTCTTGATTGAATTAAATCTTAAAAAAAACTCCAAAATAAATAATTTAAAAATAACTATGCAATTATAATTATACCAACTATGGATTCAAAAAATATATTAATACTAAATTAAATTAATAATAAAAAAAATTGAGTGAGTGGTAGGGTGTCCCCCCCCCATCACGTTCCTTCTATCATTTATTCATGAGCCCAATGGAAAAGAAAAGGAAAATAATTAGTTGGTGATGGGAGAGGAAATTGGGGTGTCAGCTGGGGAGTGCAACTTGGCAGTATTGTGGCAAGGCCACATCACCTCATTTATCGCCAGTGATAATCCAAGGTGTCAGGGGAATGTTGGCAGTAAGTTCTAAAAGGAATGAGAAGTCTGCCAAAATTGGGGAGATCTTGGAGGTGTCTAATGTCTTAATGATTCATGATGGCAAGGATAAACAAAGTGACATGTAAAGTACAGTCATCATGTAAGATTATGCAAATTAGCTGGGTGGCAGAAGTTGATCCTCACGAGGTGATATCCGAGTTAAGGCTTGTTGTTGCAGGACGAAATATTCTTGCAAGGATGGATTGCCTTGCATCGACATCATTCCAGGCTCGTGTGCATTGGTTCGGCCTTGTTGTATGCGAGCCTTTTAAATGTAGATGGACAATGGATTTTTCTCTGTATGGTTTTTGAAACTCATTTTGTTGGTTGTCTCTGTGCAGGGAGTTTTCAACCAGAGGGCAGCTAATGGCAAAGATGAGCATATCAAAATTCATCATTTCCATCTCAATGGAGGGGTTGGAAAGTTTCGGCGTTGACACTCTTGTTTTGTTGGTGGCGACAGAAAGAAAAATATCATTTAGGGAGATAACTGACCAAAGGCTGAAAATAATTTTGCTTGAGGATGATCCTTTGGTCATGGTAGCGGTCAAAATTATTTTAGGAAAGGGATACCTGGACAGAAAGGAATTTGCGAGGGATAATGCACACATTTCTTAATGGTTCTTGGCCATCATTCTGGACTTGGAAGTGTCTAAGGTGGAGGCAAAGGAATTGATGGTGAATCTTTTTCGTAGTGACCTGTTAGGAGGGTTGGAGAAGACATTGAAAGCGGCCTTCGTGGGTAAAGGAATCATGTGCCCCTCTGACTTGGAGCTCCTTTGGGATACAGATGAGGCAGTAAAGGTATATCCTTTTCTTTTAGACTTAAAGGGGCCAGAGCTCATGAGGCACAGGATGACCTCGACAATGGCAGTTGAATTTCTAAAAAGAAGAATGGGGTTGGTGGCGGAGGAGGGTCTGAAATGGCTGGAATATTTTACTTCATTTGCATAATTAAATGGTTTCCTGTGAGGCTTAGCCTCGGTGTATGAATTTTTTGTTTAAAAAAGTTATAAATCAATGCTGGTTTCTGAGATGCAATGTGACTACAATTTTGTGTCGAGTGCAGCATGCTCCCGGGTTGGTAGGTCTAGGTTCCATGTAAGTTTGGTGGATTTCTTGCTATGCAGACGTATTGTATCTTTTCTTTAAACTTTAATACAAATCATAACCTTGCGTATCAAAAAAGAATAATAATAAATTTGAAATTAAAGCAATAATATTTGAAAAATTAATAAAAGTACTAAATTAAAAATATTATTTAAAAATTAATAGATTAATATTAAAACTTAAAAAGTTACATATACAATATAAATTTAATATATTCTTGTTTTAAAAGATGACGAGTTTTATTTAAAAAGACTATACTAAAAAAATATATAAAAAGGAAAGTTGTATTGTTTATTAAAACTTACCCATACCACGTGGAAAAGCCTCCTTAATGCTTATCTAAAAAAAAAACTTTTATGACTTTCTAAAAAAGTTCAAGGAGTTTGGGTGGGAAAAGAGATTGGAATATTTAAAAAAAAAAAACTTAAAAAATCTTGAAACCAACCAAAGAGCAATGGAAAGTACTAATAAAGAGCAATTGTTTGAAGGGAAAGAGATTACCAAATAAATTGATCTTAATCCAAGCACCACCAAAGCAAGAGAGACACAAGAATTTGTTAAGGGGAAAAAAACAAGAAAAAACTCCAATATTATGAATGGAGGAAAAATGCCAAAAGAATAATACAAAGAGAGAGAGAGAGAGAGAGAGAGAGATTCATCCTTAGCTTGCTTGCTTGAATCTTTGAATAAGAAATCCTACACATGGGTTAGAAAAAAAATGATTTTTTTTACAAATCTAATATACAGATTTGTATAAATTATAGAAATAAATAAACTTTAAATTGAAAATTGAAAAATAAGATAAACCCTTATTAGGTTTTCTAAAAGCTTGCAAGATATACAAATAGATTTAAGAAAAAATTATTTAAAATATGAACAATAGGAAACTAAGATTCCTACAAAAAAAAAAGGTTAGAAGACAAAAAAAACAATGGTGTGCTGAAAAATCTGGTAAACCTTTAACAATGTAGGTCACAAAATATTAGTAATACCAAGCTCTGATAGCATGAAAGGAAATAGAAAAGAGCAATGGAAAGAACTAATAAATGAGCAATTGTTTGAAGGAAAGATATTACCAAATAGATTGAAGTAGAAAAACCAAGCACCACCAAAGCAAGAGAGACACAAGAAATTGATAAGGGGAAAAAACAAGAAAAAACCCCAATATTATGAATGGAGGAAAAATTCCTAAAGAATAATACAAAGAGAGAGCTTCAGCCTTAGCTTGCTTGCATAAGTCTTGAAGAATGAGAGGAGAGGCACCTCAATAAGTAGATGTGAGAAAAAAGAGTTAGAATGTAACTCCCAACTCATTGAATGCCACCATTCAACTATGTGTGTGCAAAGTGTCACCTCTTAAGGAGGTGGTTACAAATATTCCTTAATAAAGGAATTAAAAATAAGCCATCCTCACACATGTGTGAGATGACAAAAAAAAGAAAAAAGAATTGTAGGGATTCCCTTGGAATATTCCTACAAGTTAATAAATAATTACAATTAAAGAATAACCTTTACCAAGTAAAGATTAATCTTCTAACAAAGGGGTTACACCCAAAACTCAGTATCTCACATGTGAGCCAACTTAAGGCATGTCATCCACATCCCAAGCTTTCTCTTATATATACATAAAAGGTGGTCAACTAGTCAAAACATACAACAAGTGACATACGAGGACAAGGCTACCTAACTCCTTGCCCCCACTTAGTGCAGTACAAGGATGATCCAAATAGGATGATGAGAGGCATGTTAGAGTGAAAATCAATATTAATTAGTGGAATTAGGTGCCCCCACATAGGGAAGAGCACCAAACTCCTTAAGATGTTGGATTTTATTACTCAAAGCCTTGAATTCATTAGTAGAATGACCATTAACTCTATGATATGCACAAAATGAATTTTTCTTGTAGTAAAATTTCTTTCATGTTCTTGGAGGGAGGGATATCAAATGATCTTGGAGAAGTATTGACAAGATACTTGCTTGATCAATAGTAGAATATGTTCCTTTAGTTTGCGACAAAGATATCACTTGCTTAGTATTAGGTGTAATACACACACAAGACTCTTTAGATTGTGAGATTTTGTACTTTCCTTTACAGGAGGGTGTAAAATCTAACAAAATCCAATCATTACTAAGACATGTGCTCGGAGTGTTTGGCATCATGACATTAATGTTAAGTGAGGACTTCTTTGTTTCTTTTGTTTCTTTCAAAGGACAATAATCAAGACCACGAGTGTTGATCAGTTTAGGATGCACTTTAATGTTAAAGTTGGTTTGGGAGAATATTTTGTAAGAATGTTAATATTTAGTGAAGGCTTGTTTGACACTTGTATTTCTATCAAAGGAAAATAACCAAGACCATGAGTTTTTTATTGCATGTTAGGCTCTATAGGGACACATATACCTTATTCTCTAGCACCACATCCTTTTCCACTATAACCAAGTTGATTCATAATTTCGTAACCTCTTCTATAAAGATTTTTCATTTCTTTCGGATTTGGTGGTTGCTCATAATTAGCTTCATCAAAGTTTTTAATGTAGTTCATTTCTTCTAAAGTGGTTGAGGTGGATGCTTTCGATTTTTTTTTTGAATATTGTGTCGACTATGATTAGGAAAATGTTTTCAGATTAATTGCAAGTAACATAAAACTAAATCCCCAATCAACAATAGAGAACAATGAAAACAAGAAGCAAAATAAGATGAAACAACATCACCTAGTCTTCAAGCCTCCATTGATTCACCTCCATTGGCCTTCTCCATCTTGTTGAAAACTTGTATAATTGCCCTCAGATTTGAAGTGCAACTATAACCTATGCCAAAGACAAGCAAAATATTGAAGTAAAATGTATGCTCAAGTACTCAAAAGCTCTCAAGCATGTTGTGTATATCTCTTCTGTGTGTGTAAAATGACTTGAGAGAGGGCCTTTTAAAGAATTCCAAATTGAGAATGGATGGCCACAATTAAAATTTGGTGAAGCCCTAAGATCAAAGGCCAAGAATCAATTTCATAAGGAGGATTAGGGTTAGGGCAACATTAGGTCAAAGTTAGGGCAAGCCTTGAAATGAAGGGTTGAGATTTAATTGGAGATAATCAAATCAATGGTGGAGAAAAATAGGTAGTTGGAAAATAGAAATTATTTAATTTGTGGAGGAATGTTGACTTATGAATTAAATAATGGTTTAATTCATAAATGGGAATGAGACAAAACACAATATTTAATTGTTTTAATTATTTATTTGGTGGGATGGAAAGTGGGATAAATAAATAAGTTTATTTGATAAATGATAAATGATAATGTTATGGAGGAAATAAGGATTGATCAGTGATGCATTTAAATAAATAAACATAATTTATTTATTTAAATAATCATGGAGGAATGGACATGATTAGATAATTGAATTATGTGAGGGAGAAGCGTGGTCATCATAGAAAAATATGGTTTGCAAGCTGAGGCCATTTTTATGTGTCTACATTTTGCCCCTCTTTGACATGATGCAATTTATCACATTGTGTCAAAGAACAAGTCAAAAATATGCCCCAGTTTGAAAGTGAGGAGATGAAAGATGACGAGGAGGTAGTGGTATGCCCTCTCGAGAGGGCAGGTGGGTTGAAAGAACGTGAGTGTGCTATCGAAATGGATGAGAGGACTAGAGGATGAAGGAATAGAAGAAAGGTTAGCGTGGAAATCATGGATGTGAGGATGAAAAAGGAATACTTCAATATTTTTCCAAATAACCTCATAGGCATTGCATAATCATCATTGGGCAGTAAAATGTGACAAATGGACAACAAACACCATGATATGACATAGACCAAGGTGTGCAAGGTCGTCCACTTGCAAAAAATAGATAGCCACAGACAAGGAATGTCCTAACTCATACTAAAGGCCAAGTTGCCCCAGTCTTTTTGTCAAGACACACCAAAGACAACAATCAAGGAAAATTAGGCCATGAGACATCATTGCACCTCTAAATCCTTCATGGGACATCCTCGAGGTAGCTAGTAACATGACTAAGAGATAAAACAATAAAAAGATAAACAAAATAGACCAGCAAAATCAACAACCATTCAATATGTTTGCCAAGATTTGTGTGTTGAAGGTTGATTGTGTGACAGTTTGACAATTTGACAATTTGATAGTCTAACAGTATTGTTGATTTGACAATATCTATCATCAAGAATGACCCATCCTAAAAATGTCAATGACTATGTGATGAAGCCTATCGTCAAGAAGGACACAACCTGAAAAGGCCACTGACTATGTGACAAAGCCTGTCGTCAGGAAGGACACATCCTGAAAAGGCCAATGACTATGTGATGAAGCCTGTCGTCAGGAAAGACACATCCTAAAAAGGAAAATGATGTTTTGATGGGGTCCAATTCCAAGGACACATCTTGAAGGGGACCATAAAGTGACTAGGTTGACATTGTGTTGGAAATTTGACATATGCTTGGCTTGATGACTGACTGGGCTATGTTGTCTGTTGGTTCATGATTTGAATGTTGACATTTCGATGGTTGTCTGGTGTTTGAGTGTGACTATGTCTAACTTATTTGACTGACATGACGAACCCTAAAGGACTGACCTAGGTGGCCTCGGGGGCTCATCGACAGATGGCCTTGCCTACGTCATGCACTTAGAGACCTCGTAGTTCGACAAGGACAAACAGACATATTGAAGACAAATTGACATGTTTTGACCATACCTAACAAACCCTAAGGGACTGAACCTAGGGGGCCTCGGGGGCACATTGACTGATGGCCTTTCCTATGTAGCAAATGCGCAGAGACCACGTAGTTCAACTATTGATAAAGAATAACACGACTGACATGACTAACTTTGACTCTGTTTTTCGGATTTGTGATGTTATTTGGATGTTTTTGTGCTTTCTTTAGGACATTTTTCAATTTTTAGGTCTTTTTTAAGGACTCTTTATGATTTTTAGAATTTTTTGAGGACTTTTTATATCTTTAGGATTTTTTTCAAGACTTTTTATGATTTTTATGTTTTTTTAGGACTTTTTATGATTTTTTAGGACTTTTTATGATTTTTATGATTTTTTCAGGAATTTTTATGATTTTCAAGACCATGTGCAATACCCACTGTAGTCTTATGATAAAATATTTCCCCTAGTCAAGTTGATGGAAAGGACATGACCAGTATGGATGATAGGTGGTGCGTAAGACTTCGATGTCAATCACTATCGGCCATGGAAAGAAACGTCATGATGTCAGGGTGAAACGTTGTGACGAATGTTAGAAAAATGGATTTTTATTATGGACTAAGGTAGATAGAGTGATAGTAGATGTCAAAGCAATGACTGACTACACATGGCACCTGTTTGCCAGGTTTTCACCATGGTACTTATCCAAAGCACCTGTTTACCAGGTTTTCACTATTGGATGAATTATTTCTCTTTTATTTTTGTCATTTTTTTCATTTTTTTGGTGTCACTAGGATGCCTGTTTGCTAGGTTTTCATCCAAGTGACGATATTTTTGTATTTTTCATTTTTTTGTATTTTAATGGTTGTCAACCAGACTTTCTAATGCTATGTATAGAACTTGCGTAAATGCAGACTATTGATTGGCTCTGTCAATTGTTCACCATCTGGAGTAGCCAATTGATATGCGCCAGAACCAAATGACGCGGTGATGATGTACGGACCTAGCCAATTAGGCTCAAACTTGCCTGGTTTTTCTCTATCAGACTGATTCTTAGGATTCTGCATGAGAACTAGGTCACCAATGTCAAATTTTTGAGTCATCACTCTTTTGTTGTAGCTTCTGCAAAGATGATTTTGATATGCCTGTAAGTGGTTCAAGGCATTATGTCTGCATTCATCTACCATTTCTAATTCATGCAGTCGTGAATGTCGATATTCTTCATCAGTGATGAGACCTTTCATAGAGACTTGTAGGGATGGAATTTTGACCTCTATGGGCAAGATGGCTTCGGCTCCAAAGATGAGGGAGAATGGAGTGGCTCCAGTGGGAGTACGGATGCTAGTGTGATATGCCCACAAAGTAGGATTGAGTTGTATGTGCCAGTCACGACCAACATCATTGAAGGTCTTCTTAAGAAGTTTGATGATCATTTTATTAGATGCCTCAGCTTGACCATTTCCTTGTGGGTAGTAAGGCATGGAGAAGTGGTGTCGGATATGGAAGCGTTCACAAAGTTCACGGACATCCTAATTTTTGAAGGGATGACCGTTATTTGCGATTATGGATTGTGGAATACCATATCGACAAATGATATAGTTGAGGATAAACTTGGAAATTTGTTTTTCGGTAATGTAAGTGAGTGGGATGGCTTCGATCCACTTAGTAAAGTATTTAGTGGCGGTAATGATGAATTTGTGGCCATTGGACGAGGTAGGATGGATCTTGCCCATGAGGTCGAGTCCCCATTGTGTGAAGGGCCAAGGAGAAGTAATCGGCCGAAGTTCCTGTGCTAGTGCATGAATCAATTCACTGTGTATATGACATTGGCGACACATTCTAACAAATTCAAGTGCATCTTTCTCAATGGTTGTCCAATAATACCCAAGTCTCGTTATCTTTTTGGCTAAAGTTGGACCACTTAAATGGGATCTGCATATACCCTCATGTACCTCTCACAAGGTTGTTTGTGCTTCGTCAGTGTCAAGACATCGAAGAAGGGAGTTATCAAAGCTACGGTGGTAAAGGGTATCACTGAGGATGGTGTATCTAGTGGCTTTTCAGATAAAGGACTTTCGTTGGTTATTAGATAGGTTGGGGGGAAGGGTTTGGGACTTGAGGTAGTCATAAATGTCTTGATACCATGGAAAATTGGGACCAACAAGCTTGCAAACCATCTTTGATTCTGGTATGTCATATGCAAGAACCAAAAGTTGTTCTACCAAAAATTCAAATTGAGGCACATTACTAGGAATGTCCAGGAGAGAGCCAATTGTGGCCATTGCGTCTACTGCCTTATTTTGTGTTCTTGGAACTTGCTCAAAAGTCACCATGTGAAAATATGTTTGAAAGTTGTCAACCATTCGTTTGTAAGGCATTAATTTCTCATCCTTAGTGTCATAGTCATCATTGACTTGGTTAATGACCAATTGAGAATCGCCATAGACATGAAGTGTTCTAATTTTCCATTTGATGGCCATTTTGAGTCCTATGACAAGTGCTTCATATTCTGCCACATTATTTGTACATGGAAAAGCAATGCAGAAGGACTTAGGAATGGAGTCTCCTTGAGGGGTGATAAACAATATTCCTGCCCCTGAGCCATGATTAGTATGAGATCCATCAAAATATAGCCTCCAAGGTGACTTAGGTTCTGTATGAAATATTGACTCATCTGGAAAGTCTACTATTAGTGGATGATTTCTTTGTATAGGTCCGTTTGCCAGTTGGTCTGCTATCACTTGTCCCTTTATTGCATTTCTTTCAACATATTGAATATCATACTCACTCAAGATCATTACCCATTTAGCCAGGCGACCTGTCAATGCTGTGCGACTTAGGAGATATTGCAGGGGATCAATCTTTGCCACTAAATGTGTTTGGTGATTCAACATGTAGTGTCTTAATTTCTGAGTAGCAAAGACAATGGCTAGGCAAGCATGCTCGATGGCTATGTAATTTAGCTCATATCTGATCAGTGTCCTACTGATGTAGTATATGGCCCTTTCCTTTTCTTCATGGTTGTTTTGTGCTAGTAATGCCCCTAGTGCTGAAGTTGTTGCAGAAATGTACAGAATCAAAGGTTTCCCTTCGATTGGTGGCATTCAAATAGGTGGTGATAGTAGATAATCTTTTATTTGTTGGAAGGCCTCCTGACATTTATCTGTCCACACAAAAAGGATACTTTTGCACAGAAGATACTGAAATGGATGACACTTGTCTGCCAATTGTGCTATGAAATGTTGGATAGATTGTAACCTGCCTTGCAATGTCCTAAGTTCACTTATCCCTTTTGGAGGAGGCATGTCTAATATGGCTTTTACCTTGGCAGGATCAACTTTAATTCCTCTACGAGAAACAATGTACCCCAAAAGTTTTCCTGATGTCACGCCAAAGACGCATTTCTTTGGATTCAAGTGGACCTTGTATTCTTCCAGTCTCTTGAAAATTTTGTCTAACACCTTCAAGTGGTCTTTTTGCATCAAATATTTTGCAAAAAGGTCATCTACATAATCTTCCATGATCTGGTGCATCATGTCATGGAATATTGTTGTCATGGCTCTCTAATACATGGAACCTGCATTCTAAAGACCAAATGGCATGATGTTCCAACAGTATGTCTCCCAAGGACATGTGAATGTTGTTTTATGTTGATCTTCAGGGGCAATACGAATCTGATTATAACCGAAAAAGCCATCCATGAGGGACAACATCTCATATCCTTCCATAAGGTCCACTATGATGTCAATGTTTGGCAAGGGAAAGTCATACTTTGGACATGCTTTATTCAGGTCTCGAAAATCTATGCAGATGCAAATTTGACCGTTTGGCTTTGTGATTGGTACAAGATTTGATATCCATTCAACATAGTCTATGGACCATATGAATCCTACATCTAACAATTTCTTAAGTTCTACTTTGACTAATAAGGCGATCTGTGGGTGCATCTTTCATAGCTTTTGTTTCACTGGCTTGGTGTCTAGAAATAATAGAAAATGGTACAAGACAAGTTCTGGATCCAACCCAGGCATATCAGCATAAGACCATGCAAAGTTGACCTTATGTTCTGAAAAGAATTTGTGGAACTCAGGTTTTTCTTCCTCTGCCAAAGATGCTGCGAAGAGAACCATCTTAGGATCTTCTACTGTAGATATGTTTACTTCCATAGTGTCCTCTATGAGCATGGCTGATTTTTCCTGAGTTATGGGGAGAAAGTCTAATTCTCCATCCTTAGGAGCATCCTTTATTTTTACTTCTTTATCATCAGAAGGTGCCTTGCAGTTTTCACCTAAAGACATGTCATTTTTTGCTTTATTTTTATTTTGCATTTTATGACTAGAGGATGGAGCAGTCTCCCCAAAGTAAGCGGCACAATCTAGGTCAATGGAAAATACAGCCTTGTGGTCTCCACTTGGTATACCCTCACGCAGTCCCATGAATTCTGTAATGGCCTCATCATTTTGAAATATGTCCATAACTGGCGGGCCTTGTTGATCCCAATCGATTAGTTTTGGGTAGACTAAGGAAATACCATCATTAGTATTGGTGAATGGTGGGTAGGATGCATAAAGCATGTCGACGGATTCAGAGAAGTTAAAGATAAAATTGTCATCGTCGGGCTCTATATCAAATTATATCCAGTACTCTGCCTTGCTTGATTCACACTCATCAACAAAGTAAGGAACACAGGGAGTGGAGTCTAGGTCAGTAGTTTCATGTGGCAATTCAAATGAATCTAAATGATGGTCATTAGGTTCAGCAGGGTAGACTAGTATGTTGGGATTATGGTCAATAGGAGTAGAAGAGGATCTAGACTTGGTGTTTTTTGGTGTTGTGTCAATTTTGAAAATTTTCTAGAATCTCTCTTCAAATGTAGGCTGTCCAGGTTCAAGGAACAAATCATCAAGGAAACAGTCACTTAGGGATCGTTGGGAGCCAAATTCCTATTCATGGGAGTCAGTTTCAGAAAGAGGATCTTCAATTGTCTCGACACAGTCCGAAGCAGTTACTCTCTCACTAGAAAGCACATTGGTACTATGATCGCCAGATTCTCATGGTCCTAACCCTAACCCAAGATGTTTAGGTCTTCCTTTAGGTGCTAGAGGTTCTCTCCTTCCTATCTTGTACTTGCTGAGGCCACTAATTCCATCGTATCCTTTTGCCTTTATCATGTCATATCCTTTACCATACATTTTTACTGGCAAGGGAGTTGGATCCTCTGGTTCTCTATAAATCCAAGATAGCATGATGTCAGTGTCCTCTTGACTCATTTCATCCCACTTTATGAATACTGTTTTTGGAGGGACTGTGAAAATTTCTTTTGACTCTAACATGAAGCAAGGCTTGCCGTAGACCTGGGGAGACTTGGGCATCCTTGTTATGCAATAGGTCGTATTTAGCTTATACTCTCCACACCCTTGGTCCTAGATCTTAATACTTGCATTGATGCTTGGGGTGATGGATGAAGTGGTAGATGTCATGGAGGTGGTCATGGTTGCCGAAGAAGCAAAAGTGGATGTGGATGTGGGAGGCTTTGCAAGTGTTGATGGGTCAAGGAATTTAGAGGATGAAGATGTCGAAGCTTCATTGTTGATAGGCACTTGGCACTCTGAGATACCTCTCAAATTGGTACAATATTGAAATGGGTCAAGGTCTCCATATATGGTAATCTCAATGCCTTCAAAGGGAAACTTCAAACACTGGTGATACGTGGAAGGGACAACTTTCAAGGCATGAATCCAAGGTCGACCAAGTAAAATATTGTATGGAAGTTCTAGATCCAAGACTTGACAAGTGGTGTCCACAATGACTGGTTCGATACGAATTGGAAGTGTAATTACGCCCTGAGAGGAACGTTCTTCATCATCATATACCTTGATAACAATGCTCTTTGTAGCATCTACACAAGCATCAGAAAAGCCTAGGGCCTTAACCAATTTTAAGGAACATATGTTCAATCCTGCTCTGCCATCTACTAACACTCGTCGAACCTTATGCTTATGGATAAAAACTTCAATGTGAAGGGCATCATTATGATTGGATTTGGACGATGAGTAGTCTTGGTCTAAAAATGTTATATGGTGCGGAGCGGTAAAATATCCCACCATGGCCTCAAATTGATTGACATCAATGTCTTGGGGAATGGAAGACTCTTGTAATGTTTTGTCAAGTATAGCCTTATGCACTGGGGAAATGCATAGCAACTCAAGTATAGAAATCTGTGTAGGTGTCTTCCCAAGTTGGTCAATGAGGCTAAAATGTCCTTTAAGCTAGGACTGTTTGGTTAATGGACGAGACTGCGATTGTTGGGCAGATGGGCCAACTATTATTATCTTTGGTTGTCCGGGAGGAGGAGGGTCGACTATGGTGATTTTGCCCCCACGGGTAGTGACATTGCATTCAGGGGCCTTTCTGATAGTAACTCTGTTGACATGTTCAACAATTGTTCTAATATGATTTATGATAGGTCCACCAGAATAGTCATATGCAATATGGGCATGGTTGGCTCGATTATTGTTATTGGCTTTTCACGTGGAAGGGTTACTAGAACCATGGTCTTGCAGTGGGTTCTTGTGTATGGTATGGTCTGAATTAGATGCAAATTGTCGTCCACCTATCTCAATGGTACGATTCTCGATAAGGTCTTGTACTATATTTTTTAGTTGTCGACAGGAGGAGGTTTTATGTCCTTTTTCCTGATGATAATCACAAAATGCATTGTCGTCCCACCAAAATGAAACAAATTTCCCTAGGTCATATGGTTTTGGGTCCTCAAGTGTTATGACACCATTTTGAAGGAGTTTCTTGATGACTTCTTCAATGGGCTCACCCAAGGGGGTGTATGTGCAACTCCTGGGGAACTATCTGGGTTGTCGGGGCTGCCTTTGATTTTGGTTATTCTGATTACCTTGGTTATTTTGATTTGTCTGTACAACATTGGTAGCATGGGTCTGTGTGGTCATCTATGTATTGTGTGGTTGAGCCCCTTTAAGGGTAAGCACATGACCCATTGCATTGATAGCCTTAGTGTCTACAACGCCATCATTGGTGACATGTTTATTCTTAACCCAATATTTGTTCTTGTCGATGGGTGAACTTGCATTTGTGTTTTTAGGACCATATTTTAATCTTCCCTCCACAATAAGGGATTTCTCAAGTTGGACACCTCGTTCAACTAGGTCCGTGAAGGTTGTACAACAATGAACTTGCAAGCCATTTCTTAATGGGCCTAGGAGTGTTTGTACAAACATGTCAACCTTCTCCTTTTTAGGTATGTCTATGTGGCAGTGACTTGCTAGGCCTCTCCATCATTGGAAAACTGGGATAAAATTTTCACGAGCGTCTTCTTGTGTAAGTGTGCATAAGCTAGTGATGGAGGTGTCTGTGTCAATGTTATAGGCATAATTTTTTACAAATTTATCTACAAGTTCATTCCATGTTTTTATCCCCTTCAAAGTGGAGAACCATTCAAGTGTGGGTCCTGTTAGACTCTTGGAGAAGAGTCTCATCAAGTAAGTGTGTTCATATGCAATGTCCATACAGTTGGTCATGAATTCTCAACGTGTTCAATAGGATTTGTCTTGCCCTTGTATTTGGTGAAGTTTGGGGCCACATATCCAGGAGGAAATGGTGGCATGTATAAAGTTGTGTCAAAAGGATATGGACATAGGTCATATGACATTGGTGGCATTTTGTTGGATGTTTGCATGTTTTCCATCTATTTTTGGAGGTCTGCCACTCTGGCTGTCAAGGCATCTATTATGGGATTATTGGTCACATCACACATGGGAGTGATGGGTATCCCCTGAGTCCCCATTGATTGTGATAGCATGTTCGAGTTTGAATGTGACATGTGTTGTTGTGAAATGTATGATATGTTTTGGTTTGGCGATTGTTGGTATTGCCAATTTTGATGAGGAATGTGTTGTTGTGTGTGGATCTGTGATGAATATGTGGGGATGTGCGATCCAGCCATATTTGTCGATATTTGGGGGATCTGGTAACCTTGACTATTTTGGTGCCCAAAGGTATTCATTTGTTGTGTCATTTGAGTGCCTTGTCCATATTGGAAGAATTTTCCATGTGGGATGTTGGTATTTTGTCCTTGGAATTGTCCATGCGGGATGTTGGTATTGTTGTCCTTGTGAGGCATTGATGTTTAGTTGTGACGATGTGTTAACGTTTGGTTGGGGACCTCTAATAAGAATACATTGTTTAGTTCCTCCAAAGGGGTTGAATGAGGTTCCAACATAAGGATTTGATGATGATGTCCCTATGGTCATAGATGAAGTTCCAAATATGGGGTTTGAGGAACTTGCCCCCATTGATGTAGATCCAAGGGTAGTTCCAACTATTTGTGAAGATGTCATTGACATTACGGGCATGGATTGTGATATTGCTTGTGGCATGGTGGGTGTTCCTCCAATAGATGTTGCATTGGTTGATTTGGAGGTGTTTTGACTTATGGTGCCACTAGATGTAACATTGATGGTGCTTGTAGCAATTTGTGTGGTGACAACAGTGTTATTGTTGGAGGCATTGTTCGTGTTTTGTTGAGGTGTCGAGTTTTGTGTTGTGTTGTGTGGAGATGAAGGTCTTATGGTATTGATGTCAAAGCCTCTTGGTAGTTTTTCCCCTTGTTCTAAAAGCATAGCAAGGTATCTGCCAACATTGTTCAAGACCAACTCCTCTACAAATGAAGCTACGTCAGGATTTTGGGCTACAGCCTCTAGATCCTCAGCTAATACTTGTCCATTGTGGTCTCGTTGTATGAATGGTTCGAATGGATTTCAAGAGGATATTGGCAGGTTCATGGAAGATGGTATGTTCATGTTGGTAAATGGATCGTTAAAATTCATGTCTTGGTTCATGTCATAAGTGTTGGTGTGGATGTTGGTGTTGAAGTCTTGTCCAAAGTTTGCCATTTGTCTTTTCTTTCTTTGAAGCCTAGTTTTGACCATAAAAGAGAATTGCTCAAATGAGGATGATGATTATGAAAACTAGTATATGTTTTTGGTGTTTTTGTGATAAAAGATGACAATGCAAGGCGATTATGATGTTTTCCTAAGGAAATGATTGATGTAAGATGACAAAGTTTCCAAAAAAAGATGTCAAATGTCAAGGCGACAATGATGGCTAGGATGACAATGTTGATTAATGTGAGGTGATAGAATTTACTAGGTGAAAAATGAGGACTAGGATGATAATGTTGACTAAAAAGGTGACTAATGCAATGTCAAGGTGAAAAATGAGGACTAGTGTGAACACTATTTTTGGATTTTTTTGGATTTTTAGGCATAAAATATGCAAAGTATGGACTAAGATGAATGCAATGTGGAGAAAGGTTTGCCTAACCACTCTAAGCTTAATCTATGTCTTAATTTTGGTTATCAAAGGACTTGTTAAAAGAACTAAGCGACAAGGTCAAAATGTCTAGTGAGTTTTCCTAACTAGACTGTTGAGTTGGAAATTCTCACATCGACATTATCGCTTTTTCTTTTCACTTTTTAGACTCTTTTGTTATGATCTTGTAATGTAGGTGTGAAATCTAAGGAACCCCAATCATCTACTAATATCTTAGTGAATTCCTCAATTTTCTTCTTGTTCTCTTATTCCTTTGTGACTTTTACTTTTTCATTTGTATACAATGCTTCCAAAGGATGTCATCATTATCTCTCAACCATCAAACAACTTTCGGGTTTGGGATCGACTTTTAGTGTATAGAATTTATTGTTATAGAAATACTTCATGATATGATGTAGAGTGGAAGGCACACCATTCATTTCATGAATCCACATGTAGTGTAGTAAAATGTATCCCTTTGTATTTTCACACTTGTTTGGGCCCTCCTTGTGGATTTTGGCTTAAATTTGCCTTGATTTAGTGTTGTAATATGGATAACACATTCACATTAGGTATTGGGATCTTGTAAACTAATGGAATTTAATGGTTCCTTTCTAAAGTGTTGTGAAGTGTTGTAACACACTTTCACACTTTTCTAGGGTTTTATCAATTAACTAAGCATAATAAATATAATTTTAATCAAAATCAACCTTAATATTGCCTTATTTGGAGTGTTGTAAAGTGTTGTAACCTACTTTCACATTTCTCTAGGCTTGTTATTAATAATTGGACTTTCTCATGCTTAAATTGGCCCTATTTTGCATCCACAAGCCTCATTTATTGCATTTTTTTGAGGATAATAACAACACCAATCATTCACCAATCATAATTTAGGTCCCACCTGGATCTTTTGGCCCCAAATTTACTATCTAGGACTCATTCACCACCTTGGGAAAATGGGTCCCACTGGATCTTTTGGCCCCAAACCAATTTTTACACATTTCTAAGCACTTTTTATTTTTGGTACCATACATAACATCTGATGGGACTCATTACCACCTAGGGCGAATGAATCTCATGTGGCCAAAATTCAAATTTAATTCAAATTTTTGGTAAGATTTTATTCTCCTAGATCTAATGTCGGATTTTAGTGTTGTAATTTTAGGGATTCTTGCATAATTGGGTATAAATACAAGGTTCTTTCACTCATATTCTCACATAGCATTCAAGAGATCACTTAGCAAGTTTACAATTTATTGAGCATAATACGAGCATTCAACAACATTTCAAGGGAATATTATTAAGCATTTTAGAGCATTCTTGAAAGGCCAATCATCATGTCAAAGATTACATTCTTCATGTTTGTTATTGTGCTAATAATTGTGATGTAGAGTTTATGATTCAAGCAAGTGTTTCAAGAAAGATCAACATCAGTCAAGCAAGATGCAAGAACCACATCCATTGCAACCATTTCAAGCATATTTGTAGCACCTTATTATTAGGGTTTGATGAGTTGCAACATTTCCATTTTTTCATTCATCATTCTCCATTCATATTTTCTTTCATTTGAAGGTTTAATTACCAACAATGGGTTTGACCAAGGAAAACCCCTTTTCACTAAGCCCACATCATTTTTCCCTCTTATTATGTGTGATTTGCAGGACTAGATTGCAAATTTGTAAAGGAGAAAAGTTGTTGAAATTTTTTCAAATCCCTAAAGTTGTCAAAGTTGTCATCAAGCCTTGAAGGATCTTGGAGAAGACCTATAGGTGGAAATTTGTAGTTTCAGATTTGAAAACCAGTCAAAAAGAGTAGAGTAGACTAAGAGGAACAAAATCAGGTCCTGAACTTCAAAAAAAGTAGAAGTGGATTGATTTACCACAAGTGGAAAATGAGTCCCACTGTATAGGCTTGATAGAGATTTTTACATATCTGGATACCCTTTTGGCTGAAACCTGTATCTACACATTTTCCCAGAAGCAAGATTGATTCACCCAGCTTGGAAAATGGGTTCTAGTCAGCATTGATAGCAAATTTTCTAGAATTCCAAAACTTCATTCTAACTTCTTCAATCTCCCAGGAGAACACTTTCTATTTCATAACATTTTGTTGTATTTTGTTCATATTTCTAGGTCATTTAGAATTAGTTTACATTCAATTAGGGCTTATCATTTCATATTGCATTACATTATCTTTTCCAAGTCTAAACTTGGTGGTGAACCCCTCATTAGATTTCATTCAGCCTTTAGGACAACCCTCTTGCAAGATCTCTTCCTCTCTTGAGATCTCAAGGGTTTGTTCTTAAGTGAAGTGTGTGAAGATTGCTTCTCTCCTTTTAGGTCCTGTGATACCAAAATGTCTAACCTATTTTAAGCAACTAAAATGCAATGGAGAAACATAAGGAAACACCTCAAGATTAGCCTAAGAAATTTGTAAGTGCAAAGAGAAAAGTGTTAAATGATAACGAATGGATATACCTCCCTTTTGCAGCTGAAACTCCTTGGTTGGCCCTTGATTTTGATTTGATTTGTATGCTCCTTGATGGCTCTTGATATAGCTAAATGCAAGGCTTAACTATATGCTTGGATGTAAATGTAAATGGATGAAATTGCTGGCTAGATGAGTGCACATAATGGCAGCATTTAGTTGCAAAATGGCTAAGTCCCCCCAAATGCCTTAGAGGAAGGGGTATTTATAGAGAAACTTGAATTCTCTAGAGAATTCAATGGTTGAGATTTATCCAACAAAGTCAAGATGAAGGGCTAAGGTGAGTTGAGGACTCACAAGCCCTCACATTTTGACATGTGGAATGTAAAGTGGATAAAGGTAGGATGATGTGTAGGTGATGTGGAAGGAGAGTACATGCTGTGGAGGAAGGACATGTACCTTGGAAGTACATTGGGAGATGAGAAGATTCCTTGGAGGAATAAATGTGAATTAAAATTCACATGCTTGGGAGAATCTAGTGGATAGAGAGGGTCTCGAGAAAGGTGGGAGTTTGTCACATGTGACTTGATGTGACAAGTCAAAGGTTCTAGAAGATGCATGGGAAAAGGGGATTCTAGAAGGAATAAAAGTGAATTAAAAATTCACATGGGGAAGAGAGGAGCCTTGGATGAATAAAAAGGAATTAAAAATTCCTTGGGGGATGGGGAGAGTTGACCAAGGTACTAATTAGTTTTAACTAATTAGTAATTAGAAGATAATTAGGGGTTAATAAGGATTAGAAGCCAACTTGCAAAAGTTGGAGGATGTGACACATCCTAATCAAGGATTAGGCATGTGCACATCCTTAATGAAGAGATTAGGAGATGGATTAGGATTAAGGAGGGTAAGGTATTTAATTATTAATTAACTACCTTAGGGATTTGCAGAATTAAGGATATTAATTAAATAATAGTAATATTACTTAATTAACTCAAATAAGAGGATGTTTAGATGAAAAGTGATAAATCTGGATAAATTAAGTGTCCAAATTTGGATGTCTACAGGTCCAAAACCATAAAGATGAAAGAGAGTCCCACAATTTTCTTCATTTCATTTTGGTGAACCTTCATATAGAGCATCATAATTATGATTTGGAGTGCATTTACATCCTAGATGTAGCTTGCATTAACATTGCATTAGGATTTGCATTGGTTAATTTACATTCTAGGGTTTCAATTTTTGCATTAGTGAAAGCTCATTTAGCTTGCATTTTTGCATTTAATTTCATTGAAAATTAATCAAATTATGCATTTGCATCTCATACATATATCAGAAAACATAAAATTCAATTCAAAAATTCAATTTTTTTTTTCAAAATCATCCATGGGACTCATTCATGATGTTGGGCGAATCACTCCCTCTGCACATTTTGCAATACATTTTTTGGCATCTAAAATTCATTTTCTGAGTTTATGTTTGCTATTGTTACCTTTCTATTTTAGTTTGCAGACTTTTTGATTCATTCAATTCATTGCATTTAGCTTAATTTCATTCATCTTGTGCATTGCTGAAAATTAAAATTACATTTACAACATTGTTGCATACTTTACAATCTAAAATTTGCATCATGGATATGTGCTTTAACAATATTTGGATGTCATTAAAGTCCCTAGTAGATGTGTCAAGTTGTGCCTTTGGAAATGACATTGACCTTACTCATGCACTCAACTCCTAATGCATTTCCTCCTCATGATGTTGACATCATTGGAGAAGATGATCACAACATGAATAAGCTCCTAAACAATTGTCTCGACAACCTAGAAGCTAATGCATCCTTTTACCCATCCATGAAATAACCAAATCCTCTTGCAATACCACCTCTTGAAATGTTTGGTTATTGGCATCCTGAAATAAAAGTTGAACCTAAGTTCCCTACAACAGGTGAAGCTAGTTCCTCTAGACAAGCAAACACTCAACCATTATATGATAACAAAGTAACAAACACTCCCATCATTCTTGAAGAAACATATGGAAAACCCTTCACAATCTTGAGTAAACAAGGATGTGATACAACAAGTGAACATGAGATCCATCAAATCCTAGAACAAATTCCAATTAATGAAAACTTACAAACAGGTTAGGATATCAAGATCCCTCTCATAGCAAAAATCCTCCTAGAGAATATATGGGGGTTCAAAGTGATGGTATGGTGATCTTGGATTCCCCTCTAGCTATGAATTTCTTCTTCCTAAAGAACAACCAATCACTCATCAAAATGACAAGGATTAGAGGATCACCTTGGGTCCCCTCCTCCGCATTCAATTCAAGAAATGGGAGAATCTAGAAAATGCAAGAAGCCTTACAAGTCACAAAAACTAAAGTTTCCCTGTCCACCACTTGAAAGTAAAAGGAAACTACAACTACTTTTGAAAAAATAACTAATAACATTACCACCAATGAAAAATAGAGTAGTGTTATATCCTAAAGATGAAAAAGTTCTCATTGTCAATACCACAAAACTCTTGGATATAGTACTAGTGAGTGTCGTGCATTCCAGTTACTATTGACAAACTTTAACTTTGATGGCAATGATTGCCATCGAGTGATTGCATAGTCTAATCTGTCTTTGCTTCTTGTCATGTAATAGTTGTAGAAAATTTTGTTTCGCACTCTATGGAGGCAAGAAATTCATAGGGTTGTCCTAGTAATGCATTTTTCGTTGTCCCTTAGCTACATTGTTCACCTTCTACATATACATACTTAGATTGGGAGGAAAATGACTTTCTCATTATTTATTTTTCATTTTCTTTTGTTTGATTTCATGTGCATAATGTGATCCCCCATTATGTTTTTTTTAATTTTTTCTCTCCCTTTGTGACATTCCTCTATTTGTACCTTCATTCTTCTCTATGTCGTGTATCTCTTTCACTTTTTATCTTTATCTCTTTTTCATTTGTCTTTTGTTTTCCTTTTGGGGATAATGCAAGGCATCAAGACATTCATGTCTCTTCCATGTTGACCCAAAAGGATTTTCTTTTTCCTTGCCTTTTTCTTTATATCTTTTTCATTTGTCTTATGTTTTCCTTTTGGGAATGATGCAAGCCGTTGAGACATTCATGTCTCTTCCATGTTGACCCAAAAGGATTTTCTTTTTCCTTGCCTTTTTCTTTATATATTTTTCATTTGTCTAGTGTTTTCCTTTTGGGGATGACGCAAGGCATTGAGACATTCATGTCTCTTCCATGTTGACCCTAAAGGATTTTCTTTTTCCTTGCTTTTTCTTTATATTTTTTTTCATTTACCATGTGTTTTCCTTTTGGGGATGACGCAAGGCGTCGAGACATTCATGTCTCTTCTATGTTGACCCAAAAGGTTTTTCTTTGTTCTCACTCTCTTTGTGTCATTCTTCTAGCTCTATGTGTATTTAGGGGATGATGACAGTTCCAAGATCTCTAAAAACATTGCAGCAAAGAACATACTGACCCCAAATCCATAAATCCATTATGTCTTTGGTGTTTTAATTTTGGGGGCAACCCCTCTCTTTTCTTTTTCTCTTGCATGATGCAACTTTACTCGAAAACATATGACTTGGAATAGGGCTTTCCAAGTTGGCTCTCATGTATTCCTTCTTGTTTACATTATTCATTTTCTACTTTAAAGTAATTGCTCATAGTATGGTGTTTAGCAATTTCTTTAAAGTGGGGGCATACATGGGTAAGTGCACCAATCTGTGACACAATTTAGGTGTCAAATTGTAAAAAATCATAAAAAAGGGTTGAAATTGGCCATTTGGTGCACGCCAAAAGCCAAAGGTAAATAAAAGAAAAAAATGCATTTTGAAACCTCATTTCACTTCAACCCACAACTTGGCTTGGAAGATTTGAGGTCTGCAACTTATGCTCACCAAATATCATCCATTATTTGCATCCTTAGCTTTCTATTTTCATGAGGATGCTTCCAACACATCAGAGACATCGAAGATTGCAAAGACATATGTACTTTTATTCTATTTATTTTGAATTTGATTTAGAATGCAGATTGAAATAGGTTTTTATAATATAATTTTGTTCTAATTCTCAGGGAATGAAACTCCACCTCCAAACATTGATAATTCATAGTTACCCCCTTAGGAAGAGCCTCCTATTCAAGAACTTGAAACCCCTCCATCAATTCATAGGCATCCTCAAGGAGCACAAGAAAATATCCTACTCAAATTGAAAACAATAAAAGAGACATTGAACAATTAATTGGAAGATTAACCAAACATGTCGAAACCCAACCTTATAGGAGAGGGATTGTTGAATCATTGAAGTCAATTGTATCTCATGTAGGAGAAATGAGCAAGAAAATATTTTTTTTGAAAAATAAGAGGCATGATATGAGAAAATATTATGCTAGAGGTTTTTCATATGTAGATGTTAAATTTTTTTTTTTTAGCAAAGGCGACTTGTGTGCGCTATTTATAGACCTGAAAACCAACCCACCTTTGTCGCATACATGCAGGAGGTTCCCCATCCATTGGTGCCACCACAAGTTAATTAAAAAAAAAAATTGGGAGCGGTGGTGGATGGTATTTGACCAACCTCCATGCAATAACCATGAGGTACCACAATACTTTTTGAGGAAACTCTATTGTGAGTTTATCCTCAATAAGATGCAAAATTATTTTGACATCTTAGACTTTCAGGGTAGACGTGGGGGCTCCATACATGATAGACCTACTACATGACGTAATCCACAGTTGGCACCGAGACCCTTGGCCAGACCCATGCTGGAGCGTGTTGTCATTCCTTCCATTGTTAAGGATAGTGTAGAGGTGGACATGTTGGAGTCGATTGGCTCACTCACCCAGAACATTTTATAGTGTGTGAGGCCTCTAGTAAAGCCTATTATGGAGGAGACGTGTAGGCCCCAAGCTCCACCCCACCATTGTGGCGCTTGTGGTGCAGTTTGCACGTACGATTATCAAAGTGCTTGGGATGTAGCTACATAGCCTACATCAATTGCAGAGGTGATGGATTTCACAAATGATTTGCTAAATGAAATATTTGGCATTGACACTCAGGGAAAATTCAACAAGTTCATTTAATGTTGTTTATTAAATTTTATTTTGAAATTTAAGAATAAGTAAATTAGTAGAATTTTGATATGATGAAATTTCAGGTTTGGAGTGTTCATGAGGCATGCCCCATTACTATAGACCCTTATTCGTTCTCAACGTTGAGTCCACAGGTATGCAACTAGAATTAAATATATTATTATTGCATTGGAATAGTTGAATTTTATATTTGAATGTTTGTTTCCTAACATGCTTTGGATTTCAAATAGTTTCCTAGTGGACCTTCAACCTCCACACCTAGCAATTCATTTCCTCAAACAACTTATATTCAGGTAGCCTTTATTCAATAATGTTGTTGTAAAACAATGTTAGCTAGTTTTCATAATTTTGCATATACAAATCTAAAAAATTGATGAGAAACACAAACATTGCATAAATGTATTCCTTGATCGTGTCACATTATCTTCTCCTAATTCACTTTTTGTTCCTTTATTCCTTCCTAATCCCATCCCATTAACATTTAATATTTCACCCTACCATTTTCTCTTTCATTTATCATTTGCAAATGTTGACACCAGACAACCCTAGTGATGTTGGTGGCACGATGGAGCACAAAGTTGCTGCAGAATTAGACATTTTTGATCCATTAAGAGAGGTATGCAACAGATTAGTCGATTTGACATTATATTTTCTCTTTTATGGTCTATTATAGAAAATTTTCACAATACATTTGTGCAGTTAATTTCTATCTTGATGGTTGCTACAAGTGGTTGTCACTCCAGATTGTGGAAATGGTAATGATGTAAATGTGAATGATGACTATTTGTATATGGTAAGTGATTATATTTTGTTATATGTCATTCCATAATTCAATTTATGTGTATTAACATCTTTACATTTTATTATTTCAATTGAAGGTCTAGAGTGAAGAGAGGAGGAATAGCAAGCATGTTCAAAACACCATAGAACCAACAATCACTCCATCAAGCCAAATTTTCAAGGCATCATGAGATCTATTTCCTTCCCCTAGAGGGAAATGACTGTATTAGGGTCATTTGTTGTATGCCTATGTGACATTTTAGAACATATGTTTTGTACTATTGATATATATGTGACATTTTATGTCCATAATATGGCTCCTTTGTACTAAGCCTATGTGGCTTTTTTGGATACATTGTATATACTTTTATCAATATATATCATTGTTTACCTTACAGCTTTTCAATTAAAAAAATATTATTTTTCTACTTCCATTCTTGAATGTTGTAGGCATGGATTTAGTTTTCATATAATGGTTAATTAATTACTGTCGATTGCTCAATAAGCTCCATTCCTAGTGGTTTGTATCCTTTGGAATGCTTCAATTACTTGTTCCTCACTTATTCGCATGTATGCTTCACTTATTCACATGTATACTTCATGTATAGTGTGTGTATTCACGTGTATGCTTCATGCTTCCAATGCATAGCAGCAAAAATCTTTTGGGGAAAAATTTGACAAACCAAAAGTATAAGAGTTTTTTAAAAAGTCGAAAAAATCATATTTAATAAAAATGTAAGAAATTGTAGAACAAGAGATAAAATCTATTTATTTTGAAATTGAAAGGTATTTTCCATAGCATATAGAGATATAGAGAGCAAATAAAATAAATATCTTAACTAATGAATTGTAAAAAATATTTTTTTGTAGTTTATATTCATATTGTTGATTACATTTTATTGCACATTCTTCAAAGTCAAAGTATTTCATTCTACATCAACAGACAATTTAATAACTAGATGTTGATAGATGACAAAATTTCAATTACAATATAGTTTTTACAATTCTAACCTAAAAGTAGTTATGCAATTACTTCACATTTCATAACTAATAAGTAGAGCTACTGCCAAATTGCATTTTCTATCATGGTATTCTATGAGGCCCAACATATTTTATCAAATAATTCATTGCCTTGTCTATGTTACCACATTTTTCATACATGTCTACCAAAGTATTTTGTCAAACGCTCACCACCTTGTTGCTATGGTTAAAAGCGTAAAACAAGTGCTTCTCAACAAGCCAATGCATGCTTGGAAAAATCTATCAAAAGCATAATAGCAGCATGAGAGACAAGCAATTAACCATTTGAAAAAAGGAGCCTGTTGGGAGCCTCATGGTGATGGAATCTTACGACATGCAAATTGCTATGACTTCGCATGCCATTCCATCACCATGAGACCACATTTCTTTGACGCATTTTTTCAAACAATTCATTGCCTTGTCTATGCTACCACATTTTTCATAAATGGTTACCAAAGCATTTTATCAAATAGTTCACTACCTTGTTGCTATGGCTAAAAGCCTAAAATAGGTGCTTGAAAACAAGCTACGGATGCTTGGAAAAAATATATCAAAGCATAATAAGAAGTAATAGCATAGACAAGGTAGTGAACTGTTCAAAAAAATGCCTCAAAGAAGTGTGGTCTCAATGTGCTTGTCATGGCATTCCATCACCAAGAGAACACATTTCTTTGAGGATTTTTTTTCAAATAGTTCACTTCCTTGCCTATGCTACCACATTTTCATACATGTCTACCGAAGAATTTTATCAATCAATTCATTTCCTTGCTGCTATGGCTAAAAGTCTAAAATAGGTGCTTTCGAAGAAGCTATATGGATTCTTGGAAAAAATCCATCAAAGCCTAATAGTAAGTAATAGCATAGACAAGGTAGTGAACTATTTAAAAAAATTCCTCAAAGAAATGTGGTCTCATGGTGATGGAATGCCATGACAAGAAAATTCACTGGATTGTCATGACATTCCATCACCATGAGACCACATTTCTTTGAGGCATTTTTTTAAATAGTTTACTACCTTGTCTATGCTACCACATTTTTCATACATGTCTACCAATGCATTTTATCAAATAGTTCACTGTCTTGCTACTATGGCTAAGAGCCTACAACAAGTGCTTTCAGACAAGCAATGGATGCTTGGAAACAATCTATCAAAGCATAATAGTAAGCGAAAGAATAGACAAGGTAGTGAACTAGTAGTATGCGATGGATGCTCCCATGTTTTACAAATGAGGGGTGAGCTCAATTTATAGGCTCCTCGAATACAATTCAATGGCAAAGATTGATTTCAAATCAACGACCAAGATTACAAAATAAAACCCTAATTAGGGTTTGTCACAAATAAGTACCTCTTGACCAATGAGAAAATTACATTTGGGGAAACTTTTCCTTCTGCTAAATATAAACCAACAATAAAAAGTTGTTGCATTATGAAATGTCAGGTTCAATGAACCTAGACATGCTAGCTTGGAATAATTTGATTGGTTGGAAGATGATGAGGCACCATCTCAAAATGTTGGATGTCCCCTTTGATCTTAGCCTAAGGCAGAATTCAAGATATGTTTCCAATATCCTATTATTAGTTTGGGGCATACTTTAAGTTGTCTTTGCCATGTATGTTTTGAATTGGAATGACTTAATGTTGTCTTTTCCATGTATGCTTTGAGTTGGGCAGACTTTACCTTTGTCTTGGACAAACATTATTCAAGCCAAGGAAAAACTTGACAGTAGTTTGGACATAGCTTTTCTTTCTCATGTAGACTTTGCATCATCTTGGACATTTTCCTTAACCATGGGCATGGTAGACTTTGCTTGTTCCTTGCCAAGATTGGGCAGACTTTCTCTTGACTTAGACATTCTTATTTTCCTTGCAAGAAAAAACTGAGAGATTTTATTATAGAGGGATACAACATGATACCATAGGTTCAGAAAAGAAGTTTCTAAGCATCACAGTGTCTAAGTAACGTTATGCTAAAGTTTGCAACCATTTTGCACTTCAGACTATTAAGGGATTTAGCTGATTGAAAGTAGCTCAGAGCAATTTGGTGTGCTTGGGTGTGAAAGAGGACCATGTCTAGTGTAAACATACCCACTCTAACATGTTGAAATCTTTATTTTGGTCACACGAGTTGTAGAATGAAATTTGCACCACTTTGCAACTTTCCACTACTTGCGTTTGCCAACTTTGTCCCTAAGCGAAATCTTGCCACCACAAGAAAACACCTTTGAGATAGAAAAAAATGAGAGAGGTTATTGTAGAGGGAAATAACACAATCCCATAGACTTAGATGATAATTTTCTAACTGTCATGGTGTCTAAGTAACGTCATGTTGAAGTTTGCAGCCATTTTGCACTTCAGACTCTTAAGGGATTCAACCAGTTGAACGTAGTTTGGAGCGATTCAGCGCATTTGGGTGCAAAATAGGACCATTCCTAGTGTAAACGTACCCACTCGAACACGTTGGAACAATTAGTTTGAGCACACAAGTTGCAGAATGAAAGTTGCACCACTTTGCAACTTTACACTACTAGCATTTGACAATTTTTTCCCTAAGTGAAATCTCATTGCCACAGGAAAACGCCTTCGAGATAGTAAAAATATAAAGAGGTTATTGTATAGGGGCACAAAACAATCCCATAGGCTTAGACGAGAAGTTTCTAAGTGTCACGGTGTTCGAGTAACATCATGTTGAAGTTTGCAATCATTTTGCACTTCAGACTCTTAAGGGATTTAGCCGATTGAACGTAGCTCGGAGCGATTAAATGTGTTTGGGTGCAAAACAGGACCATGCCTAGTGTAAACATACCCACTCAGATGTGTTGGAATAGTTATTTTAGTCACATGACTTGCAGAACGAAAGTTGCACCACTTTATAACTTTGCACTACTTACATTTGACAACTTTTTTACCAAGCAAAATCTAACCACCACAAGAAAATGCCTCCAAGATAGAAAAAATTGAAAGAATTTATTGTAGAGGGGAAAAACATGATCTCATAGGATCAGATGAGAATTTTCTAAGCATCACGGTGTCCGAGTAATGTCATGCTGAAGTTTGCAACCATTTTGCACTTCAGACTCTTAATCGATTCAACGAGTTGAACATAGTTCATAGCGATTCAACGTATTTGGATGTGAAAGAGGACAATTCCTAGCATAAAAATTTCCACTCAGATGCAATGGAATAGTTAGTTTTTCCACACGAGTTGCAGAATGAAAGTTGCACCACTTTGCAACTTTGTACTACTTGCATTTGACAACTTTTATGCAAGCAAAATCTTGCCGCCATAGGAAAACGCCTCTGAGATAGCAAAAACAAAGAGAGGTTATTGTAGAGAGGAGAAACATGATCCTATAGGCTCAGATGAGAATTTTCTAAGCATCACGGTGTCCGAGTAATGTCATGCTAAAGTTTGCAGCCATTTTGCACTTCAGACTCTTAAGGGATTCAATTGGTTGAACGTAGCTTGGAGAAATTTAGCGCATTTCAATGGAAAAAAGGACCATACCTAGTGTAAATGTACCCACCTGAATGCATTGGAATAATTAGTTTGGTCACATGAGTTGCATAATGAAAGTTGCACCACTTTGCAACTTTGCACTACTTGCATTTAACAACTTTTTCCCCAAGTGAAATCTCACCTCCATAGGAAAATGCCTTTGAGATAGCAAAAATAAAGAGATTTTATTGCAGAGGGGCACAACATTATCTCATAGGCTCAGAAATAAAGTTCTAAGCGTCATGGTGTATGAGTAACATCATGCTGAAGTTTGTAACCATTTTGCACTTCAGACTCTTGAGGGATTCACTTGTTTGAATGTAGCTCAAAGTGGTTTGGTGTGTTTGGGTGTGAAAGAGGACCATTCTTAGCATAAACGTACCCACTCAAACGTGTTGGAATAGATAGTTTAGTCACATGAGTTGTAGAACGAAAGTTGCACCACTTTGCAATATTGCACTACTTGCATTTGACAACTTTTTCCCCATGTAAAATATCGCTGCCATAGGAAAATGCCTCTAAGATCGCAAAACTTGAGAGAGGTTATTGTAGAGGGGTACAACATGATCCCATAGGCTCAAATGAGAAATTTCTAAGCATCATGACGTTTGAGTAACATCATGTTGAAGTTTGCAACCATTTTGCAGTTCAAACTCTTGAGGGATTCAACTGGTTGAATGTAGCTCAGAGCGATTTTGTGATTTTGGGTGTGGAAGAGCATCATTCCTAGCATAAACGTATCCACTCAGACATGTTGGAATAGTTAGTTTGGTCACATGAGTTGCAGAACAAAAGTTGCACCACTTTGCAACTTTGCACTACTTGCATTTGACAACTTTTTCCCCAAGAAAAATCTCACCGCCACAAGAAAATGTATCTGAGATAGTTAAAAATGAGATAGGTTATTGTAGAGGGTAACAACATAATCCCATAGGCCTAGATGATAATTTTATAAGTGTCATAGTGTTTGAGTAACATCATTCTAAAGTTTTCAGCCATTTTGCACTTCAGACTCTTAAGGGATTCAGCCGGTTGAGTGTAGTTCGGAGTGATTCGGCATGTTTGGGTGTGAAAGAAGACCATGTCTAAACATGGCTAAAAAAATTCCAACTACTTTCCCCATGAACTACAACAAGATGATTCTTGAACCTCCACCATTTGACAATAAGTTGCAATTTTGACAACTTTTACATAATTTTGCAATTTTCGCAATATTTTGCAACTTAAACCTTCCAACCACCTAAAGACCTATAAAATGACTCCATACATCATAAAATGGTTTAAATGACCTTATTTTTTGAACAAAAAGACTCAAATACCTGTAAACAACCAAAAGACCTCAATTGTCAACATTTGCATAAAATGCTCTTGGTGCCTCTGCACCAGTTAGTGCTTAGGGTGTCTTAATGTTTTTGGTCATGAATAATATCCTTTGTGATGAAATGAAAGGTAGGTCCAAAACTATCCAAACTCAATCACTTGTACTTACTTTGGAATGATACCATCAAACTGACCTTGAACGCTTGAAAAGGGGCTCCAATTAGCCCACTTTAACAAAGAAACTCTCCTTCAATCTTGTTACCCACTAAAAATACCACTAGACAGTCCTCAAACTACCTCCAAAACCACAAATTCTTCAACCACTGAGTCAAAACTCGCTTGCTAAGACCTTTTATGAAACCCTCATTTTTCACCAAATAAGTAGGTGTTTATTGAAAAACCCATCTCTAGAACTCATTCAAACTCAAAATATTTTCAAACACTCTTATTTCACCCTGCACAAACTTAATTCACCTTCAAATTATGTTGCCCCCAAATTTCTCACATTTCCTTCTTAAAACCACTCAATTTCACCCATTTTCACTCATTGTTCAACTAGGGCTTCAAGCCCAAACATCCAAATGACCTACAATGCCTTTGTGGACCTTATATCACATCAAACTCCACCTGATAACACTGAAACAACTAGGTTCTAACCTTCTTCCAAACTATTGTTTTAATCTGCTACTTCAAGTTATGCCTCCTAGGCCTAAATTCATGCTTTTTCCACAGGGGCAGCGTGAAAATTTCCACCAAATTTCTTTTCCACCCATTGTATTCTACTGTAACTTGGTGGAATGGCATGCTTAGGTGTAGGGGGAATGTGTGCATGATTGCAAGAGCAGGGTGGCCATTTGGGGGTTTGGGCATGATGCCTAGTTGTCAAGAATGTGTGTTTTGAGTGAAATTTGGAGGTTAAGAGTAGGTAGTGATGCAAAACACTTGGGGCAGAACTTTGTAAGAGTTAATTAATCAAGGGAAGACATATTTGAAGGTTTTGGAGGCATTGAAATAGTGAGGAGAGGTATGGAGGTGAGGTTTTCAATATACCCCCTTTGAAACTTGTCAAAAGTGAGGGTTTTGAGTTTTGGAGTGTTGGTGAGTGTTTCATTGGAAGATGATTGTTGATTTAGTGCTTATGTACCCTGGTCATGACTGTCCAATGATGTTTTGTCTCTAGAAGGAAGATTAAACGATAGTTGGTTTGTTGAGAGTTTATCACCCTACTCTGCATCACTTTGGCATCTTTATCAACATAAAACTATGATATTTTTTAAATCTCAATATGTAATGATAATGCAATATGAAATATGTAGTGTGAGACAATGACATTTGTGTATTTAAACTTTAAAGTTAAAATGTTAAACTTTACTATTGTTCTTGTCTTCAAAGTTGTTTAAACTATATAATTTAACCATAATATAACTATGTAATATATGATATAATTTAACCACTATTCATTGTTTTTATTGTCAACTATGTAATATAACAATTATTTTTATGCTATTGTACATTGATATTTAGCCATTGCTCAAGATTAAATTTTTGAATAGTTTAAACATGAAAATGAAAAACAAATTATTTCGATTCTTAACTTCTATATATCAAATTATCCAATAATCAAGTGTATGTCCATATACAAAAATGGCATCAACGCTAACTCAAACAAATTTTTACAAAGTGTGGCATACGAAATCTTGATATCAATTTGTAATATACATGCCAAAATGTCTATCTCACCCTAAACTACCAGTGGACCATCAAAATGGAGCCTCCTTGAAGCACTCTTTGGCTCTAAAGGTAACTGCACAAGAAAAATTCAAACCACAAATGAGATTAGTTATATTATATAATTTAAAATCAAATAATTAACATAAAAATTAATATACATTGAATTATAATTGAACTCTAAAATTGAAATCTTGATTACATCATATATATGTCTCTTCAAACCATCATGAGTCCTAGAATATGCCCCTCTCAAAGAACCAATCATACCAACTTTTGCAATGTCAATCTATATAGGTGAGCACAAAAACATCAAATTAATACAAGTTAGCATACAATTATCTGTAATAGGAACATATTTACCAAAAACAAAATAAAATAAACACATACCTCTTTAGGCATCTCTCCTTTAGGTGTTTTGACACCTCCTCCCTGAGTTGTTTCAACACCTACTCCTTCAAGTGTTCCAACACCTACTCCTACAAGAGGAAAATAAGATAAACATATAAGTTAATATATAATTTTGTTAATGACAATTCAAATGATAATCAAGTATATAATGCATGAATTTAGGCCTAAAAGGCATGGATTGGAGTAGTAGACTGAAGAATTTTTTTTGAAGAAAGCTAGAACCATTTGGTTTTAGTGAGATCTAGTGGGGTTTGATGTGTTTGAAGGTTTTCAAGGACTGGGGAGGTCATGTGTATGTTTGGGAATGAAGCTCTAGTGTAGATAAGCACATTTTTTAATGGAAAATTGAGGTTTTAGAGACTAAAAGTGGGTGAAGTTTGGGGGAAGAATAATATTAAGGATTATTAAGCATGTGCACGCTTAAAAAAGGGTTTTTGAAGTGGTCATAAGGTCTTTTCGAATGTATTCTCCAAAACCCCATTGTACTGTAGGGGCAACTAGGCCAATTAGGCCTCTTTTCCAATCAGACACATTCCCAAACACCTGCAATCAAGTCAAACACCATGGAAAGTCATTAAATAGGCTACCAACCTTAATATTTCACAATTTTTAGAGGTCCAACCACTCACAAAGCTACCAAACCACTAAACCCTCACTCTCAAGCCACCAAACCTAGGTTTTCCAAGGAGCCTTATTGAAATTCACTCTTCCCACAATTAACTCTCACATCCAACACCTAAAACATACCATATGATGTTTTTAAATGCTCAAAAGACTCTCACAAATGACTGCCCCAAAGGATTTCATCCATACACACTCTAAAACCACTCAAATTCACTCAAAATCACACATTTTCACACCCAAGGCTGCATGCCATCACTCCAAAATGATCTCCCCTGCTCCAAGAATCATATTCTAGCCTATTCCCCACCTAATGGACTCATTCCACTGAGCTACAATATATACATTTGGTGGAATGAGTCATTAAATCACTTGATGACCTTAAAACTTGAAATTTAGACTTCTTGACCCGCATACAGTAAAATCCACCCTAAGAGATCAAAACAAGATGGATTTCAATGCCACAAAAATCAAAATGTGGATAACACATCCCTCTACCCAAATAAAAACACTTTTATTCAATTCCCTTCAGTACGTGCTCATGCAATTGACTACTACAACACTAAAAAGGAAGAAAAAAAACTCAAACTTACAAAGAAAACAGAGCTTTATTGATCAATGCTTGTACAAAATATTCCACTCTTCTCCAAACACTCCTTCATTCAAGATTCAAATACATATATTCAACTCCATTAATCAGGAATCAATTGAAAACCAATGCCACAAGTGACCTTTGGCCTTCCCTGACCGTTCAACTTCCCCACTATGCATTTCTTGCACTTCAAAATTTGAAAAATGACACTTTGCACTAATTTAGAAAATTTGCAACTAAAACCTTCTAACTCACTAATAACCACTAAAATAGACTTATTACGTCAAAAAATGGTCTATATGACCTTATCCAAGCCAAAACAAGACTTCATCACCCTAATGACAACCACCAAAGCTTGGTGCCCCTGCACCAAATAGTGGTGTAGGAGCACCTACACCTTACTCACAAGAAATTTGATTCTTTGCAAGTTGATGGGTGATCAGTAGATTGGAAGGGGTCTCTTTAGTTTATTTTCTCTTAATAAGGTCTAAGAAGACCATTCTTGATGTAAATTCTAACTTTGGTGTCTCATTGTTCCATATTGTAAATGATGTCAAACATGTTAAGAAAATGTCAATGATGAAAAATATCTTAGATGTCTAGGAGGGTCAAGTAGTAAAATAATGTAAAAGGAGTTAAAGTGTTGTTAACAAGAATATGTAAACAAGTGTAATTTTGCACTCCACTGCCCATAAAGGGATTAAAAATTAAGTTAGAGGTTGTTATGTCAGTTTTATTGTGTAAGGAAACCTTTAAAAAGGTGGGAATCATCATTGTAAAGGATGGATTGGAGATTTTGGGAAGAAAACCCAATTGAATTCTTACTAGTTTCAAGAATTTTCTAAGTTTACCATTTTTTTAGATTTGTACGGTAACACACAGTCGTTAGATTGTAAAAATTATTTATGGATGTTGTAGTGGAATGAATAAATAGTTCTTTTCATCTAGTTTGAAGGTTTAGAAGATAATTTGAAGCATCTTATATTTGTTTTCCTGAGGACTATCGGGTATACCCTGTTTTGGGGTTTTGTAGATTTTATCATGTTTTGAAGGCCCATACACTGACTGTGCTCATTGTGATTGTTGTATTGGGACTCATGGAGAATTTTTTATGTGTTAGGGAGAGTTTTTTATGTTGAGAGAAAGAAATAAACTAGATTGGAGTTAAGGGCCTAAAATCGGGTTTGCACTGCTACTAGGATTGTAAGGGTGAAAGTGGGAAATTCTACTTCTGGTTATTTTCAAACTTTGGGAGTTGTTTGGATTGGTCTAATAGGACCTTTTAATCTTGTTAGATGCCTCTTGAAGGTTGGTTGACACTTTGAGTGAGTTTGGGCCTCCTAGGTCTGGATCAAATAGAGAGCAACATATAACCATCATTTTGCATATCTACATTAATGCAATTTTGCAAACCCTTATACAATCAAACTTAAACACTTGAAATAAAGCAATGATCAATAACATGAATTTAAAAATTCAATGTGCATACTTACCAATTAGTCCAAGGAACCATCTAGGTCTTCTAATCAAATGAACATTGGTGGCAATGACAAGGTTCGAGTAGTGAAGAATATTTTGATGCGTGTCAAAGTCCTCAAACAACCAAACTACAACATTCTTAACTGGGTGCCTTCTAAGCCATGTTCCAGTAACAACCACTGAACCTATAGGATATTCTATATTTTCTCCATCTATATCTGGGGCCTCCAATTTTTTTTTGGCCTCGATATAATGACACAAGTAATAATTTGTACCCTCTTCATTGTATTCATATGTAATCACCGCATACACGTGTCCTACATTGATATGTTTATCTTGTTAGATGTATTTAAAGAACATCAAAATAAAACCCGAAAGTAAGATATATTACCTGGTTCTATAAGGTCTGATACATGATCAAATTCAATGGATGATTGCATCTCCATGATTTGTAGAGCTGTTGGGAGCTGATAAGTGTCAAGTGGGGTTAGACTTCTTATAGACCATTTGTCAACCCACTCTGTTGACTCATAATCATTCCATGCTCGAAGTGTACATGTAGAACAAAAGCATGCCATCTTCCACGTATGGATAGTCCATGTACCTGCATTGGAGCTTCTAAAAGAGTGTAGCTTGCTCAATCTTGTTAGTGTACAAAAATCCTCATATTTTGCAATGTTAGTATCATCTACTAAATGAAAAAATCTATGAACTAAATAATTACCTTGACCACCTGGACCCATTGCATGATTGCACCACTCGACAATTGATCTTACATCTGTCAACTTTACACTATCTTTTTACTTTAACTCTTCTCGTGCAAGGGCTCTTTTGATACATGCACCTCCTCCATCATGCTCCCCCTTTCCATGCCTAACCTCTGAGAGGTTCCACATATGTTGAACACCACTGATCCTATGCATCCTGCTCAACCAATAAAACATTCTGGCATTCTTGAATTGCGATGTATAATTATCTAACCATATGATATGTTGACTAAATGATACTCCCCTACTATCTAGATCAACATAGACCATTTGAAAGCAACCTTGCACAAATTTTGTAGAATGTGTGTGATCATCACTGATGTAAAAGTGATACTCCCTCAATACTTTCATGTTATCCTCGGTACTATCATTTGCATGAATGAATGCTATATGCACAAATATAGCAACCTATGTGGAGTTGTAGTACTATGATTGCACCTCATTTTGTGGATGTAGTGTGTAGTTCTTTACAAAGTCAACAACTGAAATGATGCTATGAAGTGGAAACATGTCCTTGCATAACTTGAACTATGATTCAAACCATTGAGCTCTATGTGTATGCCTTGAATACTCATAGACCACCTGATCATGGAAAATACCCATAAACTGATATACTAGAATCTTATCACTGACCAATTCACACTTATTTACTTCTTTCCCATCTTTTAAACTGCAGGCCATTGTCTTGTATTTTCCAAATTCGACAATTTTGTCTCCAATTGTGTGTGTACTAGCAATGTGTTGGAAAATTGGAAAATGTTGCATGCCACAACAATGATGACATGTGCCATCCAAACATGAGTTGTAAAAAATTTGACCATCCTCTCTTTCATATAAAATGGAAGATAAGAATTCCCTTGAGGATTTGGGTGGAGGCCTTATGTTACATTCTTGCAAAACATTGCCAGTATGCATATCTACACATATATGTCAATAAACATCATAATAGTTAGAAAACTCAATATGTACTCTACAAAAAGTAGTGTGTGTGTGATTTATTTTGACATAAAAAAGGCTTTAGCATTTCAAAATACCTTTGACATAATTTAATTTTAGGAAACTTCTATACAAAATCAACAAAAAATTGGGTTTGAGTGGTATCCAAATAATGCTTTGGATGTGGCTAACGGTTTTACTAGCAATTATCCTTCTTAAAACATCTCTTTTATTAGGAGGGGTCCTTGTGTTATCCTTCCAATAATCTACTATTAAATATCTCAAGCCTTGAGAAATTATTTTATGTTTCCATGGCACTCTACCTGCGAATTCCCATAATTCATTTCTATTTGGTTCCTCCAATATTTCATGCCTTCCTTTGGCTCTCATTAGAGATGATCTACTTACTTTCAAAGACTTTTATTTGTAAGGTTCACCTTGTTCCTTGTTTGACTACTTAACAATGTTTCCATCACACATCTTGTGGCACAACTATCCTTCGTGCGTGAGGTAGAACTCACACTCTCATATGCACTCATCAAGTTCTTTACAATGGAATTTTCACTTCAATCATTCGAAACACTCAGCCCAAGAGCCTTCACGGTGAGCCTAAATTTGAGTTGCCTTATCATTTCAACAAATATTTGGCATCTTCCACCCTCAATTAGCTTCTAAAAAAAAACCTCCATATCCTTTGTGCAACTCTTTGACATATACATTTTGACATCTTATCAGGCATCCATTTCAAAACATTGGAATCAATATCAATAAAAAACATAGATTTTTTGTGCAAAATTCTAGGAGGAGTTCTCAAATGTAAACTTGTGTCAACATTAGGAATGTCAACAACATCGGGAATATATCACGTACCTTCAATCAGAGGTGCAATTGATTTGAGATTGACATGTAAATGATGTTGTACCTCCAACTTGAGCTGTCATTTGTGGAGTCACTTCAAATAGAGGTGTGTTTTCTTATGTACTTTTGAAAAAAAATGTTGTTGATTGTGTGTCTTCAACTGTATATGTGATTTCCAATGTACTTGGAAGACCACATGTTGTTGTTGGTGTGTCTTCAACTAGAGATGTGCATTGAACTTCACCTATGGTTGATGATGTGCCTCCAACTTGGGGATCCATTTGTGCCCTTCCACAAACTTTTTCTATTCGTTCCCTTTTTTTTTCCAATTTTACATCTCTCTTAGATTGCATGGGAATTTTTGGTTGTATGGGTTGCAATTATTTTGCTTCATGAGCTGCAATTTTTGATTCGTTTCTCCTTGCATTTTTTACTGCATGTTCTTCCAGTGTTAGAGGCTTTCGTCATTTCCTCGACATGATGTTGAATGTTACATATTCACAATCACACAGAAAAAAGTAAGTAATGCATTTTATTAAACATATTGATTACATTGGATTTTATTAAACATATTGATTACATTGCATTTTATTGAACACACCAAAGCATTTTATGAAAGAAGGCAGCGAGCTGTTTGGAATTATCAAACATGTCTATATGCTACAACATGTTTTCATACATAAATCTACCAAGGAAGAATGGTAAATGGATGAATGAATGGAAACTTTCATTAAACCAATTATGTCTTGAGTCACTTGAAATTATCTAAGCACATGATGAAGGTGAATTTTTTATGGCACAAAAAAATTAATAGAAACTTGCATATTAACATTGATGGAAGCTCTTAGGTTTTCAAAATTAGTTGAAAATAATTTTTTTCCCACAACCATCAGTAAATTCTATGTGTAACAACAAAGATTAATAAAATCATCAAATGAATGGTCTATAAATTTTCAAAACAAAATAAAAAGACTTGTGTTAAGTTGAATTTGTTTATCTAAGCATGTTGGAAATGGACTACTGTAAGCAATACAAATAGAATTCATAAGAAAATTTGTATTAAGTTGATGTTGTTTATATAATTTTTAACATGAATTCATCTAAATTATGTCATGGTTTTCATTTTTTCCTTCAAAGTCATAAAAATTAAACTTTTTTATACAAGTCCCATCTAATTCAGTGTTGAATTCTATGTCCAACTGTTATGATTAATAAAATAGTTAAAGGAACTTAGATTATTGTCAAAAATAAACAAAGATACTAAATATAAACTTTTCAATATTAAAAAAATGAATATATTACCTAAGATAATGTAAAATTATGTAGAAACTTCAAAATGTCTTCATCTACGTTGTCTGGCATGCAAAATGGTGGCAAAATGGTGATGGATCAAGCATAGATTGGTACAACGGGGAGTCAACTGCATAAAAAGGTGTTTCTCTGTCAGATTAAGTGTTGAACTAGACAAAAACATATGCATGTGGGCTATAATCATTGGGTCAACCCCTATTTTACCATTTCAAGGTAAAAAACACATTTGTTGAGCATCAAATTTGGTGCTTTGAAATGTGTTCACAATATCAATAGGAAGGGAGTGAGACTTGAGATAGAGGGAGAGGGGATATGAGTGAGAGAGATTAGTCCTAGTAGTGTGGTAGGGATTGAGACCTAAGAGCAATAGAGACTTGAGAGGGATAGAGAGTTATCCAGTTATGGTGGTGGGAAAGACCTCATAATGGGAGAGGGGTTGGAGTGAAATATATGTCTACCCTCTACCCTTAAATTGTAAACCATAAACCCTTAAACCCTCAACCCTAAAACCCTCAACCCTCTCTCTCTCTCAACCCTCAACCCTCTACCCTATACTCTCAACCCTAAAACCCTAAAACCCTAAACCTTAAACACTCTACCCTAAACCCTTAAACCATAAACTGTAAACCCTAACACCATCAACCCCTTGTCTCTCTCTCTCTCAACCCTACACCCTCTACCCTTAAACTGTAAACCCTAAACCCTAATAACCTTAAACTATAAACCCTAAAACCCTCAACCCCCTTCTCTCTCTCAACCCTTAAACCCTCCAAGCCCCCCTCTCTATCTCAATCCTACACCCTCTCTCTCAACCATCCCCCCTCTACCCTCTACCCTCCCCCCTCTACCCTCAACCCTAAAACCCTTAACCCTCTCACTCTCTTTGTCTCTCTCTCTAAACCCTCAACCCCCCTCTCTCTCTCTCAACCCTACACCCTATACTCTCAACCCTCAACCCTCAACCCTTAAACCCTAAAACCCTTAACCCTCTCACTCTCTATGTCTCTCTCTCTAAACCCTTGACCCCCCCTCTCTCTCTCTCAACCCTACACCCTTTACTCTTAAACCGTAAACCGTAAACTGTAAACCCTAAAACCCTAAAACCCTCAACCACCCTCTCTCTCTCTCAACCCTACACCCTCTACTCTCAACCCTCAACCCTCGACCCTTAAACCCTCTACCCTCAACTCTCGACCCTTAAACCCTAAAACCCTTAACTCCCCTCTCTCTCTTAACCCTAAACCTTCTACCTTCAACCATCAACCCTATACCATCTACCCTCTACCCTCTACCCTCCACCCTCAACCCTTAAACCCTTAACCCTTAAAATATCTACCCTCTACCCTTAACTCTCTACCCTCAACCCTAAAACCCTCAACCCTCTCTATATCTCTCTCTACACCCTCTATCCTCTACCCTCAACCCTCAACCCTCAACCCCCTTCTCTCCCTCTCTCAACCCTACACCATATACACTTAAACCGTAAACCCTAAATTGTAAACCCTCAAACCCTCAAACCTCCCCCTCTCTCTCAACCATACACCCTCTACTCTCAACCCTCAACCTCAACCTCCTATACCCTCTACCCTCAACTCTACCCTATACCATCTTACCCTTGACCTCTACCTCCACTCCTAACCCTTAAACCTTAGCCCGTGAACCTTAAACCCTTAAACCATCTACCCTCTACCCTTAACCTCTACCCTCAACCCTAAACTATCAACCTCTCTATCTCTCTCTACTCCTCTAATTCTACTCCTCTACCCTCAACCCCTAAACACTTAAACCCTAAAACCCTTTAAAACCATCAACCCCATTCTCTCTCTCAACCCTACACCTCTACCATTAAAACTCAAGAAACCCTAAACCCTTAGTCCCTAACTCTCTCTCTCTCTCTCAACCCTATACTTACTAACCTCAACCCTCTATTCCCCACCTCTACCCTGTAACCCTTAACCCTCTCACTCTTAGTTGTCTCTAAACTCCTCAACCCCCTTCTCTCTCTTCGAATCTCTACACCCCTCTACCCTTAAACCATAAATTGAAACCATAAAACTCTTAAACCCTACACCATCTACCTTCTGCACTTTTAACCATCTACCCTAAACCTCAATGTTTAAACAATAAACCATAAACTCCTAAACCCTATACCCTAAACTCTTTAAACTCCTCTACCCTCTACTCCTTAACCTCGATCTCAACTCCTCAACCCTCAACCCTATACCTGTAATTCTATACTCCTATATCACCCTCAACTCAACTCCCTCAACCCTCAACCCTTCAATCCCTCTAATTCTCTACCCTCTACCTTTCTATTCTCTACCCCTACCCTCTACCCCAAACGCTTTAAACCATAAACTCCTAAACCCTAAAACCCTCTACCCCTCTGATGATCTACCCTCTACCCTTAACAATGCTAACCTACCCTCAACCCTACCCTTAAACTCCTTAAACTCTAAACCCTAAACCCTAAATCCCATAAACCTCTACCTTCTAACAATTCTTTAAACTGTAAACCCTAAACCCTAAAGCCTAAAATCCTTAAACCCTAAATCCTAAACCCCTAAACTATCTACCCTCAAACCCCCCTCTCTCTTTCTCAACCCTACACCCTCTACCCTTAAACTATAAACTATAATCCCTAAACCTTAAACCCTAAAACCTCTTTCGTCTACCCTCAACCCTTAAACCCTCAACCCTCAACTCTCTACCCTCTACCCTTAAATCCTTAGACCCTAAACCCTAAACCACTAAACTGTCTACCCTCTACCCTCTACCCTTAAACCATAAACCCTGAACCCTAAACCCTTAAACCCTAAACCCTCTATCCTCTACCCTTAAACCATAAACCCTAAACCCTAAACCCTCTATCCTCTACCCTCAACTCTGAACCCTACACCCTCTACCCTTAAATTGTAAATTGTAACTCAACCTAAACCCCGAAGGAGAGGAAGTAGGAGGGATATAGCTGATGGGAGAGAGATGGAGGGAGTGAGAGAGAGAGGGGATGGGGGGAGATACTTGAGAGAGAGTGGGAGGGGGTGGGAGGGAGATACCTGAGAGAGATAGAGGGAGTGAGTGAGAGAGACAAAGAGAGACTTGACAGAGGGAGAGGGGGTAGGAGGGAGAGACTTGAGAGAGAGAGGGAGGGGGATATTTGAGAGAGAGGGAGAGGTGGTGGGAGGGGGATACTTGAGAGAGAGGGAGAGGGAGAGGGACAGAGATAGAGGGAGTGAGAGAGGGAGGGATTGGAAGAGAGATATATGGATTGATTGTGAGAGGGAGAGAGAGTATGAGGGGGAGACTTGAAAAGGAGAGAGAGGGAGAGGGGGTAGGATGAAGATACTTTAGAGAGAGAGAGAGAGGGAGAGGGGGTGGGAGGGAGAGACCTAAGAGAGAGGGAGAGAGAGGGGGTGGGAGGGAGAAACCTAAGAGAGATGGAGAGGGATACTTGAGAGAGAGGGGGAGGGAGAAACCTAAGAGAGGTAGCGAGAGAGAGGGTGAGAGGGAGACGAATTTGGAGAGAGGGGTTGGGAGGGAGACACTTGTGAGAGTAGGAGAGAGAGGGAGTGGGAGATAGAGGGATGGGAGAGATACAAGAAGTGAGATAGAGATACTTGAGAGAGGGACAGGGGGTGGGAGGGAGGAGTACTCGAGATAGAGGGATAGGAGTGAGAGAGAGGGGGGTGGGGGGAGATACCTGAGAGAGAGGGAGAGGGAGAGAGAGAGTGGGAGGGGATGGGAGGGAGATACCTGAGAGAGAGGGAGAGAGATAGAGGGAGTGAGAGAGAGAGAGAGGGTGTCAAAGAGAGATAGATGGAGTGAGTGAGAGATATAAAGAGAGACCTAATAGAGGGAGAGAGATAGAGGGGTGGGAGGGAGAGACTTGAGAGAGAGAGAGGGAGGGAGAGGGGGTGGCAGGGAGAGGGAGAGAGAGTGGGAGAGAGATAGAGGGTTTGAGAGAGAGAGGGAGAAGTGGTGGGAGGGAGATACTTGAAAGAGAGGGAGAGGGAGAGGGAGATAGATAGAGGGAGTGAGAGAGGGAGGGAGTGGAAGAGAGATAGAGGGAGTGACTGTGAGAGGGAGATGGGGTAGGAGGGGGAGACTTGAAAAAGAGAGAGAGGGAGAGGGGGTAGGATGGAGATACTTGAGAGAGAGATAAGGAGATGGGGTGGGAGGGAGAGACCTAAGAGAGAGGGATAGATAGAGTGGGAGAGATAGAGGGAGTGGGAGAGAGAGAGAGAGAGTGGGGAGATACGAGGGAGAGACTTGAGAGAGAGGGGGTAAATGGGATGGGAGGGAGAGACTTGAGAGAGGGAGAGAGTGTGGGAGAGAGATATAGGGAGTGAGAGATATAGATTGGGAGAGAGGGAGGTGTGTGTCTGTGTGTGAGAGAGAGGGGATGAAGATATCCTGAGAGAGAGTGAGATAGAGTGCATGGAGGAGAGAGGGAATGGGAGAGAGATGAGGAGTGAGTGAGAGACCTAATAGAGGGAGAGGGGGGGTAGAGGGAGAGACTTGAGAGAGAGAGAGACAAAGAGAGAAAGATAACGACTCTAAGAGAGGGAGATGGAGCAGAGAGATAAAAATACCAAAGGGGAGAGAGAGAGGGAGAGGAGAAACCTGGGTTGAGAGATAGGATTTTATTTAGGTACCTAGCTGGGAGGAAAGAGACTAGAGAGGGGGAATTGACTGATAGGAGTAGTCTAGGTTGCATGGGAGGGAGTGAAACCTGAGAGAGTGAGACTTCAGAGGGATAAAGAGTTATCGAATTAGGGTAACAAGTTAGAGAGCGTATGAAAAGTAAAACCTCAATTATCCATCTACGATTATAAATTGTGCACTCTAAGCATTATCAAAGTTGTCGACCAAAGAGGGGGGAAATTTCAATTTTGTTCAAAGCAAGTCATTTGTCAAGTGCCAAATTTGGTGCTCTCCAAATGACACATCACATTTAGCACTCACCAAATGTGATGTTCCATTTGGAGAGCGCCAAATTTGGTGCTCATGAAATGACCTGCTTTAGATGTGTTAATTGACAAGATTTTCCAAATTTCCTAATATTTTTGTTTGTGCTCCCCTTCTCATTTGCACGTCTTTTAATGCATTTTTATATAAAAAAAATTGTGATAGCATTGACCTCTCTCTTAGCTATGTAAATATATAATTCTTTTTTCATTTTGATTTGGTTAAGGTTTTGATCCATGGCTTCTATTGTAAATGCCTCCATTTTTGGTAAAAATAAAACATGTGCTAGTTTTAGGATAGATTTCTACTCGTTCATCGAAATGTGAAACACATTACAGTTTTTGAAACTAGACTCCATTCTACAGATGATGAGAAAAAAATCAATTTTAGATTAGTTTTCAAAAAAATTAGGGGGGAGCATGCTCAAATTTCAACTTTCCAGGATGCGTCCACTTTGAATATTCATAAAATATTATATATTAAAAAAATTATCTAAAAGAACGAGGATAAACTACATGGTGTTAGCTAATTTCCCACCATTGGGATTTTTGAAATTCTAAAAAAAAGTTAATCAAAAAGGGGGGAGCCCTTAGGTGCTATGCTATTTTTTTGATAAAAAAGGACTTGTTTTGGGCCCCCCCTTTTTTAGACCCTTAATCTTCAATAATTTCAAAAAAAAATAGTAGCTTAGAAACTAGACTTGGAGCACTTCAACTTTTTTTCTTCCTGCATCATGAAATTTTGAGCGTAACTATCTTCATTTTCTCGTGCAAATCAGATTTTGTTGATTTCAGAAAAAAGAAAAAGTGGCATCTTAAGAGCCAAAATTGTGTCACAGATCCATGCACTTACCCACATTGGTATTATTCTTTTGTGTTTTCCTTTTTCTTGGTTCTTGGTGCAATTTTCTTACTTCATACAATGCATTTTTCGCTTTGTGGATGACATTGGGTGTGATGTCTTTTAGGAGTGTGATATATCTTAGCATATTACATTCCTCTTGGTGTCTTTATGTGACACACTACATCCCCTAAGTTGTGAATTTTCTATTCTTTTATTGGTCCTCTCTTGGAGACATTGGGCACAATTTTCCCTAATTTAAAGACTTCCCATGAACTAAGCAAGAATCTTTTGAACATTTCTATTTTTGCATTTTTCATTTGTAATTATATGAACACCCTACATAACACAGCTTGCATGCCAATGGAGCCATCTTGTTTGTTCATGAGTTCCAAGCATCCAAAGTCTTGCTTTTCTCATGAAGCTCAAAAATCAATTTTGTGTGGTGCCTTATCAAAGTTATCAGGGGTATAACTTTGGTATGGTTTGAGCGGGAAGCCTAACTGAGGCATGATTTTCCCCATAGCCACTTGCATGTGTGTGAGTGCATACCAGCCATTAGTGTATGTTTCTCACCTTTTAGGACTTCTCACTTGGCGGACACTCAGGAGTTTTGTCGCCTCAGAGTGAGTATGCATATTTTGGAAAAACAACCTACATCTGATCCACATTGTGATGGACAAACAGTGAAAGCTTGATCCAATTCTTTTATTTCAACTTTTATTTTCTTCATCTTTGGTAGTGTATGATTGTGCCTTGTCATTTTTCATTATATCATTCTCATGTGTGTTCCTTTGTGCTTATGTTGGTTTTTCATGGGATCTTGATCCTAGGGGCTTGATCACCCCTCTTGATCATTGTTGTCTCATCTTTGAACCCCTCTTGATGCATGATTGTCTACTTTAGTGTGAGTATGAATCAAGTTCATCCTCTCACTAAAGTGGGGGCTAAATTTAGTGTAGTAAAATGTATCCCTTTATATTTTCACACTTGTTTGGGCCCTCCTTATGGATTTTGGCTTAGTGTTGCCTTGATTTAGTGTTGTAATGTGGATAACACATTCACATTAGGTCTTGGGCCCTTGTAAACTAATGGAATTTAATGGTGCCTTGAGAAGTGTTGTGAAGTGTTGTAACACACTTTCACATTTTTCTAGGGTTTTATCAATTAACTAAGCATAATAAACATAATTTTAATCAAAATCAACCTTAATCTTGCCTTATTTGGAGTGTTGAAAAGTGTTGTAACTCACTTTCACATTTCTCTAGACTTGTCATTAATAATTGGGATTTCTTATGCTTTAATTGGCCCTATTTTACATCCACAAGTCTCATTTATTACATATTTTTGAGGATAATCCCGACATAAATCATTGACCAATCACAATTTAGGTGTTGTTGGCTTGTGTGGCCCAAATTTAGTGTATGGGACTCATTTGCAACCTTCGGTGAATGGGTCCCACTTGGATCTTTTCGCCCAGAACCAGTTTTTACACATTTCTAAGAACTTTTCATTTTTGGTCCCATACATTATGTTTGATGGGATTCATTTCCATCTTGGCCAAATGTCCCATGTGGCCCAAATTCAAATTTCTGGTGGGATTTTTTTCTCCTAGATCTGTTGTCTGCTTCTAGTGTTGTAATTTCGGGAGTTCTTGCATAATTGGGTATAAATACAAGGTTCTTTCACTTATATTCTCACCTAGCATTCAAGAGATCACTTAGAAAGTTTACAAGTCATTGAGCATTCACAAGAGCATTTGACAACATTTCAAGGGAAAATTATCAAGAATTTTAGAGTATTCTTCAAGTGTCAATCATCATGTCAAAGATTGCATTCTTCATGTTTGTTATTGTGCTCACAATTGTGATGTAGAGTTTATGATTCAAGCAAGTGTTTCAAGTAAGATCAACATTATTCAAGCAAGATTCAAGAACCACATACATTGTATCTATTTCAAGCATATTTTCAACACCTTATTGCTAGGGTTTGGTGAGTTGGAACATTGTTGTTTGTTCATTCATCATTCTCCATTCATATTTTCTTTCATTTCAAGGTTTAATTACCAACAAGGGGTTTGACCAAGGAAAACCCCTATTCACTAACCCCACAACATTTTCCCCTCTTCTTGTGTGTGATTTGCAAGACTAGGTTGAAAATTTGTCAACGAGAAATGTTGGAGAATTTTTTTCAAATCCCTAAAGTTGTCATCAATCCTTAGAGGAACTTGGAGAAGACCTGCAGGTGGCAATTTGTAGTTTCAGATCTGGAAACTAGTCAAAAAGATCAAAGCAGACTGAGAGGAACATAATCAGGTCCCAAACTTTTGAAAAAGTAGAAGTGGATTGATTTAACACAAGTGGAAAATGAGTCCCACTCATACAAGCTTAACAGATATTTTTACAGATTTGGATACCGTTTTGGATAAAACCTATATTTGTACATTTTCCTAGAAGTAGGACTGATTCACCCATCTTGGAAAATAAGTCCCAGTCAACATTGACAAAAAAATTTCTTGAATTCCATTTCTACATTTTGTCTTCTTCAATCTCCTAGGTGCACACTTTCTATTTCATAACTTTTTGTTGTATTTTGTTCATCTTTTTGAAACATAGATTTTTGGGATTCTATGGACTACTCTTGCACTTCTAGGGTTTTTCACCTAAAAGGAGAGAGATAGGGCCAAAAATGCTTATGTATCACTCAAATTAGGATGTGTGTGATGTAAATGAAGCTAACTAAATGCAATAGATTAATCTAGGTGACTGAAAATGAATACAAAAGTGTAATTACAATTATGTTTAAAACCACATTGTTATATGAAAATAACTATGTAAATGAAGAAATTATGTAGAACAGAAAGTACAGGGATGAATCTGAGTGCACTTGGGTGATATGTGAGCTTTATGGAGTGTTCTGGATGTTGGTGAAATTTAATAATTTTTTCACAGTGGGACTCATTCTCCCAAGGTGGTGAATCAGCCCACCTACTAGTGAAAAATTGTTAGCAACTGGTTTCTATTTGTCGGGATCTAAAATCTAACAAAATTCAAGTTTCCAATCCTAAGGTGGGACTCATTTTCCACAGGTGGCAAATCATTCCTCTCCCAAATTATTGAAAAATTGGGAGACAACTCTACAACACTAAAGCTGAGAATGTTTGCTTGTCGGGTTGCCGAAGTCAAATATATAGAAAACGGAAAAATAACTCTCTCCAAGCTTTATTTTGACTCAAGTTGACTTGAATCACCTAGTTGACTTGAAAATCACTCTTCAACACCTAATAACCTGTCAAATCTATAAACAAAGGGCTACAAACAAACAAGAAAAAAGGGGGAAAATGATTCGGGGTTAGTGAATAGGGGTTTTCCTTGGTCAAACCCCACTTTTGGTAACTAAACCCTTGAAAATACCATGTAATGAAAGAGAAAGATAAACTAATAACATGAAGTGCTATCAACTCACCTAACTCTTGATGATACAAGTCTAAAGTAATTTCAATGGATGCTTCAAAGTGATTGAAAAATGCTTGAAAAGATGTTGTAGGATGCTTGAATGCTTAAGTGAATAGGTGGATAAGTGAACTTAATGAATAATTGAATGAATGGGGGTTAAAATGAGGTGAAAATCACTTATTTATACAATTCTTGTGACTTAGTATCCGTTCATACGTCATCATAGGCCAACATCAAGTGATTTTGAATAAAATCCTGAAAGAAAATTTGAAATATTTTGAATTTGGGGCCAAGGGGGACTCACTCGCCACCCATGGCGAATCGGTCCCACCTAGGACCTAAAAATAAGTGACAAGAAATATGTTGTGTTTAATGTTATTTGTCAAGATAACATTCAAAAATACACTTAATTAAGTCATATGAGGGCATAAAGAGACGAAATAAAGCATGAGAAGGGTGTAAATAGTGAAGGTATGCCTATAAAAGCATGAAATCTTGTTATAAGACTTTACAACACTTCAAAATAGGACTTGTTGATGTGTGAAAAGGTGGTTTTTAGGTGAATTTCATTAAATAAAGTCTAGAAGAATGTAGAAATGTCTTACAACACTTCACACCACCCTCACAAGACATCGTTCATTGAGTTTTAATACCTAATTAAGCATGTTCAAGCCATGACACAACATAAAATAAAAGTAACATAGTTCCAACACAATGAAACAAGACCTAAAAGGCCATGAAAATGACAAGGGACCATTTTTCTATGGCACAATTTCTAGGTCATTTAGAGTTAGTTTACATTCAATTAAGGTTTATCATTTCATATTGCATTGCATTTTATTTTCCAAGTCTAAACTTGGTGGTGAACCCCTCATTAAATTTCATTCAGCCTTTAGGACAAGCCACTTACAAGATCTCTTCCTCTCTTGAGATCTCAAGGGTTTGTTCTTGAGTGAAGTGTGTGAAGATTGCCTCTCTCCTTTTAGCTCCAAAACCCTAAATATGAAGGAGTCCCATAATTTTCTTCATTTCATTTTGGTGAACCTACATATAGAGTATCATAATTCTAATTTGGAGTGCATTTACATCCTGGATTTAGCTTGCATTAACATTGCATTAGGATTTGCATTCTAGGTTTTCAATTTTTGCATTACTGAAAGCTCATTTAGCTTGAATTTTTGCATTTAATTTCATTAAAAATTAATCAAATTTTGCATTTTCATCTCATACATATATCAAAAAACATAAAAGCATAAAATTAAATCCAAAAATTCTAAAAATTTTCAAAAAAATCATCCCTGGGACTCATTTGCCACCTTGGGCGAATCAGTCCCTCTACACATTTTGCACTAAATTTTTTGGCATCTAAAATTCATTTTTTATGTTTTTCTTTGTTGTTGTTAGCTTTCTGTTTCATTTTGTATACTTTTTTTTCTTTCAATTCATTGCATTTAGCATAATTTCATTCATCTTGTTCATTGCTTAAAATAAAAATTGCATTGACAACATTGTTGCATAGTTTACAATCTAAAATTTGCATCATGGATATGTGCTTTAACAAGCTTTGGATGTCATTAAAGTGCTTAGTGGATGTGTCAAGTTGTGCCTTTGGAAATGACCCTAATGGCATCGACCTTACTCATGCTCAGTCAACTCCTAATGCATGTCCTCCTCGTGATGTTGACATCATTGAAGAAGATGATGATAGCATGAATAAGAATCTAAACAATTGTCTTGACAACCTAGAAGCTAATGCATCCTTTTACCCATCCATGAAACAACCAAATCCTCCTACAATACCACCTCTTGAGATGTTATATTACTTACATCCTAAAACAAAATTTGAACCTAAGTTCCCTACAATAGGTGAACCTATTTCCTCTAGACAAGCAAACAGTCAACCATTTTATGATAAAAAGTAACAAACACTCCCATAAATCTTGAAGGAACATATGTAAAGGCTTCACAATCTTGAGTAAACAAGGATGTGATACAACAAGCGAACATGAGATCCATCAAATCCTAGAACAAATTCCAATTAATGAAAACTTACAAATGGGTTAGGAAATGAAGATCCTCTCCAGATATGAATTTCCTTCTTCCTAAAGAACAACCAATCACTCATAACATTGACAAGGATGAGAGGATCACCTTGGTCCCCCCTCCTCTACATTCAATTCAATAAATAGGTGAATCTAACAAATGCAAGAGGCTTTACAAGTTACAAAAACTAAAGTTTCCTTGTCCACCACCTAAAAGTGAAAGGAATCTACAACTTATTTTGAACAAAGAACTAATAACATTACCACAAATCAAAAATAGACTAGTGCTATATCCTAAAGATGCCAAAGTTCCACATTTCCTATTCCATGGAACACTTGGACACGGTACTGATGAGTGTCATGCATTCCAGTTAGTATTGAAAAACTTTCACTTTGATGGCAACGATTGCCATCGAGTGATTGCATAGCCTAATTTTTCTCTACTTCTTGTTACATAATAGTTGTAGAACATTCTATTCTCACTATTACATGACCTTTCCCATCACCTACCTCATCTCATTCTAGTCTCACACTTAGTGGGGGAAATAAATTGATAGCCCTATCCTGGTAATGCATTTTCCATTGTCCCTTAGTTGCGATGTTTGCCTTCTGCTTCTACAAACTGAGATTGGGAGGTAGATGACTTGCTCATAGGTTGAATCACATTTTCCTTACTAGTCTTTTGCATTATTTCTCTTTCATTTTCTTTTGTGTGATTGCATGTGTGTAATGTGATCCCCCTTGATATTTTGTTCATTTGTTTTCTCTCTTTGTGACATTTCTCTATTTGTAACTTCATTCTTCTCTATTTCATGTATCTCTTTCACTTTTTATCTTTATATCTCTTTTTCATTTGTCTTGTGTTTTCCTTTTGGGGATGATGCAAGGCATCGAGACATTCATGTCTCTTCCTATATAGGAGTGAATTTTCACCCCTTATGCAAATTCCCATTTTTCCTTTCTCCACTTTAGAAAACCAAATTCAAAGGATAAATTCCAAATAAGCCTGCTGCTTTCATTCCACTTGGCACCTATTTTGAGCGTTGGGAAAGGAATTTCTACTAGGAATGCTCACGTAGTGTGCAAATGTCTATGTGGAACTTACGTCCTTGGAAGATTCTTGTGGTTGGAGCCTATAGAGGCTTTACACTTCTCATTAGTAGTCAACTTGTAACACCCTCTTCGGCCAACCAACTCGAATATGGTTGTTTTCTTCATTTTCTCCTTCAAATTCACCATTCCTTCTTCCATTTCATCCCTTCAAGCAATATTTCTCACAAGCTCAAGAATTATAGTCTCCATTCCAACATTTTAGCAGCACTTTTGCACTCCATAGCAGCAACAATGTCACTCCATCAATTCAGTAGAGAAAGTGTGGGACAACACCATTGCAATAGAGGCTTGAGTACTCTCATTTTATCCCCCATTCACCTTGAGTGCTCTTGGTGGAGGTGTTAAGATTTCCACTCCTCTCCTCTATTACTTGGTTGAGTAAACACATTTAATGTTTTGTAGTGTTTTAGTGTTCTTTACTTCGTTTCTTTCTTTATCATACTATTTCTCCGTCATTGCAAACTTGGTTGTCCGTAGAGGTGGAAAAACCAAAGTGGGAGTTTGACTAAGGCAGACCCCTTAACAGGCCCAACCAAATTTCCATCTTATTTGTGTGTAGGTGAACCTGCTAATGGGAGATAGATGGCAAACGAATTCCTTTATGAGATTATTCTTGCCACTCTAACTCTTTTGTATTTACTTTATCATAGTAGAGCATATCTTTTCTATTTCATAGCATTGTTTTGGCCCTTTGGAAGTAGTTAGTTGGGTTGTTAGCCTATTTTCTAGAGTTTAACCTTGTCTCTTTAGTCCTCTGGTCGTACGGATGCTAGTGCACTTGAGAGATGCTAGCACGTCATGTTGTTGTCCTGGGACCGCACTTTCATCCTCAGGCAGAGAGCTTCTTGAGGCATAGTGTCAAACTCAAAGATTGGCTCACCTATCCCCGTTCTGAGTTTTGAGTCTGCAGAGTGACTGAAGGACCTTATAGTCCTCATCATTCTCATCCCTCATCTCCAAACCCCCCTTCTAGCTAAGGTAAGTTAGGACAGCCTTTCGCTCTTGGCTCTCGATGACATGGGGCCTTGAACATGGTTGGTCTCCCTCTCTTACATTTTTCGTGAACCCGACGTGAACCAACATCTATTCATCCATTGGTGTTGAGGCTTCTCCCATGTACTTCATGATCATTGTATCCCTAAGTGTTCTGAAGGTTTATGAGCATCACAACCTAGTCCAAAACTTCTAGGTATATTGTCAAGAGAAGTATATGACACCTCCCGATGGAAAGGATGAAGGTCACTACTGGTTTCTCTATAGGCCTTTTCTTTGGTCCCACCGTTGGTTTGGCTACACAGGAGTAGCTTTCAAGGGATGAGATGGAATTCTTTGATGAAATTGATCACATCCCCACTCCTCCCATGTCTCCTACACCATCATCAATAGACGAGCATGAGGTCATTCAGATTCCTTTAGACTATGTTTTTTCCCTTTTTGAAAGGATTGAGCGACTTAAAAAATAACTTGGAAAGAAACCCAAAGATGTCTAGGGCTGCTCAAGTCATTAGCAAGTTAAAACATATGGAAGTTAAGGATCGAGCAGGCATAGAACTTCTGACTAGTCTCATTGTTCTAGCTGAAGTGTGTGCTCCTTCAAACAATCTTAGTATTGTACAAGGAGTCACTTTAGAAGAGAATGAAGGACAATTAGGTGTATCAATTCCTCCCACATCTATCTAATGGTTTTGTAGGACGTTCTTCTGGCCCTCTATCTTCTAATGACCCTATTTTGAATACTCTTATTTAGAATAGGGGTAAGATGCAAAGCTAGTTGGCAAGTCTCTACCAAGCCTCTACCCAGCCTATCTTTTAGCCCTTTTTTTGGCATAGCCCGCTGTTGGTTACAATTTAAACACTTCCTTCCCTCAAGGAATGGAGATCCGTAAATTTGAAAAATATGGCAGTAAAGGGGACCCATAGACACATGTGTTTTCCTTTAACGCCTTGTGTACAAAATTCTTCCATCATGATGCACTAATGTCAAAATTGTTTCCCCAATCACTCAAGGATACAAAATTAGAATGGTATTGTTCCTTACCTAAAAATTCCATTTTTTTCATTTGACCAAATTGTAAATCAATTCCTTAGACAATTCCAAGCTAGTATCATGTCGAAGATGACCTTCTTGGATCTCATCTGATGTAAACAAGGAGGCAACAAAAAATCACTAATTTCATAGTGCGTTATCAATTGCTCCTTTTACGAATCTCATATCAGCCGCCCGACTCAGATGTACAGAAGGTGTTCATAGGGAACTTACAAAGGCCTTGGAAGGATAAGTTCACCCTTATGAAGTATCCTTCTTTCACGCATTTGTGTGCAACCCTATGAGAGTACCAAAAAATAGTTGTTCAGTTTGAGGGATCTTCCTCGTGCTCTCATTCTGAGGGAAATTCCATCATATCAATCTCTAGGAAAGGTAAAGATACTATGAATGTAGAAGTCACTACTAATGACAACAACCTCAGATGTAACTAAAATTTCACAAAGTTATCAGAATCTTATTCTTCTACCTTAAATTTTTTATTGAAGGATAAGATATTAACCTTACCGAGTCCTAAGCCTCTTAAGGAGCCTTACCCTAATTGGTATGATGGAAGCACTTATTGTCAGTACCATCAAGTTAATGGACATGATACTGAATTTTATATGTGGCAATGTCATGAGACACAGGACCACATTGAGGACGATACCCTTCATCTCGATGGGAGTAAACAAAATGCTAACAAATCAGTGGAAAAAGCTAATAGTGAATTGTAGATATACACAGATCCATTTCCATCACATTCTGCTAACATAGTTATTGATCCCATTGATTTTGTTACTCAACCCGAGGGCTATGTTAACTTGGTCATGGTGACTTCTACTACTCTACCTACACTCGGTTCACCAAACATAACATTCACGTCACAAGACTTGCCCTTAAACAACAAACCCTCTCCCCTCTACATTCTTGCCCACCTCAATGGTAACATTGTGATGGGGCTCTTGGTAGACCCCACAAGCTATGTGAATGTCATTAAAAAAGAAACATTAGTATTGAATTCATTATAGAGGTAAGAATATGAAGAAATAAAATCTACCATCCATATGCACGATGGTATGTGTCTCAAACCATATGGCTCAATAACTTTGTCCATCCTAGTTGGGCCTAGGGTTGTTGACACGGTTTTCAATGTTATATCAGAGTCAGATTTATTCAAGTTGAAGTTGGGCATACCTTGGCTAGCTTCCATGAATGGAATTGCCTCTGTTGTTCACAAAATTTTAAAGTTTTTTGACAAAGGTGTTGTACATGTAGTGCATAACACTGAATACTAGCCCTTGGTATCCCATGGTGGATATCCATTGGATCACTTTTGGCCCACCCCAGTCGGTCCACTTCCTCTGAAAAAAGACCTACTTTACAAGAATTATGTAAAGTATAAGATTGGGGGCAAGGGATAGCCAAAACTGACCCTTCCTATCATACAACAATCAATCACCTCCTCTTCCCAAGAGGAGGAAGAGGAGCCTACACTGATTGCTCCCCCTTCCCAGAAGGGAAAGTAGAAGTCCATGTCGGCTCCCTCTCCTTCCTGTAAAGGAAAAGAGAAGGTTTCCTTAGCCTGAACTGCCTCGTCCTCTCCCCTTTCTTCTGAGGAGTATTGGATGAGTCAGCCCAACGACTATCTGTTGAGTTCGATGATACCTCCTTGGCGTAGGCCCAAGCTTAGAATATTGGATCTCCCTAATGAGTACCCCAAATTGTGGTACTACTTATATGCTAAAAAGAAAGGTTCTCAAAGGGAATTCTATTGATGGCCTTCTACCACTCATTTTCCCAAGGAATTGAATGGGAAGAGGCTTGTTGCCAAGGCTCTTGAGCTGACTCTTCCTATTACTTCTCAACCTACCCCTCTTGCTCCCGTTCAGGAGTTTGTTCCTCTACTGGAAATGGTTGTAGTGGACACCCCCATGGCTGAGCAGGAGCCCCCCATTCCTTTGTAAGAGTCATAGAAACTGCCTTGTGCATGAGCGTAAGCACCAGTGAAAGGATCTTCTAGCCAATAAATCCACCTCACAGAGGAAGGAAGAAGAGATGACCACCCCTACTTCGAGGCCTCCTATAGTGTCTTCCTCTCTCCTTCCCTCTGTTTCCCTTTAGTCTAGTTTTGCATTGCTTTCAACTTCTATTGGGAGTACAAATACACCTAACCCCAAGGGGGTATAGTTGTTCATCACTCCTTTGGTGGAGCAACCTTTGTTGATGTCTATTCTAGATGTCCCACCTTTCCCAAGACTCATAGATATGATGAACACCTCTGTGGTGTCTACTATAGTTTTCTCCTCTTCCTCTACACCTCCTGACTCATATGTGGGGAGGTTGTATCCCTTGATGAAATAGAAGGTGGAGGGTAGTTCCTCCTACAATAAGGAATGAAAGAGGAGCCCACCTTCTTCACAAGGTGGTCTTGTGTTGACTTGTTCCGTCCTAGTGACAAAACTAGTCATGGCTTCCCCCAAGTTTGTCACCGCTCCTGAGTCATTCGGCGAGCCTAGTGGTGAATGTTGGGTGCAACCTACCCCGTCCATTGAATTTAAACATGACACTCCTGTAAGGTGTATGTTTAACTCTGTGGATGAAGTTTCAGCCTTGTCAATGATCTTTGCAAAATCACTGACCTTAGCTCCACAAGAGCTTGGTGGAGAGGACCTTGCAAGGCCCTCTTCCTTGGCCCTTGTTGTGGGAGAGCCAGATGCTCCTCCTCTAAACATCCCACCACTACAAGCTCATCCTCATTCCCCCTATGATGATCTAGAGTGGGAAGTAGATGACCTCTTGGTCGATCAGTGTTAAGAGGAGGCCTCTTCTTTATCGGTAGTGTGCAATGTGATGTGTTCCCCCGTGATCATGCTATGTGTGGTTGGATGACCCTTGTCACCCTTGATGGTTCTTGGATACAATCATGGTTTTTGTGTCGTAAACCTTCCTATATTTTTATCATCATTCTTCTATGTTTGTGCTTAATTTTCAGTAAATTAGACACGATACAAAGCATTGGGTTCATTTAGGCTTCCCTTCCATGTTGACCCAATTTTTTATTTTTACTTTTTCTTCTCATGCATTCTTCACATGGTATGATATATTAGGGGGTTGATGATAGTTCATTTATATACTATTACTATACATATATATTTATGAGCAGTTCTAACACTGAAATATCAGGCTACCCTATGCCCTTTGTTTGTGTTTTTCTCTTTATCTTTCTCTCGTCTTTTCTTTAGTTGTCCCTATCATGTGTGACAATGCCACTTCTACAACACTTTGATTTTTAAAAAATGCATTCATTGTCAATGAATCTTTTCTCAAAAATCCTTATAAACATTCCTTTTCAATAAAAACATTCAAAATTAGAAGTACTTTTGAAAGAACTTGAGAATTTTCCCCTGAGGTGGGAGAAACTATAGCCTTCCCCTCATGTCGGGGCATTCTCTTCCTTTATGAGGTGATTCCTTGATGATGGATTGATTCAAGAATGAAAACATCTACTTTTGAATTGTGTGTCCCTTGAGTGGACCCCTTTGAAATTTTTCCAACTTGTTGACGATATGCGTGACTATCTGGTTACTTTCCTGCGTAGTCGCTTTTTGACATGTTTTACCTATGGACGGACATGTCGCTTTGCAGGTGCACCTGCAAAGTTGCTTCCTAACTCTGTGGAGTTTTCTTTCCTGGGTTTCCTCAATGTGAGAGGTCTTGGGGGATAACTCCCTATAGGTCTAAGAACCTTTAGGGCACTTCCTTTGAGTGTCCTCCATGCGATATATCTTAGGGGTTGCTCCCCTAAAGGTCTACAGGTTTGTAGTGTGCTTTCTTTGGGTTTCCTTGATGTGAGAGTTCTTGGAGGATACCTTCCTTTAAGACATATGGGTTTGTAAGGTGCTTTCTCACCTTCCTCCATGTGAGAGATCTTGGGGGATGCCTCCTTACAGATCTATGGGGTTTTTAAGGCACTTTCTCGGCTTCCTCCATGTGAGAGATCTTAGGGGATGCCTCCTTGTAGGTTTGTGGATCTCTAAGGAACTTTGTCTTAGTCTCCTTCATGTGAGAGATCTTGGAGGATACCTTCCTTGCAGGCCTGAGAACTTGTGACGTGCTTTATTTTCGGGGCTTCCTTCATGTGAGAGATCTTGGGGGTCACCTCCTTGCAGGTCTGTAGGCCTATAAGATGCTTTCAACTTCATAGTTCTAAGAAGCTATGAAGTCCTTTTCTTTCCCTGAACCTTTAGGTTCATTAGATCATGGTCTACTTCATCAATGCTTCAAGTATACATTTCTAAATTACTATTCTTCAATCTACTTTACTGAAGCACTCATCAGTATTCATGCTCGCTAAAGTGGGAGAAAAATGTATACAAGTTAATTTGCACCCCTTATGCAAATTCCCCTTTTTCCTTTCTTCACTTTAGAAAACCAAATTCGAAGGCTAAATTCCACATAATCCTAATGCCTTCATTTCACTTGTCACCTATTTTGAATCCCAACAAAGAAATTTCTATTGGGGACACCTGCATAGCGTGCATACATATGTGTGGCATGCTTACGTGCTTGGTAGATTCCTACGGCTAGAGCCTACAAAGGCATTACACTTCTCATTGGTAGTCGACTTGTAATGCCCTCTGTGGCCAACTGACCTAAATATGGACATTTTCTTCATTCTCTCCTTCAAATTCACCATTCCTTCTTCCATTTCACCCCTTCAAGCAATCTTTCTAACAAGCTCAAGCATTCTAGTCTCCATTCTAGCATTTTAGCAACACTTTTGCACTCCATAGTAGCAACAACATCACTCCATCAATTTAGTAGAGCAAGTGTTGGACAACACTATTGCAACAGAGGCTTGAGTACTCTCATTTTCTCCCCCACTAGCCTTGACTTCTTTTGGTGGAGGTGGTAAGCTTTCCACTCCTGTCCTCTATTACTTGGTTGAGTAAGAACATTTACTATTTTGTAGTGTTTTAGTGTTCTTTACTTCATTTCCTTCTTTATCATACTATTTCTCCATCGTTGCAAACATGGTTGTTTGTGGAGGTGGAAAAACCAAAGTGGGGATCTGATTGAGGTGGACCCCTTAACAACCCCAACCAAATTTCCCTCTTCTTTGTGTGTAGGTGAATGTGCTACTAGGATCTAGCTAGTGAATGAATTCCTTTATGAGATTATTCTTGCCACCCTAACTCTTGTGTATTTACTTTATCATATTAGTGGATATCTTGTCTACTTCATAGTGTTGTCTTAGCCCTTTGAAATTAGTTAGTTGATTTGTTAGACTATTTTCTAGAGTTTAAACTTATCTCTTTAGTCTTCTATTCATATGGATGCCAGCACACTTGAGACACACCAGCACATTGTGTTGTTGTCCCAGGACTGCACTTTTATCCTCAAACAAAGAGATTTTCTGAGACGTAGTGTTGAACCTAAAAACCAGCTCGCCTAGCCTGGTTTCGAGTTTGGGGTCTGCAGAGTAACTAAAGGAAATTATAGTCCTCATCATTCTCGTACCTCATCTCCAAACCCACCTTTTAGCTAAGGTAAGTTATGGCAGCCTTTCACTCTTGGCTCTCCATGACCTAGGGCCTTGAACATGGTTGGTCCCTGATGCAAGAGCATCCAGTGGTGTAATGGCAATCTTGCATCACCCAAAAATATGAATTGCATTTATATTTCCTTTGGTTATATTTTGTAGATTTTTTTGCATTTTTGGATACCCTTTTCATCATTATGTAAATCCCCACTTTCAGTTTTGTTTTTTTGCTTTGTCTGGTCAACTGCTATTTTTAGCAGCTTTTGGAATTTGCTACTATTTTTAGAAACTTTTGGAATTTGAAGGTTTTTTGGAATGAAAATTATATGTGAGGATTCAGAACAAAAAAATAAGAATATTGGTGAAAGAATTAGGCTGAGAGCATTCTCGGTTTGAAAGATATTGCAATTTAAGTCTCCCAGAAAAACAACTAAAAACCTTCCAAATTAGGTTTGAGGTACTAAACGGCCCCAAAAGAGCCTAAAAACTTTCCAAAATTGGCTATCCAATTTTTATCATGTTCTTGACTCTGAGACCTTTTTGACAGTTCAAACGGTTTGAAAAACAGAGTCCCAGATCAAAAGTTATGGCTCCCGGAAGTTGGTACACTTTCAAAATGTGTTGATTATCGAATGGTGTTTTAATTTTTGAATTTCAAATTGTAATTCTTAGTGCCAAACCACCAAAACTCATAACTCGAATGTTTTTTTTGGCTCCAAATGGAAAAGGGGCTATTTATGGGGGGATTTTTCCAATTTTTAGTAGTCTTTTGGGGAAGAGAGATCGCATGCTGCAAAAAGGGGAACTTCTGAATTTTTTGTAATTTCTGAAACTTTTGTAGCTTGCATGTATCATAGAGCTTGAGGAATTGGGATACATGTATTATTTAAATTATTTAATAATGATAAATTTTTCTAGTTGTGTACATTATTTCTATGCCTCAGGTTTGCTTCCTCGTCAGTTGGTATCAGAGCAGGTTTTCTTGAGTGTGTGAACAAATCGCCGATCGTGAGCAAATTCATGCTAGGACCATGGTTGTGGGTTTGAGGTATTCAAGATGCCTCCAAGAGTGTTTCCTAGTAGGAATGGTGGTTCCAAAGGTGGAAAAGCTGGGAAAAATGCTAGTGGAAGAGATCCATTGGCGGTCGAGGGTTTTAGAGCCCTCCATAGACAAATTGATGCATTGCGGGAGCATATGAGAAGAGGGTTAAACCTAGGAAGAAGAGGAGAAAGTGAGGATGAAGAAGAGATGGAAGATACAGATGTAGAAGAGGAAGAAGTAGTGATTGATCAAGATCAAATGCGGCGAATTAGGGCCATTTCGAAGATCGAAAAAAGACCTAGAATAGAAGTCCCCAGTTATTCTGGAAGTCTGAACCCAAAAGAGTTGATCAACTGGATCAATGAGCTAGAAGAGTATTTTGAGTATGAAGAATTAGAGGACCCAGATTGGGTTAAGTTTGCAAAAATGAAGCTAAAGGGCCATGCCAATATTTGGTGGAAAGATGTCCAGTTGAAGAGAAATAGAAGAGGAAAATGAAAGATTAGCAGTTGGGATCGCATGGTGGAGAAACTAAAGAAGCAGTTCATACCAGTGGACTATGAGTTAGATTTGCTAAAGAAATTGCAAGGGTTGAAGTAAGGAAGTAGATCTGTGAAAGAATACATGAAATATTTTCACAAGATGATCATCAGAATAGGACATGCAGAGGCTAAGAAGGAGAAGGTATTTTGTTATCTTAATGGGTTACGACCGAGCATTCAAGAGGAGTTAAGCCTGGTCAGAATGACCACCATTGAGGATGTGTACCAGTTCACCCTAAAAGTTGAGGAAAATCTTAACAAAATGTTTGATAGTAAGCAAAAAGGAAGAGGAGGTCAAAGCGGAAAGGGTGGTGGAAGATCTTCTGGAAGCCGAAATGAGGATGAGAAGAAAAATGGAGATGTGGGTACCAGCCGAGGATAGAGGAGTGATAATTTCTACCACCCGCATGATCAAAATGGTGGTGGTCAAAGAGGTAAAGGATGAGGTAGATCTGGACAAGGATCTAGAAGAGGTGGTTTTAGAGGAACTTGTTTCCACTGTGGTGAAGAAGGGCATTGAGCCTATGAATGTCCATAGCACCACGAAAGGATAGACAGAAGAATAGAAGGTCATGGAAGGGTTGCACATGCAGATGAGGAGGCCTAATCTGAGCATTCAAATGATGCTGAAAGGGGAGAAGCCCTAGTGGTGAGAAAAGCCCTAGTGATTAGAGAGAAGGAACCAGAACAGAGGAAGAATTTGTTTTGCACAAGGTACAAATGTGAAGGAAAATTTTGTGATTTCATTATTGACAGTGGGAGCACTGATAATCTGGTGTCAAAAGAGATGGTTGCAAAACTAATGTTGAAGAGGGAAAGACATCCACATCCATATCATATTGTCTGGATGTAGAAAGATCATAAAGTTCTAGTCAATGAGCAATGCCTAGTGAACTTCAAAATTGGGAGCTATTGTGATCAGGTACTCTATGATATCATCCCCATGGATGCATGTCACATGTTGTTGGGGAGGCCATTGCAGTTCAACAGGTGAGCTATAAATGATGGCCATGCAAACACTTATTCCCTGACAAAGGATGGAGTCCGCCATAAGTTGAAACCACTAAAGGAGGCCGAAGAAAAGGTATGCAGTAGTGCTAGGGTTTGTTATGTTGATGAAAGAAAATTTTAGAAGGCATGAAGCATGAGCATCTGTGTTATGCATTGATTCCTAGAATGGATAAAGAGGATAGTGGGAATGTACTAGTAGAATTTTTTGGATTATTGGGTGAGTTTCAGGAGATTGTTTCTGATAATTTTCCTAAGGGTTTACCACCAGTGAGGAAGATGATTCATCAAATTGACTTGATTCCTAGAGCCAGTTTTCCAAATAAGGCGGCTCACAGAATGAATCCTGTAGAAAATGGGGAGTTGAAAAAACAAGTTCAGGAGTTGTCAAGAAAGGGTTTGATTTGAGAGAGTCTGATTCCATGTGCAGTACCTAATGTACTAGCACCAAAGAAGGATGGGGAGTGGAGAATGTGCACAGACTTTCGAGCCATAAACAAGATAACCATCAAATACCGATTTCCCTTGCCAAGGATGGATGACTTGATGGACTACTTGAGTGGAGCCCAGTACTTCACAAAGATTGACCTAAAGAGCGGATATCACCAGATCTAGATTCGTGAGGGAGATGAATGGGAGACCACCTTCAAGACCAAAGAGGGCCTGTACGAGTGGTTAGTCATGCCTTTTGGGCTAACCAACACACCGAGCACATTCATGCGGCTCATGAACGAGGTATTGAAAGAGTTTTTGGAAAATTTTGTTAATGTGTACTTAGATGATATTTTGATATTCAGTAAGTCCTTGGGTGAGCATTTTGTGCATATTCGTAGAGTCTTTGAACAGTTGAGAGAAGAGAAATTGTTGATTAATCTGAAGAAGTGTAGTTTTGTGAGGAAGGAGTTAGTGTACTTGGGGTTTGTTGTTTCGGCAGAAGGTCTCAAGATGGACCCAGAGAAGGTGAAGGCTATTCTAGAATGGCCTACCCCAAGAACTACTACTGAGGTGAGATCTTTCCATGGTCTAGCCAGTTTTTATAGAAAGTTCATTAGAAACTTTAGTAGTATTTGTGCACCTTTGACTAAAACAATGAAAGGGGATAGAAAAGAGTTCAAGTGGAGCACTGGAGTAGCAAAGATTTTTGATCTTTTGAAGCAGAAAGTGACAGAGCAACCAGTTTTAGCCCTCTAGATTTCAATAAGGTGTTTCAGGTAGATTGTGATGCCAATGGTTGTGCCATTGGAGCAATGTTGAGCCAAGAAGGTAAGCCCATTTCCTATTTCAGTGAAAGTTAAATGATGCAAAGAGAAAGTATTCTGTATATGATCAAGAATTTTATGCAATAGTTCAAGCCTTAAAGAAATAAAGACATTATTTGTTGCTGAAGGAGTTTGTTTTGTTTACTAATCATCAAGCATTACAGTACCTGAATAGTCAGAGAAAATTAAATCAGAGGCATATGAAATGGGTAGAATATTATAGAGCTATACCTTTGTTTTAAAACATAGGAGTGGGAGGTCGAATAGGGTTGCAGATTCCTTAAGTAGGAGGTAGACATTGTTGACAGAGATGCAGATTGAAGTGGTTGGGTTCAATGAACTCAAGATGTTGTATCCTGAAGACCCTGAGTTTGCAAAAGCTTGGAAAGCTTGCAAGGAGCCTGTTACAGTTGATAGGACGAAATGGCTAGATTTCATAATCCAGGATGGTTTGTTGTTTAAGGGAAGTCAATTGTGTATTCTAAGGATTTCCATGAGGGAGAACCTGATAAAGGAGAAGCACAGTGGAGGAATGGCAGGACATTTTGGTCGGGATAAGACTATTGGCATTATCAGTGAGCATTATTATTGGCCGCAGTTGTCATAGGATGTGAGGAAGTTTGTGCAGAGTTGCACGGTGTGTCAGATGGCTAAGGGAGTGAGCTAGAATATAGGGTTGTAGTAGCCATTACCTACACCAGAGAGGCCTTAGGAAGATATAAGTATGGACTTTGTTCTTGGTTTGCCAAGGACGCAGCGAGGGAATGATTCAGTTTTTGTGGTAGTTGATAGATTTTCAAAGATGGCACATTTCATTCCATATTGAAAGACCCATGATGCAGTCCACATCGCTAACTTATTCTTTAGAGAGGTGGTGAGGCTACATGGTCTACCAAAGAGTATAGTCTTAGATCGTGATACCAAGTTTTTGGGATACTTTTGGAGGACCTTGTGGAAGAAGTTGAAGACAAAGTTGAAGTTCAATTTTGTCACCATCCACAAATTAATGGACAGACTGAGGTTGCGAGCATAAGTCTAGGTAACCTACTGAGATGCTTGGTAGGATATAAACCCAAGGGATGGGACTTGATCTTACCACAGGAAAAAATTTCTTACAACAATTTTCTCAACAGAAGCACTGGTAGATCACCATTCTAGATTTTGTATGGAGGCAGTCCCAGGACCGCTCCAGAATTGAGGAAGATGGAACAGGAGAAGAAGACTAGTGCCGAAGCTGAAGACTTTGCAGAGCACATCAAGAATGTACATGAGGAGGTAAGAGAACATATCGATAAGATGAATATGCAGTATAAGGCTAAGGTAGATTAGAATAGGAGGAATAAGGATTTTTAGGTAGGTGATGAAGTGATGGTCCACTTAAGGAAGGAAAGGTCTCCAGTGGGAACCTATAACAAATTAGAGATGAAGAAGTTTGGTCCCTGTAAAATTTTGAAGATACATGATTCAGGGAACACATATGAGGTAGAGTTGTCGGATGGAGTCAAGATTTCCCCCGTGTTCAACATTTCAAATTTAACAGAGTATTATGAAGGTGGCACAAAGGAAGTACCAGCAATAGAATAGTGTGGCATCCCAGCATCTACTTCAGAGAAGGAGGAAATTGAAGCAATTCTGGATAGTCGTGTGGGCAGGAGTAGCAGAAACATGCAATATGAAGAATATATGGTGAAGTGGAGAGGAAGGCCTATGGAAGACTCATCCTGGTTGTCTAAGGAAGAGGTTGACCATTTGGGTTTTCCTCAACCATCTGAGACGTTACGGGGTCACTTCTCAAATTACCCTAGGTGTCTAATGCAAGAGCACCTAGTGGTGTAAGGGCAATCTTGCATCGCCAAAAAAACCATGCATTGCATTTATATTTCCTTTGGTTAGCTTTTGTAGATGTATTTTCATTTTTGGATACCTTTTTCATCATTATGTAAATCCCCACTTTCAGTTTAATTTTTCTACTTTGTCTGGTCAATTGCTATTTTTAGCAGCTTTTGGAATTTGTTGCTATTTTTAGTAACTTTTGGAATTTGAAGGTGTTTTGAAACAAAAATTATACAGGAGGATTCAAAATGTAAAAATAAGAATATTGGTGAAAGAATCAGGTTGAGAGAATTCTCAGTTTGAAAGATATTATAGTTTCAGTCTCCCAAAAAAGCACCTGAAAACCTTCCAGATTAGGTTTGAGGCACTAAACAGCCTCAAAATGGCCCAAAAACTTTCTAAAATTGGCATAGCCAATTTTGAGCATGTTCTTGACTCTGAGACCTTTTCGGTGGTTCAAATGGTTCAAAAAATGGAGTCCCGAATCAAAAGTTATGGCTCCCGGAAGTTGGTACACTTTCAAAATGCGTTGATTTTCGAATGGTGTTTTAATTTTTGAATTTCAAATTGTAATTCTTGGTGCCAAACTACCAAAACTCATAACTCAAGTGTTTTATTTGGATCCAAAAATAAATTGGGCTATTTATGGGGGGATTTTTCTAATTTTTAGTAGTCTTTTAGGGAAAAGAGATTGCATGCTGCGAAAAGGGGAACTTACGAAATTTCTATAATTTCTAAAACTTCTGTAGCTTGCATGTATCACAGAGCTCGAGGAATTGGAATCCTCTGCATGTAAGATTTTCATTATTGAATAATCATAATTTTTTCTAGTTGTGTGCATTATTTTTGTGTCTTGGGTTTGCTCCCTCGTCAATCCCCCTCTCTTATGCTTCCATGTTGACCCAAAAGGATTTTCTTTTTCCTTGCCTTTTTCTTTATATCTTTTTCATTTTTCTTTTATTTTCCTTTTGGGGATGACACAAGGCATTGATACATTCACGTCTCTTCCATGTTGACCAAAAAGGCTTTTCTTTTTCCTTGTTTTTTTCTTTATATCTTTTTCATTTGCCTTGTGTTTTCCTTTTGGGGATAACACAAGGCATCGAGACATTCATGTCTCTTCCATTTTGACCCAAAAGGATTTTATTTTTCCTTACCTTTTCTTTATATCTCTTTCATTTGTCTTGTGCTTTCCTTGTGAAGATAATGCAAAGTGTCAAGACATTCATATCTCTTCCATGTTGACCCAAAAGGTTTTTCTTTGTTTTTGCTCTATTTGTGTCATTCTTCCAATTCTATGTGTATTTAGGGGATGATGACAGTTCCAAGCTCTCTAAAAATATTGTAGCAAATAACTTATTGACCTCAAATCCATAGATCCCTTATGTGTTTAGTGTTTTCATTTTGGTGGAAACCCCTCTCTTTTCTTTTTCTCTTGCATGAGGCAACTTTACTCGGAAACATATGACTTGGAATAGGGCTTTCCAAGTTGGATCTCATGTCTTTCTTCTTGTTTGCATTTTTCATTTGCTACTTTAAATTAATTTCTCATAGTATGGTGTTTAGCATTTTCTTTAAAGTGGGGGCATACATTGGTATTATTCTTTTGCATTTTCCTTTTTCTTGGTTCTTGGTGCAGTTTTCTTACTTCATACGATGCATTTTTTGCTTTTTGGATGACATTGGGTGTGATTTTCCCTAGGAGCATGATCTCTCTTAGCATATTACATTCCTCTTGGTGTCTTGATGCAAAAAACTAAATCCCCTAATTTGAAAATTTTCTATTCTTTGATTGGTCCTCTCTTGGAGACATTGGGCATAATGTTCCCTAAGTTAAAGACCTCGCATGAATGAAGCAAGACTCCTTTGAACATTTATATTTTTGCATTTTTCATTTGTAATTAAATGGCCACCTTGCATAACACAACTTTCATGCCTATGGAGCCATCTTTTTTGTTCATGTGCTCCGAGCATACAAACTTTTGCTTGTCTCATGAAGCTCGAAAATATTTTTTGTGTGTTGCCTTATTAAAGTTATCAAGGGTATAACTTTGGTATGGTTTAAGTGTGAAGCCCCACTAAGGCATGACTCTCCCAATAGCCACTTGCATGTGTGTTAGTGCATACTAGCCATGAGTGTATGTTTCTCACGTTTTAGGACTTCTCACCTAACAAATAGCCAGGAGTTCACTCGCCTCAAAGTGAGTATGCATTTTTTGGACAAACAGTCGAAGCTTGATCCGATTCTTTTATTTCACCTTTTATTTTCTTCATCTTTAGAAATGTATGCTTGTTCCTTGCCATTTTTCTTTATATCATTCTCATGTGTGTTCCTTTGTGCTTATGTTGGTTTTTCATCGGATCTTGATCCTAGGGGCTTGATCACCCCTCTTGATCATTGTTGTCTCATCTTGCTAGCATTGGTAAATTTGAACCCCTCTTGATGCATGATTTTCTACCTTAGTGTGATTTTGAAGCAAGTTCATCCTCTCACTAAAGTGGGGGCTAAATATGTAGTGTAATAAAATATATCCCTTTGCATTTTGGCTTAATATTGCCTTGATTTAGTGTTGTAATGTTGATAACACATTCACATTAGGTCTTGGGCCCTTGTAAACTAATGGAATTTAATGGTTCCTTGTTAAAGTGTTGTGAACTGTTGTAACACACTTTCACACTTTTCTAGGGTTTTATCAATTAACTAAACATAATAAATAATTTTTTTTATCAAAATCAACCTTAATCTTGCCTTATTTGGAGTGTTGTAATGTGTTGTAACTCACTTTCACATTTCTCTAGGCTTAGCATTAATAATTGGGATTTCTTATGCTATAATTGGCCCTATTTTACATCCACAAGCCTCATTTATTACATCATCTTGAAAATGTACTGGAATTGGGACTCATACGCTAGAAGTGGTGAAGCAATCTAGTTGGGATTTTCTGCAACTTCAACCGTTGATTCTACTCTTCTTTGTCTGCTTTATCCTTCTTGATTGGTTTCCAAATCCAAAACTCTAATTTGTAACCTATAGGTTTTCTCCTAGTATCTCCAAGGTTTGATGACAACTTTGACATCTTTTGATGATTTGCAAATTTTCTCCAATCTTGTTCCTTATGAAATATGCAACCTAAACCTAAAAGTCACATGTAAAGGAGAGGGGAAAATGTTGTTGGGTTAGTAAATAGGGGTTTGCATTGGTCAAACCCATTGTTGGTAATTAAACCTTTAAATGAAAGAAAATATGAATGGAGAATGATGAATCAACAAAAGACAATATTGCAACTCACCAAACCCTAGAAATAAGGTTCTCCAAATATGCTTGAAACGGTTGCAATGGATTTCGTTCTTGACTCTTGTTGAATGATATTGATCTTGCTTGAAACACTTACTTGAAGCATAAACCCTACATCACAATTGTTAGTACAATAACAAACATGATATATGAAATCCTTGGCATGATGATTGGCACTTGAAGACTGCTCTAAAATGCTAGATAATCTACCCTTGAAATCTCTTGAATGCTCTTGTGAACTCTCTTGAATGCTAGGTGTTGAATATGATTGAAAGAACCTTGTATTTATATTCAATTATGTAAGAATTCACGAAATTACAACACTACAAGCTGACATCAAATCTAGGAGAATATATTACCACTAGAAATTTGAATTAATTTTAATTTTGGGCTACATGAGACTCATTCACCCAAGGTGGTGAATGAGTCCCATCAAGAATAATGTATGAGACCAAAAATAAAAAGTGCTAGAAATGTGTGAAATCCGGTTTAGGGCCAAAAGATCCAGTTGGGACCCATTCACCCAGGGTGGCGAATGAGTCCCAGATCACCAAATCTAGAGCAAACAAGCTAGAAACACTTGAATTATGATTAGATACTGATTGGTGTCAGGATTATCCTTGAAAAGATGCGATAAATGAGGCTTTTAGATGCAAAATAAGGCCAATTAAAGCATAAGAAATCCCAATTATTAATCACAAGCCTAGATAAATGTGAATGTGTGTTACAACACTTTACAACACTCCAAACAAGGAAATATTAATGTTGATTTTAATCAAAAATAGTTTTATTATGCTTAGTTGTTTGATAAAACCCTAAAAAAGTGTGAAAGTGAGTTACAACACTTTAGCAAGGTTCCATTGAAATTCATTAGTTCACACTTGGGCCCATAACCTAATGCAAATGTGTCATCAATATTACAACATTAAATCAAGGCAACATTAAGCCAAAATCCACAAGGAGGGCCCAAACAAGTGTGAAAATGTAAAGGGATACATTTTTCTACACTACATTTAGCCCCAACTTTAGTGAGAGGTCGATGAACTTGCTTCAAACTCACACTATAGTAGACAATCATGCATCAAGAGGGGTTCAAATGCACTAATTCCAATAAGATGAGATGACAACAATCAAGAGGGGTGATCAAGCCCATAGTATCAAGATCCCTTGGAAAACCAACATAGGCACAAAAGAACACATAGGAGAATGATGTAAAGAACGCCAACAAAGCACAAGCATACACTGCCAAAGATGAAAGAGAGAAAAGGTAAAAGGTAAAATAGACTCGAATCAAGCTTCAACTATTTGTCCATCCCAATGTGGATCAGATCTAGGCTCTTTGTCTGAAAAAAATGCATACCCACTCTGAGGCGACAGAACTTTAGGTTGTTCGTCAGGTGAGAAGTCCTAAAAGGTGAGACACATACACTCATGGATGGTATGCACTCACACACACATGCAAGTGGCTATGGGGAAAGTCATGCCTTGGTTGGGCTTCCCACTCAAACCATACCAAAGTTATACCCCCTGATAACTTTAATAAGGTGCCACACAAAAATGATTTTTGAGCTTCACGAGGCATGCAAAACCTTGTATGCTTGGGGCTCATGAGAAAATAGGATGGATCCACAGGCATGCAAGTTGTGTTATGCAAGGTGGCCATATAATGAAAAATTCAAAATGTAAAATAAGAAATCTTTAAAAGAGTCTTGCTTAGTTCATGCGAGGTCTTTAACTTAGGGAACATTGTGCCTAATGTCTCCAAGAGAGGACCAATCAAAGAATATAAAATTCAACTCAGGGGATGCATTGTGTCACATCAAGCCACTAAGAGGAATGTAATATTCTAAGATAGATCATTCTCCTGAAGGACATCATGCCCAATGTCATCCACAAAGCAAAAAATGCATTGTCTAAAGTAAGAAGACTATACCATTGTGCCATAGAAAAATGGCCCCTTGTCATTTTCATGGCCTTTTAGGTCTTTTTTCATGATGTTGGAACTATATTGCTCTGATTTTATGTTCTAACATGGCTTGAACAGGCTTATTTAGGTACTAAAACTCAAAGAACGACATCTTTTGAAGGTGTCGTGAAGTGTTGTAAGAAATTTCTACATTCTTATAGACTCTATTAATTATAATTCACCTAAAAATCACCCTTTTACTCATCAAAAAGTCCTATTTTGAAGTGTTGTAAAGTATTGTAACAAGATTTCATGCTTTTCTAGGCACAATTTCACTATTTATCCTTTTTCTTATGCTTTATTTGACCCCTTTATTCTCTCATATTCTCAATTAAGTGTATGTTTTAGTATTATCCCGAGAAAAAACATTAAATACAACATATTTTCTAACACATGTTTTTAGGTCCTAGGTGGGACCCATTTTCCATGGGTGGCGAACGAGTCCCCCTTGGCCCCAAATTCAAAATATTTTAAACTTCCTTTTGGGATTTTATTCAAAAACACTTGATGTCGGCCTGTGATGAGGTATGAATGGGTAACTAAGGCACAAGTGTGTATAAATATGTGATTTTCATCTCAATTTATGTCTTCTCAGTCATTCAAGCATTCCATCTCACATTTCCAGCATTCAAGCATTCTACAACATCAATCCAAGCACTATTCAAGCACTTTGAAGTAGCCATTGACATTACTTCATATTTAAATCATCAAGGGTTTGGTAAGTTAATAGCAATTGCATGTTGTTAGTTTATCATTGCTTTGCATTTCATTATTTTATTAAAATTTTGATTACCAAAAGTGGGGTTTGACCAAGGCAAACCCCTATTCACTAACCTTAAACCATTTCCCCTATTGCATGTTTGTTTGTAGACCTAGGTATACAGATTTGATAAGATTTTTGGTGTTGAAGATTGGTTTACAAGTCAACTAGGTGCTTCAAGTCAACTCAAGTCTCTTTCAAGCTTGGAGAAGGTTTTCTATTTGTTTTCTACATAATTGAATTTGACAACCTGACAAGCAGTGATTTCCAGATCTGGTGTTGCAGAGTTGTCTTAAGTGATTTTTTAGAAATTTGGGAGAGGACTGATTCACCACCTGTGGTGAATGATTCCCACCTTAGGATTGAAAATATGAATTTTTCAAATTCTAAATCCCAACAGACAAAAACTTGTTTTTGATATTTTCGATAGTTTTTCACAGGGAGGACTAATTCGCCACCCTGGGAAAATGAGTCCCACTATGAAAAATCAGTAATTTCAACCAGCATCTAGAACACTCCATATTCATCACACTTCATCTAGGTGCACTCAAATTCATCCGGTTCCTTTCTGTTCTACATAATTTCTTCATTTACTTCATTGTTGCATTACATAATGTTTTTTCACACATGGCTTTAATTTCACTTTTGCATTCATTTTCATTCATTTGAATTAGTCAATTGCATTTAGTTAACTTCATTTAGGTTAGACAACATCACACATAACATTATTTTAATGAACTACTTTTCATTTTTGGCCTAATTCTCTCCTTTTAGGTGAAAACCCCTAGAAGAGTTAGAGAGATCTTAAGAGCCAAAAATCAATGGTTCAACCATGAATCAAGAAAAAAAATTTGTAAAAGAATAATGCCAATGTATGCCCCCACCTTAAATAAATTTCTAAACACCATGTTGTGAGAAATTACTTTAAAGTAGGAAATAAAAAATTCAAACAAAGAAGACATGGGAGCTAACTTGGAAAGCCCTATGCCAAGTCATATGTTTCCAAGTAAAGTTACGTCGTGGAAGAGAAAATGAAAAGAGAAGGGTTGCCCCCAAAATGAAAAAACCAAACACATAAGGGATCTATGAATTTGGGGTCAATATGTTCTTCACTGCAATCTTTAGAGAGAGCTTAGAACTATCATCATTCCCCGAATACACATAGAGCTAGAAGAATGACACAAAGAGAGTGAAAATAAAGAAAAACCTTTTCGGTCAACATGGAAGAAACATGAATTTCTTGACGCCTTGCATCATCCCCAAAAGGAAAACACAATACAAATGAAAAAGAGATAAAGAAAAAGCAAATGAAAATCATTTTGGGTCAACATGGAAGAGACATGAATGTCTCGATGCCTTTTGTCATCCCCAAAAGGAAAACACAAGATAAATGAAAAAAGAGATAAAGAAAAAGCAAAGGAAAATCATTTTGGGTCAACATGGAAGAGAAATGAATGTCTCAACATCTTTCATTATCCCAAAAAGGAAAAACACAAGACAAATGAAAAAGAAAAAATTAAAGGCAAAACGTAAAAGATTTATGACATAGAGAAGAATGAAGGTACAAATAGAGGAATGCCACAAAGAGAGAGAGAGAGAACATCAAACATAACATCACAGGGGATCACATCACACACATGCAATCACAAAAAAAATAAAATGAAAATCCAAAAGACTAGTAAGTCACATGCAAGTCAACCTATGAGTAGGTCATCTACCTCCCAGTCATGTTCATTGTATACTGAAGGTGGGAAACTGGCCAAAGGGACAAGAGAAAGTTCCAAACTAGGGGAAGTTCTAGGTTCAACACTCTTTGTAGGATATTTTTCATCTAAGCTCATGGAAAAGGAAAACAATGTATTCAATTCTTTATGCACCTCTTTGTAAATTTTAGCAACCTCATCATCATCATCCAAGTTAACCACAATAGGAGGTCAAATGATAATTTCCATTGAAGAATTCAACTCTTGTTGTGGTTGTTGTATTGGGTTGTTTTGTTTCAGTTGGGAAAGAGGGTCATCATGCATTGCTTAAACCAAGTTTGGATCTTGATTTCTTTGTTTAATTATTCATGTAACCTGTGAGCAAGGGCACAACGTCTAGACCTATGCTCTCTAGCACCTCTTTTTATTTTAGTTTTGTTTTCAAGTTGCATTTGTGTAGGAGCGGGTTGATCAACCACAGGTTTCTTTTCTTCCCTAAGGGGAGGAACGAAAGGAACCACAAGAAGTTGTTCGATGACTTTCTCTTTGACTTTGTATACTTATTTTATTTTTGGAGGTGAATGGGGTTGTTTTCATTATCTCTAGGTTTCTTTAAGATGTAGGTGAAGTTTCTATTTAGGTTTATCTTGGTCATTTTTAACTTCTTTAGGTTCAAGCATGGTTTCATCGAGGATGGTGGGTTTAGAGGTTGATGGGGGCATGTTTCGAAAGGGATAGTTATGTGATTTTCTTCACCTTGAATTTTTGGTAGGATAGGAAAGAGAAGTCTTCTCATGGTTTTCTAGGTTCCATGGGCTCAAGCAAAAAGGGATCTAAGGAAAAATTTCCTTTGGATGACAAAGGGTTGAAGCTTCTATGGCGGACAATTAATATTTCATTATCAAAGGGAAAATTTAAGCATTTATGTACAACCAACTGGACAAATTTCATGGACTGAAGCCATGGGTGGCCTAGCTTCACACAAAATTGGTATGACTATAGGATGATGGAGAATGAGACATCTAATATTTTGGGTCCTATTTGTAATGGTAAGGTGATCAATCCTATTGTAGGGTAAGAAAAATCATTGTGTGTCTTGATCCATGCTTTTGGTTTGTCATATATGTGTTGATAGAGCGCATGAAAAAGTAAGAATTCCTCAATGATCACATTCTCTCCACAAATGGGATCTATTAGTATCCCATTAGTGGGCTTGTCATTGATACGGTTAGCTATGTAGAGAGCAGCATTGGGTGCATGTTTAAGCATATATTTAGAGGAGAAATCAATGTCAAGAGGATTCTTAGTTTGGCCCTTATGAGGAATGAAGTCTATCACCCCTACCATTTCATATATAGGATTATTATTGATAGTATCTTGTTGAATAGAATCATTGTTATCATCATCTTTTCCAACATTCATCACATCATTCTTTGTAGTTTCATTGGATTTGAAAAGTGAAATATTATGTTCTGGCATTAGGTTGGTAAATATTTGCAATTTTTGGTTAGGAGGGGAAACAAACTTATTTCCTTGATCATTAACACCTCCAACATAAAGATGATTGTAATCAATGAGGCCTTGTACAAGATGTTTAAGACATTTATAGTGTTTTGTGTCATGTATGTTTTGTCAGTGGTAATGGAAATAAGCATTTAATATAAAGCTCAGGGGTAAGGGTTTATTAGGGTTAGGTGTTTTGATGGGAGGCAAGGTAATCATTTGTTGTTCTAAAATTTGGGTCATTATGTTATGAAGGGTATCGGGCAATGGAGTGAACTGTCTCTTCAGGTCTCCATAGCTAAAGGGTACCGTGGCTTTAATAGTAGCTACTTGGTTATTGACATTTTTAATTGTTTTTTGAGGGGGATTAAATTGAAGGAACCCTTTATTTTGTTTTTTCAAAGGTTGAGAGTTGTTTTGGTTTGAAGGCTCAAACTTCTCAATTCAATTAGAAGTGGACTTTGTATCTCGACTACTAACTAAATTTTGATAGTCACGAAGGGAAATACACAAGTGCATAAAGGATGGGAATTTCTTCATGGTAAGCTTGTCTTGAATTTCACTTTTCAGATTTTCTATGAACATCTTTTGAAGGTGAGGGTTGGGGACCTTGACATTGATTTGGGAATAGAGCAATTGACAGCGTGAGAAAAAATTAGTTATCTTTTCTTCCTCATTTTTCTTGCATCTCATCAAATCAGCCAAGGTCATCTTGGGAGTCATATGCACTTGTAAATGGTCTACAAATTCATCAACAATTTCATTGAATGAATGAATTGAGTTGTTCGGTAAATAAGAGAACCATTCCAAGGTAGTATCTTTCAAAGGCCTAGGGAAATGTCTAGCCAAAAGTTTATCATCAAGGATAAAGTCACTACATAAAGTTGTGTATGCATTAACATGGTTAGAAGGATCTCCCTTTCCTCTATATTTCTCAAATCTAGGCACCTCTACACCTTGTGGCATCGGTGTTCACAATATCTCCAAGGAAAATGGACTACTTCTAACATAATGTGTAGGTGGACCATTTTGATTTTGGTTTATGATGGAAAATTTTTTTTGAAGGGATGAAACAGTTTGGAAGAGTTGAGTTATGAGAGGGTAATTTCTTTTGTTATGAGATGGAAGTGACAAAGGTGAAGGGGTGTATGTGTTCATAGGACAAGTGAATGGTATGCTTATAGGTGGTAAAGTAGTAGGAGATATAATAGGTGATGTCGCATAGGAACGAGGGATGCTAGCAAGAATACCCAAGGAAGGATTCACATTACTAACTTGTTGCATTGTTTTTGTGACTTGAGGGTTGGTATAGGTAGGTATTGAGGAAATTGTTGTGGGAGGAGGAATTTTAGTTCCTCCTTGGCTTGTGATAGTGCTTGTTAGTAAAGGGGAACTATTTGTTGAGGCAAGGTGTTTTCCAAATATTTCAACTATGTTTTTCACAAGGTCATGTCCATCTTCACTTTCAAGCATATAGTGAATGTTGTCTATGGTAGGGATGGAAAGAGTTGAAATTTTGTCATTTTGCATTTGATGTTGTAGATTTTCTAGGTCCTCATTAATGTGAATTATTTTTTATTGCAAGACATTATCATTCCTTGTTTCAACTTCCATACTACTTAAAGGAAAAGAGTTGCTAAGGTGTTTTCCATGCTTAGTGTACTAATGTCAATTCTAGGAGTGAAAGAGCTAGACAACCCAAGATCCACAATGATTGTTCTATCATAGGATGACACGAGTCTAGAACTTTGTCTCACTATAGTATTAGCAATAGGACACTAAACACTCATAAAAAGGCTACTAAATGCAAAGTGAATGCAAATGCAATGTAAGCTAATAACAATTAAATGCCTATAACTAAAATTCTAGAAGCTGAAACATAAAAACAATAACAACAAATAGAAACTCATAAATTAAACTATAAATGCCACAAAATGTAGTGTAATATGTGTAGGGGGACTGATTCACCTAGGGTGGTGAATGAGTCCTAGTGATGATTTTTTTGAAAAAAAATAGAATTTTAGAATTAGATTTTATGTTTTTTATGTTTTCTAAACTATGTCTAAGATGCAAATGTAGAATTTGAATGATTTTCAGTGAAATTGGATACAAAAATTCTAGCTAAATGAGATTTTTTTGGAAGTTGATTCACTCTGAGAGGGGAGGTGAATCAGAGTGATATAATTTTTTACTTTTGACTTTGAAACAATTTTAAATTTGACCTTGAAACAATGTGGAAGATTTAACCAAACACATGACCACTTAAATTGTGCAAAAATATATGCAAGAGAATCAATTCATGTTAAAAGCACCATGTAGTATTGTTCTATCAAATTATGAACAACCCTATTAATTATTTTTGAAACAGAACTTCAGCTTTACTCAATGCAAACTTTAACTTGCTTTAAAGAAAGCTTTTAATGACCAGATTTGCACAAATTACTTTGTATACAGACTTAAACAAATTGACATTAATATTTTGAACAAACTTAAAGTATTAGAGCATTGACCAACTAAAAGAGAACACTAACATGAAATAGAATGAGAGACAAAAATAACATCACATAACACAAAGATTTCCTAAGTGGAAAAACCCTCTTGGGGTATAAAAACCCACTCACAAACTGATCCTTTTGTTCATTCAAAAGAGAACCAACTCTATTACAATGTGGAGCACCAACTTCATTACAATGTAGAGCACCAACTCCAATTACTTTTCTGAAGCACCAACTTCATCAAAAACTCAAGGTATTGCAACCTATTAGAACCTTATAACTACAATGACTATATGCAGTTGCAAAATTACAATAGGATACACAAATGATTTTGCAATAATGCCCAACTCAAATTTTTGTAATCAAATCAGATATGTAAACCTCTCTAAACTCTCTCTTTTCCCATTTCAAATAAAACCTCTCTAAACTCTCTCTTTTCCATTTCAAATAAAAATAATGACACTATAATAACAATTTGTTTTGTGCTCAAGAACCCTTGTTCTTAGCCATATATATTTTCTCTTCTCCCATAAGAACAATGGCTTAAAGACATGAACTTATACAATGTAATTCAATTACAAAGGATTCCAATAACTGAAGAATCTTTTTATAACCATTTTTGAACAATGAGTCTTTATTCGTTAATCAACCAACTTTCTCAAACTCTTTCTCAAGGCTACAAAATACAGTTAGGGTTACATACATCAAATTCCATTAAGAGTTTAAAAAAAATATGATTAAAAACAAAACCCTTGTTAAAAGAAATGAGAAATGAGAAAACTGCTTTCAAACATTTAACTAATTTCCCATCAATTTCTTTGTTTTTATGTAGAAAATAAAACTAAATCTTGAAACAAGTTCTTTGTTATTCTCTAATCACCATTTCCAGATTTGAAAGAACACCAATAACTGATTTTACTCTAGGTGGATAAGGCTCGGTGTTACCTTTTTATGAATAAAAACAAGAACAAAATGTATTACCCTTACGGAGCTTCTAACTGACTGACCATCCACACTTCAAGCTTCCATTCCTTCTCTTTTCCATGTCATCTCCAGGCGGCTAGGTTTTTTCCTTCAACAAAATGATAACTACAAAAACTCATTTTTCCCTATTCCTTCACTCCATCGAATACTAAACTCAAGTGTATAATGATATCAAATCCACATGTAATCATATTCCATATCATTTGAAGTCCACTAACAACCACTACACTGTCTTCCAAGTCAACCCATAATGATGATGTCACTACCAAATCAACAACTCACAATATTCCAATGTAAATAAAATGTGACAAGATTGACAACCAAATAATAAGTCTGATGATAAGGCTGATACAATATGTCATATGCTATATGATATGGTAAGCCCAATAACATTCAAAGTTCATATGTAATATGGTAATCTAATGTTATATGCCTTAGGTTTTATTTTCTTTTTCTTTAGAGCCTGATTTCCTTTGTTTTTTCTGAAAACATATCACTTTAGTGCCCAACACCATGTATGGTGTCAAGTATAAATAATTTAATATTCTCATCAACCTTGAAGCCCTTAAAAAATATACCAAAGTAGAGTAATGATATGAAAGTGAATCTTGAGTACAAGATAATGTGTGTTAGTGAAACAATAACTTTCACCTTATCATGTAAGCACTAAGAAATGCATGAATGTTGTATGCATATAAATGCAATTTGATAAACTGATTGAGCATAAAGATGTAGTCATGAAATCTAAAACACAAATATACCTTCACTAAAAATTTCATCACCTGTATTTCTCATCTTTCATCACCTGTATGTCTCATCAAATGTATCATCAAAACAATTTAATGATCAACCATATAAATGATATCACCTGAAAGCCAATGCCATAACTAAACACTTGTATATGCAAGACAATCTAAACATATATTCAACAAGTTCAGTACCACAACAATATAGAACTGAAAGTAAATCTGCATCATAATTCTTATTCATGAATAAGATATTGAATTCCAAAGACTGAGACAAGAATGCCAAATCCAAGTGTGCCAAAACTGTATATGCCATCATCCAAGATCAATGTGCCAACCAAACAACAGTATGTCAAAATCAACTAAACTATGTGTCAAGATACCAATGCCAAAGTACTATGATATTTCTCAACTACCATGTGTGAATAGAACTGAAAGTATGTCAACCAACCAGTCATTTTTTTCATCAAGGACAACCAAAGACAACTCAGAAGTCAACAACTTTCACTAATGCAAAATTTGAAACCCTAGAATGCAAATTAATCAATGCAAATCCTCATACAATGTTAATGAAAGCCAAATCTAGGATGAAAATGCACTCCAAATAAGAATTATGATGTTCTAAATACAAGTTCACCAAAATGAAAGGTGGAAAATTGGAGCCCTTTTCACCTTTAGGTTTTAGGAGCAAAAGCGGCAACTTTCACTAACTTTCATTCAAGAACAAACCCTTGAGATCTCAATGCAAAAGAGAAAGAGATCTTGCAAGAGGTTTCTCCTAGGGGTTGAATATGATCTTATGAGGGGTTCACCATAAAGTGTAAACTTGGAAAAGACAATGAAATGCAAGATGTAATGAAAAAACCTAATTGAATGAAAAATAACACTAAATGACCTAGGAAAGTGAATGAAATGCAACAAAAACTGTAAAACTGAAAGTGTGCACCTGAAAATCTAGAGAAGGCTAAATGGAGATCTAAATCATGGGAAAATCAATTGTCGAGGCTGATTGGGACTCATTCACCAAGTTGGGCGAATCAATCTTGTTTCTAGGAAAATGTGCTGGAACAAGAATCTACCAAAAGGGTGTCTAGATCTATAAAATCCTGAAAATGTATTGGAACTGGGACTCATTCACCAAAAGTGGTGAATCATTATAGTTGTAATTTTCTGCAACTTGTAATTTTTTGCAACTTCAAAGGATAATTATGCTCTTCTCTATCTACTTTGTCCTTATTAACTTGTTTTTTGGATTTGAAGCTTCGATTTGCAATCCATAGGTCTTCTCCAAGTATCTCCAAGGTTTGATAACATCTTTAACAACTTTAGATGATTTGTAACTTTTCTCCAATATTGCTCCTTATGAAATATGAAACCTAGACCTTCAAATAACATGTAAAGGAGAGGGAAAAATGTTGTTGGGTTAGTGAATAGGGGTTTTCCTTGGTCAAACCCCTTGTTGGTAGTTAAACCTTGAAATGAAAGAAAATATGAATGGAGAATGATGAATGAACAAAAGACAATGTTGAAACTCACCAAACCCTAGTAATAAGGTGCTACAAATATGCTTGAAATGGTTGCAACGGATGTGGTTCTTGACTCTTGCTTGAATGATGTTGATCTTTCTTGAAACACTTTCTTGAATCATAAACCCTACATCACAATTGTTAGCACAATAACAAACATGATAAATGAAATCCTTGGCATGATGATTGGAACTTGAAGACTGCTCTAAAATTCTTGATAATTTTTCCTTGAAAGCTCTTGAATGATCTTGTGAATGCTCAAATTCTCTTGTGAACTCTCTTGAATTCTACATGTTGAATATGAGTGAAATAACCTTGTATTTATACTCAATTATGTAAGAATTCCCAAAATGACAACACTACAAGCTAACATCAGATCTAGGAGAATAAAATCCCACCAGAAATTTGAATTATTTTTAATTTTGGGCCACACAGGACTCATTCTCCCAAGGTGGTAAATGAGTCCCATCAGGCATAATGTATGGGACTAAAAATCAAAACTACTTAGAAATGTGTGAAATCTGGTTCGAGGCCAAAAGATCCAAGTGGGACCAATTCACCCAAGGAGGTGAATGAGTCCTAGATCACAAAATTTGGGACACACAAGCCAAAAACACCTGAATTATAATTGGGTACTAATTGGTGTCGAGATAATCCTCAAAAAGATGCAATAAATGAGGCTTATGGATGCAAAATCATGCCAATTAAAGTATAAGAAATCCCAATTATTAATGACAAGCCTAGAGAAATGTGAAAGTGTGTTACAACACTCCAAACAAGGCAAGCTTAATCTTGATTTTAATTAAATAGGTTTATTATGATTAGTTGTTTGATAAAACCCTAAAAAAGTTCGAAAGTGAGTTACAGCACTTTAACAAGGTGCCATTGAAAACCATTAGTTCACAAGGGTCCAAGACCAAATGTTAATGTGTCATCCACATTACAACACTAAATCAAGGAAACATTAAGCCAAAATCCACAAGGAGGGCCCAAAGAAGTGTGAAAATGTAAAGGGATACATTTTATTACACTAAAATATCATTCTCTTGTGTCATGATAACTTTCAAAGGGGAATGAGGAGAAGGAAAAACAAGACCTTCATGATTCTCAACGATTGTATCTTCTTTCACCAAGATACCTTCATCACTAAAAGGAGAGGTATCAGGAGAAGAACAACTATGATCGTCATGGTTATCTATGTGTGTATCCTCTTCTATCACATCATTCCCACAAATAGAAGATATAAGAGGGGATGTAGGTTTAAGGAAAGTGTCAACATTTTCACTCTCTTGCACTAAGATACTCTCATTATTAACTAGGAAATGTATTGAATGAATGACCAACATGCTTATTGACTAACTTTTATTTGCAAACTTGGAAAATACAAATACTAACATTTGTGAAAATTAATCTAATGCAATGCAATGAAATGTGTAAATGCAGTTTTTAGATTCTAAACAAGGTTATTTGTTGATTACACCATGAAACAATCTAAAAATGAAATGTTGTAAATGCAATTTTGAATTTTTACAATGCACTAAATGAAACAAATTCAATGAATTTGATGAAACAACAAATTAGAAAACTGAAACAAGAAAGTGACAACAACAAATAGAAGCCTAAAATCGAGGTTACAAATCCCAGAAAATGGAGATCAGGATCTAATAGGGACTCATTCGCTAGTAAAGGCGAATGGGTCCTAGTTAGGTATTTTTGAAATGTTTCTGCTGATTTCAAAGTGATTTTTTATTCTTTTCAGGCACCAAAAGGTACAAGCTTGGCCTAATCAAGGACTCATTCTCTAGTAAAGGCGAATGGGTCCTAGATTAGGGTCTTCAAGAGGTGAAAATTGCAAATTTTAAGTTAGTTTATATGATTTTCATGCCCAGTTTCAAATTGTAACTCCTGTGATGGAAATTTCTAGAATATGATGACCTAATCCAAGTGAAATGAAGGGTAAATAACACCTTTTGAAATGAAATTTTTATTTTTTATTTTCAAATGCAAATTTATATAATCTAAATGATACGCAAAGTAACTAACATGTTTTTGTATTTTTTAGATTTAAGAAACTTAAAACAATGCAATTATAAACGCTAAATGAGATGCAAAATTACAATGCAAAACAAGAAACCCTAAATGAGATCTTTAATTCAATGCAAATTTAAATGCAAATGAATGCAACATCTAGCCTAGGATGCAATGAAATTCAAAATCAGAAAATTGCAATATTCAATGGGTTGGGTTCACCAATATGTTTAATAGAAAAAGTGTAGGGTTTACCACCATGAATGAACAAGATGATAAACCACTAATTTATTTTTCTTATTAAAACAATCAATTATGAGAGCCAAAAGATGCAAATAATAATTAGAAACAAACCCTAACTATTATAGCAACTACGAGGGAATTTTTTAGAGCATAAAATGGTACCTTGCTAGAAAAGTGTTGTTTCAGGGCCCACTGAGGACTCATTTGCTTGTACTGGCGAATGGAACCCTATTAGGGCTTCTTGAAAGTGCCTTCTAGGTTTTGTTCCTCTTAATCTATAACTCCAAATTCTATATTTTTACTGCTTCAACGCTACTAAGGACTCGTTCACCTTTAGTGGCAAATGGGTCCTTCTAGAGTTTCAAAAAACTAATTTTTGGGTCTTATACTTCAATGTATGCACTCTCAATTCCCAAGTTTTCAACTCTCGAAAGTTTGGAATAAATTTTGTAGCCTTATTTTTATGTTCTTGCACTATGAATGACAAATTTGTACTTAGACAACTTTTGACAATTTTGATTCCAATTTGTTCCACTTGATCTTCAGCCTATAAATCTGCAAACACACACTCAAGAAGAAGAAAATATTGTTTTTTGTTAGTGAATTGGGGTTTTCCTTGGTCAAACCCCTTGTAGTTAATTAAACCAAATGATGAAATAAGGAAATTGAAGCATGAAACTTGAAATAATGAAGTGTTGATACCTTGAAACATGTCTTGTAATACAAATCTACAATCTAACATGTAGTCGTGATGAAGAATGTAGATCTTGGATCATTGAATGCGATTTGAAAAAATGCTTATAATTAGATCTTCAATGCTACACTCACAATCTTAGCTCCACAAGATGAATGCATGAATCAAACCCTTGTTATGATGATATGATCTATTATTTCTGCAATAAAATCTTGAAATATGCTTTGAAATTCCTTAAGAATGCACTATAATTCTCTCTTAAAGTTGTTATGATGTCTCATAAACTTGCTAGGAGAAACAATGTGAATTAACCCCTTATTACACTAAATTAGGATATTAACCCTAAAATTCAAAGAATTAAGGCTGACACCGGTTCTGGAAAGAAACATTATTAAATTCCCGCTAGAATGAAATTAAAAAAGGGGGGTCTTATTGTTGATGCTCCAAATGGCACAACAACAGTTAAACATAATATTGCTACTCTGTTTCTCCTGAAAGAGAAAAACAACAAATGGATATCTTAGCTCCCAAGGTCAAACATAAACTTAAACCTACTCTAACTGGGGTTTTCAAAGAAACATAAAAAAGATAGATTAGAGATTTGGAATAGAAAAGAATGTTAATTCATCCAACTTAACCAGACTTGTTACCTTTCAAGGAATTCCTAACTAAAACTGCAGAACAAAATTAACTTGTGATTAACACACATTCATTCATTCACAGTGTTGATTTCAACAACAGATTGCAAGTCATCATTCAAAGAAAACATAAAATTAAATTTCATTCCTTAAAAGCTTCTCAAATCAAATGATTAACCCAAGATAAAAAACATTCTGAAACACAATCTGAAGTAGATTTAAATCTGGTTGCTTCTACTGTCAGTGAAACAGATAAGCAACATTTACAAATCTGGCACAATCACCAATGTATAGAAAATCCATGACTCCAAATTGTTTCCATCTATACTAAGAAAACTGGAAAGATACATTGCAGTCTATACTGAATCTAATTCCTAACTAAGAAGACAAAAGAAGCTCCCATTACAAAGAATCAGGATGCAGCTCTATCTCCTCCACTACTACTAGTTTCTTTCTTTTTTTTAACTAACTTCCCCCTCTACTTTCTAACTAACCCCTTTTACTTAGAGGCAAAAATTCCATATATACAGAATGCCCCCAAAAAGAATGTGTTGGCCCATATTTTAGGGTTTACAAAATATCTGCTTTCAGGAGGGTCGGCTCTCAGATCTTTCTGAAAAGAGTCAATGATGCATTCAATGTGAAGCCCTACTATTCATGTTGGTGATGGCTTGACCTCAAGAGAAACCTACAGATATTTTGTAGCTAGAGCATTTACTCCTGGTATCTGTGTCTATCTTTCAACTCCTTCGAAGGGTTTCCTTGAATGCCCTAAAGCATTTTTCCATTAATACCGATCTGCCCCTTTTTTTCCAGTAGACTCCAGCTGTTCCTGAGACTTGTGGTTGTTTCTTTCCTTTGGCCTTCTTCATGCTCTAGAACCTTATTTTGTTGACCATCTCTGGAAGCATCATCGAGCCTCCCTTTAGATTTGAACATCATCACCTGAGCCGATCCATTTCCTTTCGATCTCAGAATGAGTCCATGTCGTTTGCATTTTGTTCATCTTCTTCAAGGTGGTAGTCAATCAGCCAATGTCCCACTTTTAGTTCCCTCCGATTGGTGGAACATAGGCCATGCAAGACTCTCAGGCGGTCAAAGGTTATTCAAATGGCATCTAATTTTGGTGAGACACTAATCATGTCTCCCTGATGTGATTATGGCTCTTCTAGTAGTTATCGGCGTATCATGTGATAGTCGGTGACACCTTTTAGTGAGCTGTAGAAGTCATATTGATACCAAAAAACCTATCGGCAAGACAATCGACATCGGTCAGAAGTCACAACGAGCTCCACTGGTCACACCGATACCCTTTTCATTGGAAAATCCATCATTGTTGGCCAGAGATTACGTGTTCGGGAAGACCTTATATCGAGCCCCTCTTCTCTTGACGAGCACATTCTTATCGGCAAGACCCTACCGGGTCGACAGGACCTCATAGCGATGTCAGATCTTTCTCCCTGAGCTCATTTGTGTTTCGGCGAGACCCTATTGTATCGGCAGGACTTTCGCCGAATTCATTCATTCTCCCCGGGCTCATTTCATTTCGGTAAAACTCCGTCGTAGTCGCCCAGTCCTCACAGCGATCTCTTCTTTTCTACCCAAGCTCACCCTATTTCAGCAAGACCTCATCGGGTTAGTGAGACATTTTTCTGAGCCCTAAATCTTTCCACGAGCTCCTTCATGTCGACAATACTTTCCGTGGTTGGGGAGACCTTATGTCGAATTCACTCCGCCTCACCAAGACATCTTGCAGTCGCCCAGACATCACACCGAAGGGAGAACCTTCAGTGAGATATTTACCATTCGGCCAGACCTCATGGTGCATATATCTTTCTCCCCAAAGGGACAACCTGTTGGCGAGACACCACTTAGTCACCGAGACCTTCTGGCAAGAGCACAAATCTTTCCCGAGAGCCCTTGGGGAACAATTGTCGGCAAGAGTTCCATGGTCGGTAGGACCTTTTTCCAATGCTGTCTTCCTTCACCGAGACCACTCTGCTTCGCACAGACATCTCAGCAAACTTAAATCTTTTGGCGAGGGCTTTTCCTGAATTCACTCTGTGTCACCGAGACTCCCTTCGGTCGGTGAGACTTTACACCGACTGAACCTTCCTTTTGCCAAACCGAGAGCACTTTAGGGAGACCTTAACATATCAACCAAACCTCTTGGCAAGGGGATAACCCTTTTGTCGAGACTTCACTTAGTTAGAAAAACATCACCATGAAGGGGAACTTTACCCTGACACCACTCGACTTCGATGAGACCTCCTTCTGTCGGTAGGACATCATGCCGAAGGTAATTTCCCTCTACGAGATCTTCATCTTTTGGCGAGCTCAGACCATTTCAGGGAGACTCCCAGCTTGTCGGGTAGACTTCCCAACAATGCAAACCCCCTGTGGCAAGCTGAGATCACATTGGGGAGACTCTCCCATGTCGGCGGGTTCCAAACATTATACTGAAGGGAGAACCTTCGGTAGAATCCTCATTTCACTGAGACTCTGATGGATTGACAAGAGCTTATGCCAATACTACCTCATGTCGGTGAGACTTTCCTCCTTCACCAAGACCTTATGCCGAATGCGGAATCCTTTGGTGAGGGCTCCTCCAATCGATGAGACACATAAAGACTCACGACGACAAGGATGTTTGGGCGAACTGTGAGCCTCAAAATGAATAGAACACCCTACCAGTCGGCGAGACATCTGCAGGGTCCTTTCGACCTTCTTCTTAGAGGAAATTTATGACCAACCGGATTGAGGAATTATTTCCAACTGAGCTCCCTCAGAAATATCATCATGTGCACAATCTAATCCTATGAAACAAGGTCTCCATTAGTCCTCAGAAGCACATAAAATACACTAAAATGAAATACACCATTGTTTATGATAATTTCATTCAATACTTAGCAAGAAGAAAACCAACACTGACTGAGGCAAAACCAATACTTAATAGAACCAGCAGACAACTCAGGAAGAAAATAGAAGAACTCCCAAGAGAAAAGCAAATAACCAAAGGCAACAAAAATAAACAAAAAGAAGGGGGGACCCATTTTGTTCCAAAATAAAATGGGGTGGTTATGCAAGGCATAACAAATGGCGACTTGGCTGGGAAAATGGTTTAACCATTTTCAAGAAGCTAAAGGATTCAGCCACCCAGAACTCCTGGTTCATGAACATCACAACTCCAGTTAGGTCGGTTGTAACAACCAAGGCTGAGCTAGAATCTCAAATGTAAATCAACAACAACTACCCCTGAATCTATGTGTGTGCTTGATTGTGCATCACTCTTTTATAAAGTTTCCTTCACCTTTTGAACAACAATGTGGAAGATTTGAGCTACATGAGTTGATTTCCTTTAGTTGTTGTGCAATGATATCATGGGCATTGCTCTGCTGCTAGTCAGGCATCCATAGCCCTGACAGAGATACCTCTAGTTTTCTCACAGCATTACTCTACTTCCAGTCAGGTGTCCATAGCGATGATAGAGATACTGGAATCACCCATTCATATTGAGTCTGCTTTTCTTTTTTTTGATAATTGTTTTTCTCTTCTTCTTTCCTCTTGGAATTTTAGATATTTCATTCATTTTTTATCTCAAAATGTCAGATGCTTAACATCTGTTCTGGGTTGAAAACTAACATGGACCTCATAACAACACTTGGGAGATCGAATTTTTCACTCAAATCTTACAACATTATCATCCTGAGACAAATATGCCATTACAAAGGGGATGATCTTGATAATTTGTGACAGATTAAGGGGAGCTAATGAAGGTCATTTACTTTGCACCTTGTTTTCAAGACTTTCCACAACTCTTATTGATAATGGGCATAAAGCAAAGATTTTAGGACAAGAGCACCCAATCAGCAAATGTGGAAATACCTAAACGACTTATCTCCTAATAACCAAAGTATGCTTCAGATAACAGCCCACCATTTTAAGATGGAGAGAACAGAGAAACCCCAAAGAACAAAACAAGACAAAAACAAAAGAACAAAGGAAATGAAAGGACAGAAAGAAAGAACAAATAAACAATAGTAGAATATTTACAAATAGAACAACAAACTATTTACAAAAAAAAAAAAAAACTACTTACAAACAGAGAAACAAGAGGACATGGGAAAAAGAAAACAACAGAACAAAAAGAAAACTAACCAAACCAAAAACTAACACTAGACAATCCTAATCCTAAACTAACTCCAAAGCTAAGCTTTAAAAACACAAAACTGTAAAAATTTGTACATTGACTTGACTGATTTTTCATTATGTGCAGCAATCTTAACTTACTAGGCACAGTTCTAAACCTAGCAAATTTATCTTTATACTCAGAAATATGAAGTTTATAGGCAATAAGTTTGTTCTAAGGGCATAAATCTTGAAATATTATCAGTTGTGGGTTCTCAGTTTTGTCATGATTTACCCACAAACATGTTTTGCTATCCCCAACGCCATAATCGAACTGAAAATTATTAAAACGCAAAGGATAATGAAAGGACACCACCTGATTCAGAAGATTCCCAGCTACTGATACAGACTTGTGTTGTATGAATTCCTTCTCTTGAGGTCTCAGCTCATGGAACACCACTAAAACAAGGTTTGTCTTGGAGCTGGGATACTCACCAACCAACATCTCTATATTCGTCTCAGGTATAGAGTCAAAAATTTTTTGGATTTCTTGAGATGAAGTCTCACTTTCAACATTCTCTTGAAACATGTCACCCCCAAGGGTTTGAGAATCTGCATCCAGCTTATCACCATCAATGTCAAGTATACTAGCACATGGTGAACAAGGATTTCCTTCAAGCTAATTTGAATTCACCTTCCTGCACATCATCAATTCACCTTCAATGTCAGGTTTACTAGAACATGTTAGGAAAGCACTTTCTCAATTCACCTTCCTACACATCATCAACAAGAACATGCCATTCAACATCAAATTTATCAATATTAGGATCAAATTCATTTGTAGATGCTAAGCAAGGACTCTCTTCAACCAACACATTAGAGTAAACAAAATCAAAATCAAGAAAATACTCCCTGGTCTCATTCTCTTCATTATGTTTAAGGGATTCAACTTCTGAGATAACCTCTTGGTCCTTTTCTTGGCATTCCTCTGCTTCATCCAGATGTACCCGTCATGAATTTCTTTAGGGAACACTTGACTGATCTGCACGTCTACTCAAACTTCTTCCCTTAAGATTCCATTTTGACATTTAAGTCCTTGTCTTTGACCATAAGATTCATTGGAAATCTCATCTTGAATTGTGTTATCTATTTCAATCCGTTCACTACTTAAATCAGCAGAGCCATCTTCTTGCGTTAACCCATCAAAGTGTGTTTCTTCCTCATTCACCATCATGAAAGAATCTATGAATGCATCAATGAATCCATTCTCCACTTCTATCAAACCCTCACTAGGTAGAGGAGTTTCATCAGTTGTTGAATCCATCTCAATGTAAGGATCAAGGTCATCAAAAGATAGGGAAGAATTAAACCTCTTCACACAGTTACTCTCATCATTTTTGGATGGACTATTTTCATGTGTGCTAGTTGTTTCATTCTCCTCATTGAGGGGATACGTATTCCAAGGATCTTCCATAAGTATTCCTTCAATAGTGATCAGTTGCTTGAAATATAACTCCATCCTTCCTAGGAAGACATGGCAGTCCATCTAAGAGTGTTGATTAGTTTGATGTATCCTACATCCACTTGGCCCATCAAGTTCTGATAGTTTCAGATCTCCCAGCTCTTCTAACTTCTCCTTTATTCGATTTTGCATACAAGGGATATCAATCCAACATGAATCATGTTCCTTTGTCCATTCTTCATCACCCTGATTCTCATCTTGATCAAAAGAGTTGTTCAAATCGTTGGAAGATATTGTTGATTTATCATGACAGTAATCACATATTAATACCTCATCTCCTTTAAAGCTATCGTTAGTACTAACATTTTCAACAAAGCTAGATTTTATCTTGAGATTTCAATTATGCTCTAAATTTACATCCATTTCATGCCTTTTACCAAACAAGTCATCAAAATTATATGCTTGCTCATCAAATTTTTCATCCACAACTTCATTGTGATGTAATGGGCTATGCTTTGGAATATGACTGAAAAGAGATGACATGGTCACAACTTCATTGACAAGTGAAGTACTTAACTCTGTGATTGGATTTTACATAAATGAGTTCTCCCAGTGCTCTTTGGTGTTGTTGACCTAATGCGGGGTGTTGGGAAATGTGGTGTTTGGAACCCTAAGAGGATTGTAGCTCCTTGGTGAGAATGGTCATACCTGGGTAGGGATGGTGGGTGAAGTGACATAAGCTTGCAGATAATGGCAGTTTGCAAGCATAAGAGGATTATAACCCTAAGTTGGTTATCTGAATTTCTAATGTCACCTCCAAATTGTGCCAATAAGAGAGCTTTGTTCATTGCATCATGCAAAGATGTAGCCTCACCACAACGTCTGACTTTGGTTGCAAATGAGGGGTTTAAACCCCAATAATAATGTTCTATCAGTACATGATCATCAACAACCAAATCTAAATATTGAACCCTTTGATACATGAACAAAAATATGTGATTAAATTGATGAATTTGTTCTAATGGTATCCTTTTTGTAGTTGCAAATTCATGTAATGGGTGTAGTGCATGTGCATGAGAATCAAACTGATCTAAAAATAAGATTTTAAATTCTATCCATGAATAAACCGAATCTGGTAACAGATTATCATACCATTGCCTTGTTGTACCTTGAAGTGTTTTGACAAATAACTGGAAGATGATATCCTGATGCTGAATCTGGAGAAAAATGAATATACGCCTGCAAGTTTCGACATCTTCATAAGAATTTTTTCCACTGTTAGGGAAAAATAAAGGAAGCCTATTATACAGATGACTAGGAATTTTATGGGCAATTCCTAGTGTATACAAAGGGCTACCCATTAGAGTTGGGTTTTCCAAAACCTGACCCACTCCAACTCACAACAATCCCAAAATTGCTCAAGGCTACCCTCCTTCTAGCGCCAGTTTCTGTTGATGCTCCAAATGGCACAACAATAGTTAAACAGAATATTGCTACTTTGTTTCTCCTGAAAGAGAAAGACAACACATGGCTATCTTAGCTCCCAAGGTCTTTGTAGTTGGTTCTCAACTGTTCTGATGTTGCTCAATTGTCAATGTAACAGTAATGCTCAAGGCGCCTGCTGGTGTTGAGCTTCTCGGTTGTTCTGAGATCAAACATAAACTTAAACCTACTCTAACCGGGGTTTTCAAAGAAACATAAAAAAGATAGATTAGAGATTTGGAACAGAAAAGAATGTTAATTCATCCAACTTAACCAGACTTGTTACCTTTCAAGGAATTCCTAACTAAAACTGTAGAACAAAATTAACTTGTGATTAACACATAGTTTCATTCATTCACAGTGTTGATTTCAACAACAGATTGCAAGTCATCATTCAAACAAAACATAAAATAAAATTTCATTCCTTAAAAGCTTCTCAAATCAAATGATTAACCCAAGATAAACAGCATTCTGAAACACAATCTGAAGTAGATTTAAATCTGGTTGCTTCTACTGTCAGTGAAACAGATAAGCAACATTTACAAATCTGGCACAATCACCAGTGTACAAAAAATCCATGACTCCAAATTGTTTCCATCTACACTAAGAAAATTGGAAAGATACATTGCAGTCTATACTGAATCTAATTCCTAACTAAGAAGACAAAAGAAGCTCCCATTACAAAGAATCAGGATGTAGCTCTATCTCCTCCACTACTACTAGTTTCTTTCTTTTTTTTAACTAACTTCCCCCTCTACTTTCTAACTAACCCCTTTTACTTAGAGGGAAAAATTCCATATATACAAAATGTCCCAAAAAAGAATGTGTTGGCCCTTGTTTTAGGGTTTACAAAATATTTGCTTTCAGGAGGGTCAGCTCTCAGATCTTTCTGAAAAGAGTCAATGATGCATTCAATGTGAAGCCCTGCTATCCATGTGGGTGATGGCTTGACCTCAGGAGAAACCTTTGGATCTTTTGTAGCTGCAAAATTTACTCTTGGTATCCATGTCTATCTTTCAACTCCTTCGAAGGGCTGCCTTGAATTCCCTAAATCATTTTTCCATTAATACCAATCTGCCCCTTTTTTCCAGTAGACTCCAGCTGTTCCTGAGACTTGTGGTTGTTTCTTTCCTTCAGCCTTCTTCATGCTCTAGACCCTTATTTTGTTGACCATCTCTAGAAGCATCATCGGGCCTCCCTTTAGATCTGAACATCATCACCCAAGCCGATCCATTTCCTTTTGATCTCAGAATGAGTCTATTTCATTTGCATTATCTTGTTCTTCTTCAAGGTGGTAGTCAATCAGCCAATGGCCCACTTTTAGTTCCCTCCAATTGGTGGAACATAGGCCACACAAGACTCTCAGGTGGTCAAAGGTTATTTGAATGGCATCGCATGTCAGTGAGACACTAATCATGTCTCCCTGATGTGATTATGTCTCTTCTAGCAGCTATCGGTGTAACATGTGACAGTCGGTGAGACCTTTTAGCGAGCTACAAAATTCATATCGATACCACAAAACCTATCACTGAGACAATTGACATTGGTCAGAAGTCACAGCGAGCTCCTCTGGTCACACCGATACCCTTTTCATTGGAAAATCCATCACTGTCGGCCAGAGATTACGTGTTTGAGAAGACCTTATATTGAGCCCCTCTTCTCTCAGCGAGCACATTCTTATTAGAAAGACCCTACCGGGTTGGCAAGACCTCATAGCGATGCCATATATTTCTCCCCGAGCTCCTTTTTGTTTCGACGAGACACTATTGTATCAATAGGACCTTTCACCGAATTCATTCATTCTCCCCGGGCTCATTTCATTTCAGTAAGACTCTGTCGTAGTCGCCCAGTCCCCTCAGTGATCTCTTCTTTTCTCCCTGAGCTCACCCTGTTTCGGCGAGACCTCATCGGGTCAGTGAGATATTTTGTCTAGCCCTAAATCTTTCGGTGAGCTCCTTCATGTCGGAAAGACTTTCTGTGGTCGGGGATACCTTATGTCGAATTCACTCTGCCTTGCCAAAACATCTCACAGTCGTCCAGACATCACACCAAAGGGAGAACCTTCGGCAAGACCTTTACCATTCGGCCAGACCTCATGTCGTATATATCTTTCTCCCTAAAGGGACAACCTATCGATGAGACACCACTTAGTCACTGAGACCTCCTGGCGAGAACGCAAATCTTTCTCAAGAGCCCTTGGGGAACAATTGTCGGCAAGAGTTCCATGGTAGGTAGGACCTTTTGCCAATGTTGTCATCCTTCACCGAGACCACTTCACTTCGCCCAAACATCTCAGTGAACTTAAATCTTTCGGCAAGGGATTTTTCTGAATTTAGTCTGTCATCGAGACTCCCTTCGGTCGGTGAGACTTTACACAGACCGAACCTTCCTTTTTCTGAACCAAGAGCACTTCAAGGAGACCTTAACATATCAGCTAGAGCTCATGGCAAGGGGATAACCCTTTCACCGAGAATTCACTTAGTCGGAAAAACATCACCATGAAGGGGAACTTTACCCCGATACCACTCAACTTCGGTGAGACCTCCTTCTGTCGGTAGGACATTATGCTGAAGGTAATTTCCCTCTACAATATCTTCATCTTTTGGCGAGCTCGGACCATTTCGAGGAGACTCCCAACTTGTCGGGCAGACTTCCCAGTGATGCAAACCCCCTATGGCGAGCTGAGATCACATCGGGGAGACCCTCCCATGTCGGCCAGACCTTTCGGTGGGTTCCAAACATTACACCGAAGGGAGAACCTTCGGTAGCATCCTCATTTCGCCGAGACTCCAATGGATCGGCAAGAGCTTATGTTGATACTACCTCATGTTGGCAAGACTTTCCTCCTTCGCTGAGACCTTATGCCGAATGTGGAATCCTTTGGTGAGGGGTCCTCTAGTCGGCGAGACACATAAAGACTCAAGGCGACAAGGATGTTTGGGCGAACTGTGAGCCTCAAAGTGAATAGAACGCCCTACCAGTCGGCGAGACATCTGCAGGGTCTTGCTGACCTTCTTCTTAGAGGAAATTTATGACCAACTGGATTGAGGAATGCTTTCCAACTGAGCTCTCTAAGAAATATCATCATGTGCACAATCTAATCCTGTGAAACAATGTCTCCATTAGTCCTCAGAAGCACATAAAATACACTAAAATGAAATACACCATTGTTTATGATAATTTCATTCAATGCTTAGCAAGAAGAAAACCAACTCTGAATGAGGCAAAACCAACACTTAACAAAACCAGCAGACAACTCAAGAAGAAAACAGAAGAACTCCCAAGAGCAAAGCAAATAACCAAAGGCAATGAAAACAAACAAAAAGAAGGGGGGACCCATTTTGTTCTAGAATAAAATGGGGTGGTTATGCAAGGCATAACAATTATTAAGGGAGGACCCATTCTCCACCTTGGGCAAATGGGTCTTGGCTTAGTTTACTAGGACCTAACCCCGAGGGATTGAAAGAGGGTTAAAAACCCATTATGAATCAATTGAAAAAGGGGGGTCCTGTTAAGGGAGGACCCATTCACCATCAAGGGGGAATGGGTCCTGGCTCAACTTACTAGGACCAAACTTTTCCCAATGAAATATTTTGTTAATTAAATCATTAGTGTCAGGATAGATCTTCAAGATGTGTCAAAATTAAGGCCTCAATTTGAATTAAATGGGGTTAATTACTCCAATTACCCACAATTAATTAAGACCACCTAGATAAATGTGAAAATGATTTATAACACTTTACAACACTTAAACAAGGTACACATTATGTACATTTTATTCAAAAAGGGGTCCATAAGGCTTAATTAAGTAGATATATCCTAAAAAATGTGAAAGTGTGTTACAACACTTTACAACACCTTTGCAAAGGATAGATTGACGCATGTTTTAGTCAAATAAAGGTCTTAGAATAGTGTGAATGTGTACAACACATTACAACACCACTTCAAGACATCATTAATTCAATTTTAATGTCAATTATCAAACCAAGGAAAAAGGCTACTTTTTTGGTTACTATAGGATGTGTCTCTAATGCTTGGTTTTCAAGTGCTTTTGAGAAAATTTGATAAAAAGAGGAAATAGTGTGTTGTAGTGTTGTTCTAGGTTACAGGATAGTGTTATGGTATCGCTCCACATTTCTTCTAGGTTGAAGATCATCCTATGTATTTTAGATATGTTGATTAGAGTTGTTCAGAGGTGTAGTATCAAAAATTTGGCTTGTTGGATTGTTTTACAAAAGAAGTTGTGTTCACCAGTGTGTGAACAATGCATTGCAGAGGTGTCTGGGAGAAATTTCCTTGCTCCACATTTCTCCATAGAGTGGTTTCAAGTCTTGCATATTTGAGGGTGTCTTGATTATGTTGGTATCTTTTTTCAATCAAAGTGGTGTGAGATTTGGTACTTGAAAATTAAGTTTCTTGAGTCACAGTGTGTGGTAGATTTTCCTAAGTACACTCGATTTGCACATTCTTTGGGTGGAAGTTGTTGCAAAGTATTTTGTTGGATTTTAGAGTGTTTTTGTAATATTCCAGGTTGTGTTCAGGTGTCATTTTTTTGCAAGTTGTTGGATCAAAGGAAGTGTACATACTTAAAATTTTAGTGGTGTTTACATAGGTAATGACAAACCTAGTTTTTACACTAATTGTGGTGGATATTTACTATTTATAGAAGTGTGTTGTAGCATGGTGTTATAGATTTTGGTCCCAAATAAGGAATGATGTAGTTTTCTTTCACTTCTATCTTCCATGAATTTTCACAGTTGAAGTGTATAGCCAACCTTGGAGAATGTTTTCAAGTATGAAGATGATATAAATATGAATTGAGGTGTTGAGGGATGTGTAAATAGTTAAGTAAGATGTGAATGATGTGAAGTGAAGAGTATTATAGTGTGAATTTGAGAAGTTCAGTGTGAGCTCTCATTTGTTAGACTACTAGATGCAGTGAGAAAAAGGTGTATACAATTCTTTAGTTATGTTGGGAAGGTGTTGATGATATTGTGGTGGATTTCTTTGTTGCATTGAGATGGATTATCTATGTAACATTCTTCTCTATATTCCTTTCAATTCTGGCAGTGAGCCTTTCTTTCTTTGGGTAGTGATCCCTCTAATAGTGATCCTTATTGTATTTGGTGTTGAAGTTGTAACTTTATATTGTGAGCTGATCCTCACCCTAGTTTTTCTCATCTTGGGTTTTCCACATAATTCTATTGTTCTATTGTGCATAGTGTTGATTTTTTTTAGTTTCTGTTATTTAATTTTCATGCTAAATAATTTTAACAGATTAAGGGTTAATTAAGTTAATGTGGATTTGAATGTGCATTAGGGTTTTGAAGTTTTAAGGCACAACTGATTCATCCCCCCTCTCAGTTTTCTTGTGCATTTAGTAATTGGTATCAAAGCAATGTTCCTTGGAAGAAAGCTTAACCTATTGAGGTAGATCTAGTATGGTGCATATGAAAGAGATCCCTATATTTAATGGAATCGATTATGCATTCTAGAAGACAAAGATGGAATTTCTTTTTATCTACCTTGGATATGATGTCTGGAAATCTGTTAAGGATGGATACTCTAAACCTACAAATGGTCCAAGTACTGTTGATGATATCAAGGCCTATGAAACCTGTTAGAAGATTAATCTTTACTTGGTAAAGGTTATTCTTTAATTGTAATTTTTTTATTAACTTGTAGGAATATTCCAAAGGAATCCCTACAAGTCTTTTGTCTTTTTGTCATCTCACACATGTGTGAGGATAACTTATTTTTTAATTCCTTTATTAAGGAATATTTGTAACCACCTCCTTAAGAGGTGACACTTTGCACACACATAGATGAATGGTGGAATTCATTGAGTTGGGAGTTACATTCTAACTCCTTCTCACCTCTACTTATTGAGGTGCCTCTCCTCTCATTCTTCAAGACTCATGCAAGCAAGCTAAGGCTGAAGCTCTCTCTCTTTGTATTATTCTTTAGGCATTTTGCCTCCATTCATAATATTGGGGTTTTTTCTTGTTTTTTCCCCTTAACAAATTCTTGTGTCTCTCTTGCTTTGGTGGTGCTTGGTTTGGCTACTTCAACTTATTTGGTAATCTCTTTCCTTCAAACAATTGCTCTTTATTAGTACTTTCCATTGCTCTTTTTTTTATTTCCTTTCAAAACCAATGGTAAAGCAAGGTATGATCTCTTAAATGGTCTTAAAAATTATGAATTAGTGAAAGTGATGAGTATGAAAACTTCTAAAGAAATTTGGGATAAGTTAGAAATCATTTATAAAGGAGATGATAAGGTTAAAGAAGCTAAGATGCAAAATTTGAAGATCATGTTTGAGAATATGCGGATGTCTAAAGAAGAAAATGTTACAAGCTATATGCAGAGGGTAGATGAATTTGTTTGCTCCATCAGAGGTCTTGGTAGTGAACTCAACGAACTAGAAGTGGTAAAGAAAATTCTCAGAACTCTTCCTAAATCCTATAGTCATAAAGTGTTTGTTATTGAAAAATTTGAAAATTTGAATCAATATACCATAGATTATTTGTATGGCTCTCTAAATTCTTTTGAGATGAGAGAATTTGAAACAAATAGTGGTGCAAAAACTAAGACTGGTTTTAAGGCTGGGAAATCTAAGGAGATCAAGGAATCAGATGAGGAGGATTTTGATGATATAGAAGCTAACTTTGTAAGGAGAATGAAGAAGGGTATAAGTACACTGGTAAGTTTCCTTTCAAATGTTTCAGTTGTGGAAAGATAGGGCATTATGCTTCAAGATGTCCAAATAGAGCTTTGAATAACAAAAATAAGGAGAACAAAGGTAAGATGATCAAGAAAAGTTATTATGTTAGAGAGGATGCAAGTATTTTTTATGATGAATCTGATTATGGAGATGATTATAATGAATGTTGGTTCATAGATTTAAAAGATGAATCTGTTTCTACTAACTCTAAGAGATGTGTGAAGGAAAACCCTCTTGAGGCAAAGGATAATACTAAAGGTACTTTGGTATCTACTTTTCATGCTAGACAAGAGAACTATTGGATCTATAATGACAGAAAAAGTACTCCCTAGCATGACCTTGATTTAGTGTTGTAATATGTCTAACATATTCACATTAGGTCTTGGGCCCTTGTGAGCTAAATGAGTTTATTGGTGCCTTATTTATAGTGTTCTAAAGTGTTGTAACACACTTTCACACTTATATAGGGTTTTATTAAATAATTGTGCTTCTTTATGCTTTAATTGGCCTTATTTTGCATCCACAAGCCCTATTTAATGCATCTTTTCAAGGATAATCCTAATATGAACCAACATCCAATCATAATTTAGGTGTTTTTAGGTTGTGTGGCCTAGATTTGGTGATATGGGACTCATCACAACCTTGGTCATATGATCCCACCTAGGTTTTTGGTCCTTGATCTTAATTTTGCATCTTTCTAAGCATTTTTGAAAATGTGCCCCATAGTTTATGCCTAATAGGACTCATATGCCACTTTTGGCATATGAGTCTCGTGTGGCCCAAAATTAAATTTAATTCAAATTCTTGGTGGGATTTTATTCTCCTAGATCTTATGTCGGCTTGTAGTGTTGTAATTTTGATAAATTGGACATAAACAAGTATAAATAAAAGGTTATTTCACTCGTTTTAAACATAAAAAACAAACCAACAATCCTTATAGTAAATTTGATCTCACAAGATCATTCAAGTGTTTACAAGAGCATTAAAGAGAATTCAAGGGATGGTTATCAAGTTTTTTAGAGTATTATTCAAACATCAAGCATTATGTAAAAGTCATCATGCATCATGTTTGTTCTTGAGCTAACAATTTTGATGTAGGGTTTTATGATTCAAGCTAGTATTCAAGTCAAGATATATCACATTCTAGAAAGAGTCGAGATCTACATCCATTGGAGCCACTTCATTCATGTTTGCAGCACTTTATTGCTAGGTTTTGTGAGTTGCAACATTACATTTTGTTCATTCATCATTCTCCTTTCCTATTTTATTTCATTTCAAGGTTTGATTACCAAAATAGGGTTTGACCAAGGAAAACCTCTTTCCACTAACAAAAAACAATTTTCCCTCTCTTTAGTGTTTGATTTGCAGATCTAGGTTGAAGACACATTGAAGAGCAAGTTCGGAGAAGGTTTTCAAAGTGTTTAAATTTTTCAAAGTTGTCACCTTGCATTGGAGATCATTGAGAGACCTGTACAAGTTACAAATTAGAGATTCAAATTAGAAAATTAAGTGGAAAGGATTGAACAGACATTCAAGAGCAGAATCAGACTTTGAATTTCCAAAAAACCCTAACTGGACTAATATGCCACTTCTGGCATATGAGTCCCAATATAGCCAAATTTACATATTTCAGGAGTTTCAATCATATCTCTGCCATATTTTTGTTCCTACCTAGAAACCCTAATTTGGGACTAAATTGCCTAGTCTGGCATATGAGTCTCAGTTAGCATTAAATTCAATGTTTTCAATATTTCAAGTCTTCATCCATCCCTCTTCAAGTTTTCAGATGCACACCTTTCATCTCTCAACTTTTTGTTTTGACTTACATGATTTTCTAAGTCATTTAGTGAAGTATTGCATAGCATTAGGTCTTTCATTTCATTAGTCTTTCCAAGCCCTAGCTTGGTGGTAAAACAGTCTTTAGTTTATAATTAGACCCTAGGACAACCCTACTGTGAGATCTCTTTCCCCTTTGCATACTTTAGATTGAGATCTCTAGGGTTTTCCTTAAATGGATGATTATGAAATGTGTTGCTCTATGTCCTAAACCATAAAGCAATTGTTTTCGTTCATTTCAAGGTCATTGATAGTGGATGCTCTAATCATATGAATGGTGACAAGAGTAAGTTTTTTAAACTTGAAAACTATGATGGAGGATGAGTTAGATTTGGTGATGATACATTTGCTAAGATATGTGGAAAAGGTTCTATCAATTTTGATGGCAAGCATAATCTGGATGATGCTTACTATGTTAAGGGTTTAAGACATAACCTCTTGAGTGTTGGAAAAATGTGTAGAAAAGGATACAATCTTATGTCTTAGGATGATGGATGTGAGATTAGAAAAGGATCTAGAATTTTGGTTATTTCTAGAAGAAGAATAGATGGAAATGCCTATCAGCTTAAGGTTGTTGATAGTCATTGCTTTATGACTTAGATAAATGAAATTTGGCTATGGAATAGAAGAATGTGTCACATCAACTTTGTTAGCCTAGTGAGGATAATTTCAGTTCAAGAAGTGAGAGATCTGCCAAAGATGTGAGGTATACTCTATCTACTATGCTAACTACTACTCTTTACTATTGATTAATACTACTGACTCAGGGTTTTTCATCATTAATTTTGTCTCTTATAAATACTTTTCACTTTCAAGGGTTATGATCCCTCATATATTCAACCAGTGCAACTCTTCATTGAATTAATTATCTTCGGTAAATTAAAACATTTTAATTATATCTTCTTTATGTCTTTCCATCCCGTGAGAAATTAAATTATTGTCATTTCTCCTTTTGTTGGCAATTTCATGCTCACTTTCACCCATCTTAATAAAAATTCCCTTGGGTAAAAATAATTACCCACTTTATAACTCCTTGGTAAAAATGTGAAATATTTTTTCAAAGTTATATTACCTCCCAAAAACATTCGCTATAATCATATTTTTATTTAATCTTCAGTTGCAACTTGGCAGGGAAGTTCCTTTTCCTTGTCAAAGGGATCATTTTTTATTCTTGCAGATGTTTATTTCTCCCTTCGATAACCTTCTCAATAATGTACCTTTCCTTCCCCTCGGGACTTCAAAGCGACTAATGCTCTTTTCTTGCAGGTATCAATGTATTTCTCCAATAAACTCCAATCCTTTGCTTTTCTCTCTAATATCAATATCACACCTTTTATGTTTTTTAGGGTTTCAAAGGAACTTTCAAATTACCAATTCTAATATTGTGAAGTCTTTCCAATCCTTCCCTCCAAAAAATGGGATAGGGTTTGGGGTTATGTTTTCATGTTTCCTTACATAAGATAGATTTAGGTAATCCTCTTCAAAGTTGTGTTGGGCATAGATTTTGATCATGATGTTCCAAAACATTAGACATGCTTCCCCCATTCTCATATTCTAGGCATACAAAATAACAAGGCCATTTCTTGGCTTTACTCCTTTGGATGGCTTGTGAATAATTAACTTGTGATATATTCTTTGAATGCCTGATTTAGCAGTAAATGGCATAATTTTTTCCCTTCTAATAAGTAATTAAATCCAAGTAGTAATTGCAGACTGTGTATCCTAGAAAAAAAAATCCATTTTGTATGATCTTGCAATGACTTCATTCCATTTGACGTATTTCTTTGAAAAATAATTCATATGCCTTACATCTATGCTTCCACATTTTATATGCATATCGCAGCACTTGGCTTTGCACCTACTAATTGCATTTGAATTAAATTATCTTTGATGAAATATTTTGTGCATATTCTATGATCATCTGAGCCTATAATACCACCTTTGAAGATTTTGTTGAGCGGTTCACATATCATGCTTTTCCATCATACCCCACACATCCTTGGCCATTGGTTCTTTCAAGATTAATGCCAGTTTCCTTTAAAATCCCACTATCTCTCCTAGATCTTCTCATTCCTTTTTTGAGATTTCAAATCTCCCTTAATCAACTAGGTGCTCTAAATCCTACACCTTAATCATCAAAATCTATATTTGTTTGAGCACCTTCTCCATGGTCACATCGTCCTACCAATACTAGGACTTTTATGCATAGTTACGCTTTCCAATCAGTTTCGAAACTATTTGAAGAGAGTCCAATAACCGATGTACATATATTCCAAATTTGTGCTATTTGTGCATGGAAATACATTATATCTTTTAAGATACAACATTCCTTCTATAAGACAACCCTATAAAGCTAATATCTCGATCTTAGGTAGAATCTCACATTCATCTTCATCTACCTTGTACACTAGTGTTGCATTGTAGAGATTATTCTCGCATTAGTTGAGTCCTCCTTGGATGATTCTTTCATTTGATAGAGTTTAATAGATACTTCACTTTTTTAAGATAAGTTGTGTAAACTTTCCTCAGGCAGTCTGTCAATTTCAACCAATAGTTATATTATACCTTTTAGCTAGTTTTATACTTGCCGAATTACCAGATTCTGACACAAAAATATGGTTCAATTTTGTGTCTCAAGTCCTCTACTACTTTAGGTCCTATCCTTTTTTTCCTTTGAGATTATTTCTTATCATTTGATCACCAAATGGGCTCATAATATTTTCCCTTGAAATCTCTTTATTCTGCAAGAAGTTGTGTATGATGTACCACTGATAATAATGTGGTGTTTACTTGGTATCTCTTGAAGGCTTTTGGCATGTTGTGTATGATGTGACCTTCATCCAATATGGCATAATCCTATGTAAAATTATGTTCAGTAGCATCCTCAAAACCATCACTACCTTCATACTCACCTCTGAAGACTCACTGATACAATGCCTTTATTGTAAAGATGTGGTGCTATAACTATTTGTCATCAATTTCTTGATCTATGTTGACACAAAACTGTACATTGGGGACTTCACTATATGAGGATTTTTGTGTTGTTAATGAGTCACCTCCTTGACAAAATGAACACAAGAAGCATTTACCTCATGAAATATTCCTTTTGAATCTTTATCTTGTAGAGGTATTGGGACTTCACTTGGTGTTGATTTGTGCATTGCTAATGATTCATCTCTTTCACAAAATTGGCCAGAAGAAGTATCCATTTATTGTACAAACCTTGTGAATTAGCTGTTGCAAACACTAATGGACCACAAGGGTGAAAGTGAAGATGTTCAAGAACTATATCAAGATGCACTATCACATCAGTTCTTTCTCCTTCAAACTCAGTTTTATTTGTAGCATGTTGTAAATCCTCCATTGAAGAAGTTCCAACCTTGATATTTGGGAGGAAACTTTTGGGAACAATCAAAGATGGTTTATGCTCTTTAGAGGGATTGTCCACCTGAATTTTTGAGCATTTCCACTTCCTTCCAAGGGAATATTCAATTTTAATATCAATATTTGGACCATAAAATGTACCTCTACCTTCATCAATAGAATACTCACAACCATTGTATTGAAGAGAATCTTTTAAAGCAGAAATCACTTTCATTATCAACTACTTTATGAGGTTTTGTTGATAAGTTGACTTCATAATACAAGATTGAGACAATGTTCCTTTAGAAAAAATATTATTTCTTCCTTGATTTGACTAGAAAAATAGAAGATATGTACATCATCCTGAGTGAAATTTCTTATACAAAAAAACCAAACTTCTAGATATCTTGCACTGTGATAAAAATAAGCCAAGTAACCTCCAGTATCATCTTGGAAAACTAATCAAACTTTCTCCCAAAGTCATGAAAATTGCACTGAAATGTAGATTAATGATATCAGATCATGGATGCCAAATGTATTTGCATGACGCCAAGAGGATTTCAAGATATTAATGGTCAAAGTGGCTCACATTGTTGTTTCTGAAATTGCACGTCAAAAAATATCTAAAACTCACCAACTCACCACCTTGAAAAAATATCAAATTTCTTCTTGGGAGGTTGCCACCTAGGTATTTAGCTCATTTTGGTCAAATTAACATGTGTGTAGAAGGTTTTTTCAGCAATCCACTCTCTTTTCAAAATATTGACGATCAAAAGTGACCTCTGTAATTTTTTCTCGAAATGATGATGTCAAAATTGTGTAAAATCTATTTCCTTTTAATTTTGAAAAAATACTAAACAAGATGTTGGGGCTTTGAAAATTGGCATGAAATTATATTAACATGGGGAAAATTCAAGACACCAGTTGGTTTTTTATGAATATCATCCAACTCACAAATATTGGTCTCCAAAGTTGACCTCCCTAACAGATTTCATAATATGCAAAAAATAAACTTTTCTAGACCCCTTCAACTTGGTACTTCAAAACATTGTCAAATAAAATCATAGGGAGCTGAAATAAGGTGAACACACTTACACATGGTAGATAAATGTGTTTTCAAAGTGGTTTCGCATAAGATTGAATAGGTCTCAAGCTGTGGTTTTTCAAAATAGGCCACTAAGATAGATTTTATAACTATATTTCTAAGTCTTGTAGTCCATTTTTCTCATTGAATGGGAACCTCAAATTTTTCCAAAATTTGTCAAAAAATTTAGGTCCTAATAGGTGGGAGGGATAAAGCGAGGGAGAGAGATTTGTCAATTTAGGGTGGGAGGGAGAGACTTGAGAGAGGGAGGGGGGTGTGAGAGTAGTTAGGGTGGGAGGGAGAGACTTGAGAGAGGGAGAGGAGGTGTGTGAGATCCAAGAGACAGAGGGTGAAAGGGATAGAGGGAGGGAGAGACTTGAGAGAGAGAGGGTGGGAGGGATAGAGGGATAGAGGGAGGGATAGACTTGAGAGAATGGGGATCGAAGGGATAGAGGGAGGAAGAGACCTAAGAGGGGGTGTTATCCTATAAATTAAACCATCAAGCCTATACCTTAAAACCTAAGGATGGAAGACAAGGTAGAGAGTGTAGGAGAGACCTAGAGAGGGTTGAGAGATCTAATGGGTACGTATTGGTTAAGAGGGGAGGAAGAAAGGGAGTGAAAGGAAAACAAGACTAGTATAGAAACAACAATATATGATTGAAAAAATTACTAAAAAATGCTTATAAATGACTAAGCTTGGTCCCGTGAAAATTATTAGTTTATTGCAAGTCATTTATAACGTGACCAAATTTATGACAACCATTTTTATTCATTTATTGGTTATTTTTATTAGTCAATTTGGTAATATATTTAGTCACTAATTTAGTCATATATTGTTGTTAACTAGTCATTTATTTAGTCATGGTAGTCATTTATTTAGTCATGGTAGTCATTTATTTAGTCATGGTAGTCATTTATTTTGTCATGGTGGTCATTTATTTTGTCATGGTGGTCATTTATTTTAGTCATGGTAGTCATTTATTTAGTCATGGTAGTCATTTATTTTGTCATGGTGGTCATTTATTTTAGTCATGGTGGTCATTTATTTTAGTCATGGTGGTCATTTATTCAGTCATGGTAGTCATTTATTTTAGTCATGGTAGTCATTTATTTAGTCATGGTAGTCATTTATTTTATTCATGGTTTAGTCATTTATTTAGTCATGGTAGTCATTTATTTAGTCATGGTAGTCATTTATTTTATTCATGGTTTAGTCATTTATTTAGTCATGGTAGTCATTTATTTAGTCATGGTATTCATTTATTTAGTCATTTATGAACTAATGCTTTTAGATGTGTATGTAAACTCCTATGTTTGGAGAATGATGTTATAATAACTAGTCTATGAAAGAAGCTATCATTGAGATACTCTTATAAAAACATTACACAATTGAAAATATAATGCATTCTTCTCAATAACTAATACTAACACAACGCTACTGTTTTGCTTTTAAAATCTTTTTAACATTATTTTCTTTGATTTTAAGAATTGAAAAAATAACTTCTAAAATTTGGTCAATAGTAAGAACACATTTCATAATAACTAACTCTTTCAAACATTCAAATAGTTAAAGGCACATGGACAATCAAATTGATGATAAATATTACACAAGATAAAGAAAATAGCATTGAATCTATAAATTAAGGAGAAACATTACACGTCAAAGTGTTTAGCTATAACAGCCTCCAATAAACTAGTTCTCAAAACCCTTCATTATTCTTCTTCGATAAACCAATTCTCAAACCCTAAACAAATATTGAACCCTAAAAATCTTTACATCTCAAATCGGCAAAACAACATGATAGTGTAGTGTCGAAAAATAGATCCTTTGACATTTTTCACACTCGTTTGGGTCCTCCTTGTAGATTTTTGTTTAGTGTTGCCTTGATTTAGTGTTGTAATGTGGATAACACATTCACATTAGGTATTGGTCCCTTGTGAACTAATGGAATTTAATGGTTCCTTGCAAAATTGTTGTGAAGTGTTGTAACACATGTAGACACCTAAAAATGGTCTGGAGAATCTAATTACTTAAATATGATTCATTTGATTAATTAATCCTAAATTCATCTACTTAGTAAATAAATAGAAATATTTATTTATATTAAGTTCACTATTAATTTTTCTATCTCATCACATTTCTTCTTAATTAAATAAAGATATCCTAAAATATTTAATTTAATTATCATATTCCTTCTATTTTAATTTAATAAACAACTTCTATAGTTTGTTTTATTAAATTATTTATCTCTCTTTTTGCTAATTTCAATAAACCAAAAATATTTAAATAATTCATAAATCAAATCCCTCTATTCACTCACTAATAAAATTAGATTTTTCAAATCTAATTAATGCAACTTTCATTCACGGGAAAAGCCTCGGGGACAAACCTACAGACAATCCTCTCAATCTTTTGCCTCAAATCTTTCATTTCATCTTTCCTAGTGTTTTCATGGGGAGGAAAAATCCTCCATGATTAGCTCCACCTTCTCATCTCTTACTGTTCAAATCTCCAAATTTAATCTCAACCCCTGTTGTGTTACCCTTGTGTAAAACTATTGCCAGAAATCTATATATATAGCCTTCTGAAGCATGAAAAGGACCCTGCGAATTATCATCTTTTATGTAAACTTACTATGCAGGAATACAACCAAGAAACCAAGCAATCATAAGCATTAGCATTATCATTTTAGTATCATCATAGCATCATGGCATTATTAGATTTCATATCACGACAGCATCATTAGTTTTTACTGTAGCTTCCATTTAGCAAGTTTCACATCAGGATAGTTTACAGTAGCTCCATATCACTTAGAAATCATTCTTAATCACCACATCATTACATTTAGCATCCATTCCATTCTCTAGATAGGCATTTTAAATAGTTACGGTGCTTACAAATCTGAGAGCTTCTGTAATTTGATAAATCTTTGGAGATAGGAGACAATGAGACGTCTTCAGTCTTTTTAGTGTTTTATATTAGTTTGATGGCTGATTAATCTTGATATAATGTTTCATTAAGAGATTTATTTAATTGTATTTAGTTTACTTTTTCCAAACTTACATTCTGGCGCCCACCGTGGGCCCGTACCCCATGTTTTTAACAACTTTTTCTAAAAAAATTCATATAGCAATCTGGCGTAATCTGTTTTAGCTTGATCGAAAGATTCTATAGCGCTTATGAGGAAAAGTATAGCACTTTGAAGGATTGTTCTAGCACTTCTAAGGAAAAATATAGTGCTTTGGAGGATTTTTTAGCACTTCAACTCCAGAATCTAACAACAAGTTTTTGTAACATCCAGCATCTGTTTTAGCGCGTTTCTAAAATCCTATAGCACTTCGAGCGATTTGTATAGTACTTTGAGCTATTTCTATAGTGCTTTTGTACACTATTTTAGCACTTCTATGTATTTCATTTTCTGGATCTGATGCATTTGTGGCCAATAAATTTCATTTCTTCGATTGGATTAAAAAGAATCAATCTAGGATAGACACTTCTTTAGTCGGTTTAAAATAAATCAATCCTAGGATAGTCACATTTTCAATTGGACTAAAATTTATCAATCTAGGGTAGTCACTAAACCTTTCAAATTGGGATTTAAAAATGAACACCATGTCTTTTTGTGAAGCAACATTTTCAGTATGAAGCAACATCTTCACATAGATTAGAAAAAATTTCGTTTGGGCTCTAAAATTTGAACAAGTGGTTTTTGTGTTTGAATGGTTGATAGGCATATGGTCTCCCCTTAACTGGGTGATCCAAAAATCCAAACTCATGATTTTTATGCATTTTTCAAGTTTTATTACATCATTTAGAAGGCCTTCCATAGTGGGAAAAAGTACTCACCCTACGGGAACAACCTAAGTGGGTTCAAATCAAAGCCAAGTTTTTCCACCCCACTATAAAATTTAAAGCAAATTTGGGGAAACCCACTTTTTCTGGAAGTGTGCAAGATAACCATCCCTAAAACCTTTGTTCTAAAGGTTGGGAGGTCTCTTGAGGGAGTCTCTTATTGCTTCTCTGAATGGAAACCCTTTTTTTAGAACCTAGATAGTATCCAACCGAGTTAGTAACCAAACATTGTAATACTCATAGTGCACGGGGAGGGAAGAATCTGCCCCCAAGACACTCACCATATAATTTCCAAGGACCATTTGCTCAGGGGATCGAGAAATCTAACCTTGAGTACGCACCTAGAAAATACAAAAACACAAGCGCTCTCTAGGGGGTGACACGGCTGTGTGAGTCGACACAATTTTAAGATGTACGTTGTTGAGTATAACGATGACCTTTTGAATATTAAGAGTGAGTATGTCTAAAGTGTTTTATTGTTTTCAAACCAATGAAAATAGGGCCATGTGTGGTTCTTTTGAACATACACTATCTATTTAGATTACAACTCTTAAAAACAATTGTCTTCATTTGAGTGTTGTGTATTCCAAAATCATTAAAATTTAGATAAAATATAATCCTAAAAAATACAAAATCAAAACTGAGAATACATGATTAGAGATTGGAAAACCACTAATTTTGTCAAAAAATCTCTTGCCAAGAGAATTATAAAGCCCAAGACACCACTTAGTTACAAACGTCTTTTGCAAAGACGACATTTCTTGTATTAGAATAGGAAAACTTTGCTTCATCATAGAACATTCCTCCATAGGTTTCATTATTTTGATAGGGGTTACACTGATGATTATGTTGTAGAACCTTTGACTTCACAAGCCTATATTCAAAGAAGCACTCTTTCACAGGAATCTAACTATAGTCAACGTATTCATCAATCCTCCATTCCACAACCCGCCATAGAATACTCCACCAGACTTGATCAGTTCTTACGATAGAAAAATATTTGGAAACCTTAGGCTGACATCCAAAATCAAGGAGTTACCACCTTATGACCATTTGGAGACCTACACCTCCCATTCAACAACCAGGCCTTATACCACCTATCATACAACCTAGCCTTATACATCTTGAGAATGGCCAAACCAACATTATCAATAGCTTACGGGCATTCATTCTTGAGGAAACATAACACCCCATCAATTTCTTACAACCTCCATCATTCTAAACGAAGAAGAAGAAAAGACAAACATAGCAGTAGGAAGACCCATGTTATTACCTCCTGCCTAGGAATAGATAATAAATAACATTACAATAAGGTATTGAAACCATCATTTAGCATACCTTATGACCATTTGGAGACCTACAACTCCTGTTCAACAACCAGGGATAACCACACCAATATTTCAGCCTGGTAATGTACACATTGAAGGCACTCAAACTGACATCATCAGTAGTTTGAGAAAATTTATTTTTGAAAAGAACGAAACACCCCATCAATTCCTTACAACATCCATAATCTTGGACAAAGAAGAGAAAGCAAACATAGTAGCTGAGAGACCCATATTTCCACCCCCTGCTTGGCATTAAACAAGAAACTATAGCGCTTATGAGAAAAACTATAGTGCATCTGACCTCTATTTTAGCACTTCCAAAGAAAAGTAGAGTGCTTCAACCCTTTGTTTTAGTGCTTCTAAACAATCTCGTGGCACTTCTGTCACAGCAAACCAAACTGTCAGGAAATTCTAGTGTCCAACATTCTAGCACTTTTGATTTATAGCTCAGCACTTCCACAGAAAAACATAACGCTTCTATGCTCTATTTTAGCACATATGCTCTCTGTTTTAGCACTTATGCGCTCTGTTTTAGCACTTATAAGTTCCATTCTGGCACTTACACACTATTTTACGTGTTTACCAGAAATTATAGCGCTTCTACATTCTGTTTTAGCTTTTTTTCCCTCTGTATTAGCGCGTCCACAAAAACAAAAAAAATAGAAAATCTTCCAAAACAACTATTGAACAGATTGACATTAGAAACATAAGATTTTACATGTTAGAAAGATTTTACAGATCAAACAGTGTCCTAAAAACTTGAAACAAAGTAGGTTCTTACAAGTTAAAATTGTTTTCACACAAAAACACTAGATCTTGCAAAATACAAAGTGTCCAAATTATCAAAACAAAACTTGGATTAGTGAGCCAAGTTTCCTCATCAAGATTTTAACATCCTACCATCACAACGCAAAAACTCAGTAATCAAAAACTTTAAATTAGCCTTGTCAATAAAATACATCATTCTATTGGGCTTTTTAAAAATCAAATTGACACTAACACCACATAGAAGATCTAAGTTTAGTGAAGAAAAAAAACAAAAACTTGTATGCCAATCTTAACAAGGTTGCAAAGGAAAAAACTCAGAGAGAAAGAAACTAAAAATCTAAACATGACTGAAGGAAACCCTTTTTTTCGATACCAACAATGTGAAAACAATGAAATAACACAAAAGGATATACATCAAGTACAATAAGACCCAAATTTTCATAAATTAATGGAAAAGGTCTTAGAACAACACATGGAGAAATACCTCTTAATGTTAGCAGAGTTAGGTTCCAAACTTTTGAAATATTTTGACATCAATCGGTTGAAGGAAACATCTAGAACTAATGAGATGAAACCAAACCACACCCAAGGTACGGATCAAGTGGTTGCTTTAATAGATCAAATGCAAATCCTACAGCAACAGGTTCAAAACATGCAAACATGAACCACAAAAAAATATTTATTAAAGGACATTTGTCCTTACCCTTTTCATTTATGTTTGGATATGATACCCTTTCCAAGACATTGTGAGTTTCCTAAATATGACAAATACAATGGAAAATCAGACCCGATTGACCATGTACAGGAATTTAGAACAATGAGCCTCAAATTTGCACAAGAAGATACATACCTCATGAGGTTATTTCCTAGGAGTTTGGGGACCCATTGTATGGAATGGTTCTCAAAATTACAACCAGGGATCAGATCCTTTGAATAATTAGTTAACAAATTCATCTCTCAATTCTCTTTCAACATAACACATGATGTAAACATAAAGGATCTCTATAATATGAAATAGAAAAATGGTGAGACATTTTTATCATTCTTACAATGATGGAGAAAGTTGTTCACTAGGTATCCTTGATCTATACCTGAAGAGGAGAAGATTGAATTATTTATAGATAACTTAAATGATTAGATGATTTATAGACTTGAATTGCAATGTCCCCCAACATTCAAAAAAGTAACTGAGAATGGGCTCAAAATCAAAGAAGCCCTAGTCAAACCAGAAGTGATTAAGCACTATAGTGAAACATCTAACAACGCAAATCACTATGGAAACAATGACAAGACAAAATTTTGGCAGAAAAATAGAAATACTGGAAGCAATGAACCTACAACTGACAATGTAAAACTAGTATTCAATTTGACAGCATCAACTACCAAAGCATATCAAAATGAAAACCAAAACAACAGCCAGGGAACTATTCAAAACAACACCAACAATGGAGAATCACGACCGTCGTACCAAAGACAATCAAATTGACAAAAATTCACTCCATTAGGACAAACATTGGAATCAGCAATGAGAGAACTCATTGTGAACAAACTTATTACTTTACCAGAAGCTCGAAATTGGGAGCCAAAGGTAAAACCATCATGGTGGAATGATGTAGATTATTGTAATTTCCATAAGAATAAAGGGCATAAGACAAACGACTATATGCAACTAAAACACCTAATACAAAACTTGATCATTTTTTCAACGGCATCAACAAAAAATGATCACACTGTATTTACCAATCCATTACGCAACTATGAAAAAGGGGAGTCTTCTTCTAGTGGTAAGGGAAAAAGTATAAACTATGTCTATGACACCACCATTCTTTGCCTTTCCAAGGTAGAGAAAAATGACATTGATACTAAAAAATATAACACAAACAGCAATGAAATTGAACCCCTGAACATAAGAACAAGCGCAGCAACATTTGATAATCAAATCAATGTTTTAAAAATAAGGGAAACACAAGATCATACACAAGTCAATATAATGACAAGGGGGTAGTCCAGAGTAATACTGAAAGGAATTTCCTCCAAAAACAATGCTCCCCCATCACATCAATACAATATCATAGATCAATTACAAAAGATACCCACGCAAATATCCATTTTAGAACTTCTCAATATTTCACCATCACACAAGGAAGTTTTAGAACAAGCTCTAGTAGCTACAATGGTCCCTAATAATTTGGATGTTTTTCAATTCCAAGCCATGCTGGGACATCTCACCACACCTCATTGTTTGTCATTCTCTGAAAAAGATGATGTATCTTTAAATCACCCACACAATGCAGCCTTGCATATAGAAGTTCTCCTCCATAAACACTGTGTTAAACGTGTTCTGATAGATGGAGGAGCTGGTTTATATATTTTTACCTTGAAACTAATTCATGCACTAGGCTATTTTGACAATGCCATTGACACCAAGAGAAAAATAACAATAAAGAAATATGATGAAGAGGAAAGGTATTCCAGAGGGCTTATCATACTCCCAATTTAGGTAGGGTCGATTGTCAAAAACATTGTTTGTTAAGTGTTAGACAAAGATCTAACATACAACATACTATTGGGTCGTCCATGGATCCATGACATGCAAGCGGTACCTTCAACATACCATCAATGTCTGAAACTTCCAGTAAACGGATAGGTCACCATATCAGTTGACAACAACAATCCATAGACTTGCAGCATGTTAAAAGCAACTCAAGACACTTTGATACCTCATAACAGAGAAGTCAATTCTTCTACTTCATCCACTATTGACAGTGAACCCAATTTTATATCTAAATGGGTTGAGAAGAAGAATCTAGAGAAAGAAACAATTGTCGTGGATATATCAAACACCAAAGGTCCTATAAATGAATTATCACAACAACTTTCAAAAAAGGTTCAGATAAAGGAAAAAGGTTTAGGAGAATATTCTCTTGAACAATCTTTGTTCCTATCACAGTTGCTACCATCACCAAAAACATATGGACAGCCCATATTAAAATCCCCAAGTTCATCGCAACCCATCACAGCTCTAAATGAAAGGTTTATAAAAGAAGGTACACTTGAAGATGAGTCGGAAGATAAATCCATTCTCAGTTGGCTATACAAAGATGAGGAAGCATCAACATCAGTGAATGTCAACATCAAAACAGATCAATATGGAAAAGGGAATGCCATTTTAGAGAAAATGGGTTACAAAGGTCAAGGACCAATTGGAAAAAGAAAGGATGGTATTATTGAACCCATTCAACCTCCAACATTACAACCTAAAGACAAAAAGGGATTAGGCTACATAACTAAAAAAAAGGAGGAAAAAGCCCAAAAAGTAGCGGAAATGATACTACAAATCAGAGATGGCTCTGACACAGACTCCAACAAATATGAATGGGATCATCTATCTGCTACATCTTATAATGACAAAGAGGTTGATATTATCCAAGTATATACACCCTTACAAGAGGAGGGACAAGGTTCAATAAATAGAACATTTGTTATGGGATCAACAAATATTGATGACTCAAGTGAAGATGATCAGACATCGAGTGAGTCAGAAAACTTGGAGGTGAGTACTGTCATAGACCTCAAACTTCCTATCACTAACTTAAACCACCTAACCATCATGACACTTACCACAATTGACCTTATTCAATTTGATGGCGTGTTACCTTTAATACACCCCAAACTTATTGACTGGGAACCCACCGAACCTATTCTTATACCAATCTTCTCAAACGATGATGCCATCATAAATTATCTTTGCAGTGACGAAATTGATACAATTACTATCCATAACACTCATATTGATGCTTTACAATAGGAGGGTGCCAAATCTTTTAGTTGCAAAAATGATAACAGGAAAAATAAATTTAATGATGAAAACCTCTCTGAGGTAGCATTAGACTTTGAAAAGACAAAAATAAAGAGCATATCCAACAGTGAAAACCTTTCTGAGGCACTAAAGGATGGAATATTTGACACTCTCCCAGAAAATTATCATGACAAATCATTAGTACTGGTAGAGTCGACACAGTCTATAAATATGGGAACATCTGAAGAGGCAAAGGTCTTACATCTAGCAACATCCATGATAGAACAAGAGAAGTCGGCCTTCACCAAATTCTTTAAGCAGCAACACAAATCTTGCATGGTCTTATTCTGACATGCTAGGATTGGATCCACAACTCCTAATGCATCATCTATCACTACCAAAGGGAATCAAACTATTCAAACAAAAATTGAGAAAGATGCATCCCCACATCGCCCTTATGGTTAAAGTTGAACTAAAGAAATTATTAGATGCAGGTTTTATCAGGTCCATAGGTTATGCATAATGGATCTCAAACATTGTGCTAGTATCAAAACCTAATAATAGCATTAAAATATGCACATATTTTAGGGATTTAAACAAGGAATTCCCAAAGGATAATTTTCCTTTGCCCAGCATTGACATAATTGTTGATCTAACATCAGGACATGCCATGTTATCTATACTGGATGGCTTCTAAGGATATAATCAAATAAAAATAGCACCTGATGATCAAGAAAAGACAACATTCACATGCCCTTGGGGAACATTCCACTGGAATGTCATGCCTTTCGGATTGAAAAATGTAGGTGCAACATATCAGTGGGAAATGACCACAATTTTCCACAACATGATGCATAATTTCATGGAAGATTATGTGGATGGAATCTTAGAAAAATCACACACCAAGGAAGGACATATGGAAATACTTGATAAAATCTTCACTAGACTGGAAAAATTCAATGTGAGGTTGAACTCGTAGAAATGTATCTTCGGGGTGACTTTAGCAAAAATTCTTGGTTACATAGTGTCAGAAAAGGGTATTGAGGTAGATCCATATAAGGTTAAATCAATAATGGAGATGCCACCACCTAAAAACATTAGTCAATTGTGGTCCCTGCAAGGCAGGTTATAGTCCATCAGGAGATTTATCTCCCAGCTAGCAGATACGAGTCATCCATTTAATCATCTACTTCATAAAAATGTTTCATTCAAATGGGATTATAATTGTGAAACAACTTTTGGACAAATAAGGTAGTATTTGGTGTCAGCTCCAATACTCATTCCACCCATAGCAGAAAGACCACTATTACTATATATTGCAACAACTGACATATCTTTAGGAGCTCTATTAGCATAGGAGGATTCTGAAGGAAAAGAACAAGCAGTTTACTACATCAACAGGACTCTCAACGGATATGAAATAAATTATACATTCATAGAAAAGGATTTTTTAGCAGTAGTATATATAACCTAGTAATTGTGAAACTACATGTTGACTCATAAAATTAGGATCATAGAAAAAATAGACCCATTAAAATACCTACTCAGTAAAGTTGCTCTAACTAGAAGACTTGTAAAATGGGTCATGATCTTAAGCGAGTTTGGCATCCAATATATTGATAGGAGAGCTATCAAAGGATAGGTAATAGTAGCTCAACTAGTTGAAGCTCTATTATAGGATCATCATCCAATGAACATTGAATTCCCAGATGCTGACATCATGAATATTACAACACAACAATGGAGGCTTTATTTTGATGGATCATATACACAGAGAGGAGCTAGTGTAGGAATTATATTTATCACACCTCAAGGACACACCATTCCAAGATCTTATAGGTTAATGTTTCCATGTACAAACAATATAGCTGAGTATGAAGCATTGATTATCGGCATCAAAATAGCTATTGAATGGAAAATCACAAAAATGCAAGTGTATGGGGACTCACAGCTTTTCATTTATCAAGTAAATGACGAGTATCAAACAAAGGATGAGAAACTCATGCCTTATAAGAAAATGATAGATGATTTAAAAAAATACTTTATGGATATCAAGTTTGAGCAAATACCAATGGTAGAAAACAAAGTTGTAGATGCCATGGAAACAATTGCATCACTTTTGTAATTATCAGAAAAGAAAGGTCGATATGAGTTTATAGTTGAACAAGTATCTAATCCTGCATATGATAACCCTGATTCACAAACCATATGCCACATAACCAACATTCAACCCTCAAAATATGGAGAGATCTATACTTACCTCAAAGACAACATTCTTCCTCTTGATCTCTCTAGAAACCAAAAGCATAACTTTATCCATCAATCGACACGACATACATTAATTGCTGACATCCTTTACCATCGAGGTCTATATGGTACTCTTCTCTAGTGTCTGGAGTATCATGAATCTGAAACATCCTTACAAGAGGTCCATGAAGTTATTTTTGGGACTCATTCAAGTGGGCTAACCCTAGCTAAGAAACTCCTCCATTTAGGGTATTACTGGCCGAGCATGGAGAGGGAAGTGTATCAATATGTTAAAAGGTGTTAGAAATGTCAGATTCATGGTAATCTAATTCATGCACCGGTGCAAAAGTTACAACCATTCACATCCACATGGCCCTTTTTTCAATGGGGACTAGACCTGGTGGGGAAAATACATCCTTCTTCGTCTAATGGGAACAAGTTCATCATCACAACAACACAATATTTCATAAAATGGAAAGAAGCAATACCTTTGACAACTATCACTAGAAAACAAATTTCATCTTTCATACTCAACTATCTCATCTCTCGATATAGGCACTCAATCAATTATTATAGACAATGGAAGAACTTTTACAAATCAATACGTCCAGGAATTATGTGAACAATTCCATATTCAACATGATTTTCCAACACCGTACCATCCATAGGGAAATGGACAAGCAGAAGCCTCAAACAAGAAAATATTAAAAATAATAAAGAAGATGGTAAATGATGGTGGATGTGATTGGCATGTTAAGTTAAATCCTGCACTATGGGCCTATAGAACCAGCATTAAAACACCAACAGGAGCTACACCATATGCCTTAGTGTATGGATCAAAGGTCATTCTACCAATTGAGGTAGAAATACCATCACTCTGTGTATCACTGAAGGGTCTCATAGCATATGAAGATTACAGAGTTTCAAGGCTACAAGAACTAGAATTACTAGATGAACATCGTCAACAAGTAGTCAATCATTTGAAGGCCTACCAACAAAGAATGTCAATGAGTTACAATCATAGGGTAAAACCTAGAGTCTTTCAAGTTGGAGACTTGGTCCTAAAGGAAAACCCTAGGAATCAGTAGGATAGAGAAAAGAAAGGGAAATTTGAACCTAACTGGTTAGGTCCCTTTGTAATCATATCAATGTATGGATTAGGATCATATCAATCATCTACACCAGAATGGGATATGTTTAATGAACCTATCAACAGTATCCATCTCAGAAAGTTATATACTTCAATCACTTAGTTCATAAATTAGTTTATGAAAATGGTTATGTCGATGAAAACCTGGCAAACAGGCATCCTGGTGATAGAGAAATTTAAAAAAAAAACCAAAATACAAAAATACAAAAAAATCAAAAAGACTAAAAAGTGCAATAAAAACATATAGTGAAAACCTGGAAATAGGCACTATTTGTGATTCGAATCAGCTCTCCCATCTATTTGGACTCATGTCCTAGTCATTGCTTTCACCATCATCATTTTTCCATCTATTATCATATCATATCACATGGTCATGTCTCATCTAGGTAGCTTGGGGGCAACATTTGAAAAACATTGGGGGCAACATAAACATGGAGCTTAATCAAAAGGAAAAACAACGATTGAACAAAAGCAACAGAAACAATGTTCAAAACACAACCCAACATGGAACATCAATCACCATCAGAAGCACATTGGACATCCATATCACAACATAAAATCCAAAAACAAGTATAAAACATAGTCTCAAAAATTCAAAAACGTGTGTCTATTTCAGTCGAACTACGTAGTCTCTATGTGTATAATGTAGGCAAGGATAATCTTTGATCAGCCCTCAAGGCCCCTAGGATAGGTCTTTAGGTTAGTTATATCCAAAATATCAAAAAAAAAATATATCATAAAATCAAGATGGATGATCTAATCTGAATAATGATTGAATACTATAAGAAAATGCAAGATATGTTGTACTTTTGATCATTGTTATCATTTCTTTGGAGAAACTCAATGATGTATTAAACTAGAGAAGCTAGGAAGAAGAAATGGTATTTTCTTTGTCTGTTGTTTGTGAATTAATCATAATTACTGTGTGAATAGTCGTGGGAAGTGCTCTACAAAGTATCATGGATGGAATTCCCATTCACATAGGAAAGTGGTTATTTCTTGTTTTTTTATGCAATAAATTCTTAGGTCATCTCGGTTTAATTATACCTCGATGCTTTTGTTCGCTTGCAATATCAAAAAAAAATCATGAAAGTAGTGCTCAGGTCATCATCGGTTTACATTATACCTTTGATGCTTGTACTCACTTTCAACATTTTAAAAGATCAATGATGATACAAAGCACAAAAGTATAGTTAAAATTCCTATGTTTACATGTCAATTTGCATAGAAAAGTAGACTGCATCCATTAGAGTGTCACATCTAGAGAGTATTTGTTACAAAAATTGGTAAATAATTATCTTTTTTTTCATAATAGACTGAGTATAATTGACATTAACAAAAACATTCTCATGATCATATAGTTACATCATCATATTCATTCACATACATTAAAAACATTTGCATCATCATTTCATCATTCATACATTTCAATCAAATCATTTTACATTCTCATCATATCATAAATTTCAACATACATATATCTATATCATTCCATTTTCATAAAAATACATCATCATCATAACTCATTACATTCATCCATTTATTATATCACATATTCACATATAATCCATCCATTTGATCATAAAGTCCATCAATTTATTACATCATGTATCATTCCACATTCATTTACATCACATATAGTATATCATTTAAACACATCAATCCATAATCATGAATCCATATACATCATGTATCCATATAACATGCATGCATACATTACCATTATTTGCATCATAGATAGAACAACATCATATCAAAGCATACCATCATAACAATAAAACCATCATATAGCATATAGAACATCAAAATAAAATGCATCCATCAAAGAATCATATAGAACACATAATGGACCGTAGAATCTATTGAATCTCATATATATCAAAATCACAACATCAAGTATACAATGATGTGTGAAATGAAGAGAGATAAAACATAAAAAATGGTTGTCTATCAAAATAATCAAAGTGTACATCACATATCAAATGTAATATGGACAACAATCATGTGTTGCTAGCTCTAGATGGTGTAGGCATAGCAGGATCAGGACCCCTACCACCAGAGGAACCAAGATCCCTAGGATCTTTGGGTAGAGGTTGGGTAACACCTGCACTGATAGTCCTGGATCATGACCTAGCAGAATGAGACCTCGCATAAATAACTCTCTACTTAGAGGGCACTGCATCATAATATCTTGCTCTATAAAACTCAATCTCCTCACCAATGCAAGTGACCTCTTGCACGTAATCTGCCAAGGAGGTACCATCTGCCAGTCTCTATAATCTATCGGCAGAAGCCTAAGAACCCTCTATTGGAAACTTGGCCACATCTCTCTCGGTTGTCAATGAAGTAACCTAAGCCTAAGTTGTCTCAGCTATCTATCTCGCTGCATCCCTCTCAGCTGTCAATGTTGCAATATGTGACTGAGCTATGACTAACTGAGCCTACACAACTGAAAGAGTCTCTACATGCAACTCATCCTGTACCTAAATCTGAGCCTAAGTCCACTCTAATAAACCATGAGTCTGAAGAAGCTTCTCCTGAACGGTCTCTAAATCTACCTGAAGATCTACTATTTGTAGCTGCTCTGAAACATCTCCCACAGCCTCCCTCTTACGAGGCATGGTCTCACCAGGAAAATCTAAAGCAGAGCCCGACCCAACTGTAGCCTCTCCACTATCAAATTTCTCATCTCTGATGCTCTCATCTCCACTGCTCTCACTGTTAGGGTTAGAAAGATAGATATCTAACAATTAAATGCAGATTTAAGTAATAAACAGAGAAACTAAAACACACACAGAATAAAATTATAACATAGAGAATTTAACATGGTTCACCCAATCTGGGCTACATCCACCAAATCGCAGCCATCCAATAATTTTATTATCCAGTGCAAAAACCTATTACAATCTTGTGAATAATCATGTTTTTCATCATACTGTAACACCCATCCGAACCCCTTTTTAACAAGCTCAGAAGCTTCCAAATTTTTGGGTTCTACAAAATTGGGATTTTCTTTTTTCGTTGATTTTTCCCTTTTTCGGTGACGACTCGAAAAAGGAAACATGTCGGGGTGTATAGTATACCATGGGCTAGATACAGTATAGCATGATCAGTCGTCACATACCAACACTCACCACCAACATCCTCCTCGCCACCAACATCCTCCTCTACCCCACCATCCTCCTCTACCCCAACATCCTCCTTAGGCTCGACATCTGCCTCATCAACCACATCAACATCCTCTACCTCAACTCCTCCAACATCCTCTCTCCTTCATCTCCGACCATGTGCAATAGGAACATCCTCCTCTGCAGGTAATGGGGCAAGCTCATCTGGAATGGTAAGGTGTGGAAATGGATGCAAAGCGCAATAATCAGCATAATTTGTCATAATGGGAGCCTCAACAATATCTGGCCGAATGTCCCACACAAATGGCTATAAAGCCTAAAACTCCTAAACTGCCACAGCATATGACAAACAAGCCCCCCAATCTACTGTATTCGACTAATGATGATAGTATTGAGCAACATCCTGGGGCATACCCTGTACAATCCCTTACTGTTTATAAACACGTCTAATTAAGAACCTCTCTAAAAATCGATGAGCATGGCCAATCAGGATCATCGATTGACAAAGGAATGGTAGTTGAACATCATCATTGTCCCAATGATCACAATCTAGGTAGGGATTACATGTCACAAACTCTATATCGTCAATGACTCTCCTCCAATACTCTAACTTACCCAATTTAGACTAGGTAAGCTAGCCACTATATCTGAATACATAAGGTCTCATGGGTGGACTCTGTCTAACTAGAACTAGACGTGTGACTACTATGTGCTCCCATGCCCATACCTAAAGAAAAGTAACACTAGCCGATAAACTCCGACCACTAAGATACATAGCTGAATGTAAATCATGACATAAATGGGAAAGTATACACATACCTCAAGCAAATTGAGTGCCATGAGCAACCATTCTCTCTAAAACTTGGCCCCAACCAACTAAGAATCCCTTAGACCTACGATAAGGACTAAGAAATCTGCCGATGAAACCAGCAAGTACTGTCGGAAAAGTGGCATATGCATCAACCATATCATGCCATGGAATCCACTCTCCCACAATACGATCATCCTGAAACACTCTATGAAGAGCATCAGTCCCACCCTACTCTCTCAAATCATATATGGCAACATCTCCAACAATCAGAAGCTGTAAAATTTGCCAGACATCCTCGTGGGCAACTGTCATCTCACCACTAGGAAGGTGAAAGTTGTTGTGCTCACTATGCCACCTCTCAGCTAACGCTATCAACAAACCCTGATTAATCCTAATTTGGGGAATATAAAGAAGAGGAGACAATCCACAATGTGTGATAATAGCCATCTCAGGTTGTGCTAACTGTGGAATGAGATCAAATGTCCAAGGGAAACACTCTCGAACCTGGAGGTTCCCCAATCGCTTCTATTATCATAACAAAATCAAAGTCAATAAATTCATGTCAATCATCAAATAACATCAAAATACCATATCAAATCAAGTCATCTCTTGGTGAGATTTTGATCAAAACTCATGAGAACACATCATTGAACCTCACCTATCATGAGGTCAATCATCAATGCAACAAATCAGCCTGACCTATCATGAGGTCATCATCAATGCATCAAATGAACCTTGCTTATCATGAGGTATTTCAATCATAATTATTCCTCACCTATCATGAGGATAGTTATCATCAAAACAAACATCAGACATCACCTATCATGAGATCAGAAAATCATGTATTTGATTAGACAAATCATTCATATCAAACCAACAACTGATATGACCAGAAATCAAGAACATCAAGAAAAAATTGACAAAAATTGCAACACTCTGATTTAAATGTGATTAAAAGGACATTAAAAGCATTAAAACAAAGACATACACCATTTCACCAGATAAAAGCGCTATTATAGATGAACAAAGTGCCATTTTATTTGGTCAAAGCGCTAATATTTTTCATAAAAGCACTAAAACTCGAAAAGCGCTAAAACAGGAAGTAAAAGTACTACGGAATCCAATAAAAGTGCTAAAATTTTGAAAGTGCTAATACATTTTACAAAAGCGCTACAATGACTAACCTAAGCGCTAAACTTTGAAAAGCGCTAACCTAGCCTATAAACGCGCTAAAATAGACCTTGGAAGCGCTAAAAGTCCTAAAGCACTAGAACAGACCCTAGAAGTGCTACAACGGGATTGAAAAGCACTACAATGGAAAATATAAGCACTAAAACGATTTTAAATTGAAAAATCTAAAAAATACACAAAAAAACAAGAAAATGCACGAAAACCAAGGTAAAATAATGAACATATTGGAGGTCCGAACGTGGTCAGCCGCTGATGTCATCAAACACGCTCAAAACGGTGGGTTTGATATGGAATCGACATCTTGCTCCAAGTAGCACTTGAATCTCTCTCACAAGTTTTCAAAGGTCACAATGTGCAAATGATTTTGAAAAAGGCCTTTTTAACCTTTTATAGGTTATTTAAAAGGGGATTTTTTTGAGATTAATTTAATTTTTAAAAAGGGGGGATTAATTGAAATTCATCCAGGACCACTTCCTACATATATTATCGACAAATAATATATTTTTATCATCAAATCTATATCAAATCATCAGAAAATCATAAAAAATTGAATATTTCAAAAAAAATCAAAAAAATCAAAAATTCATTAGTTTATCTCCCAAGGGGGCATATATCCATCAATCGCTTGAAAACATGTCTAGGGCATTCTAAAAAAATTTCTTAGTTGATACTAGCAACAACAACACAAAATTTTCTTCGAAGCAATGCGTAAACACATCACTTCAAACAGGGGCAAAATATAGACACCTAAAATTGGTGTGGAGAATCTAATTAATTAAATATGATTCATTTGATTAATTAATCCTAAATTCATCTACTTAGTAAATAAATAGAAATATTTATTTATATTAAGTTCACTATTAATTTTTCTATCTCATCACATTTCTTCTTAATTAAATAAAGATATCCTAAAATCTTTAGTTTAATTATCATATTCCTTCTATTTTAATTTAATAAACAACTTCTATAGTTTTTTTATTAAATTATTTATCTCTCTTTTTTCTAATTTAAATAAACCAAAAATATTTAAATAAATTCATAAATCAAATCCCTCTATTCACTCACCAATAAAATTAGATTTTTCAAATCTAATTAATGCAACTGGCATTCACAGGAAAAGCCTCGGGGACAAACCTACAGGAAATCCTCTCAATCTTTCATCTCATCTTTCCTGGTGTTTTCATGGGGAGGAACAATCCTCCATGATCAGCTCCACCTTCTCATCTCTTACCATTCAAATCTCCAAATTTAATCTCAGCCTCTATTGTGTTACCCCTATGCAAAATTGTTGCCAAAAATCTATATATATAGCCTTCTGAAGCATGAAAAGGACCCCGAGAATTATCATCTTTTATGTAAACTTACTCTACAGGAATACAACCAAGAAACCAAGCAATCATAAGCATTAGCATTATCATTTTAGTATCATCATAGCATCATGGCATTATTAGATTTCATATCACGACAGCATCATTAGTTTTTATTGTAGCTTCCATTTAGCAGGTTTCACATCAGGATAGTTTACAGTAGCTCCATATCACTTAGAAATCATTCTTAATCATCACATCATTACATTTAGCATCCATTCCGTTCTCTAGATAGGCATTTTAAATAGTTACGGTGCTTACAAATCTGAGAGCTTCTGTAATTTGATAAATATTTGGAGATAGGAGATAATAAGACGTCTTCAAGATTTTCAATGTTTTAAATTAGTTTAATGGCTGATTAATCTTGATATAATGTTTCATTAAGACATGTATTTAATTGTATTTAGTTTACTTTTTCCACACTTTCACACTTTTCTAGGGTTTTATCAATTAACTAAGCATAATAAATATAATTTTAATCATAATAAATCTTAATCCTTGCCTTATTTGGAGTGTTGTAAAGTTTTGTAACACACTTTCACATTCCTCTAGTATTTTCATTAATAATTTGGCTTTCTTATGCTTTAATGGCCCCATTATGCATCCACGGGCCTTATTTATGTGTATTTTTTAGAATAATCCCGACAAAAGGCATTTAAAACATCAAAATCCTGAAAACTCACCTCAAATTCCTAAGGTGGGACTCATTCGCCATTATGGGCAAATGAGTCCACTTAGGTGGGACCCATTTGCCCAGGGTGGTGAATGAGTCCCCTTTAACTTAAAATTCAAATTTTATTTAAAATTATAGTGGTTTTTTATTCTCGAAGATCTAAGGTCGTCCTATAGTGTTGTAAGTTTGGGAATTATTGTATAAATGAGTATAAATACAAGTTTATTTCTCTCATTTCATCCTATCAAGCAGTCAAATATTCATGCATATAGTTCACAAGAGCATTCAAGGCATTTTAAGGGCAGATTATCAAGTATTCGAAAGAATTCTTCAAGTGTCTTTCATCATGTCAAAGATTGCTTGCATCATATTGTTTTAGAGCTAACAATTATGATGTAGGATTTGTGTTTCAAGCAAGCATTGCATTCAAGATCTATCAACATCAAGCTATATTTCAATTCCTCATCCATTAGAGCCATTACTTACATGTTTGCAACACTTTATTGCAAGGGTTTCGTGAGTTGCAACATCATTATTTGTTCATTCATCATTCTTTATTTTATTTCATTTTATTTCAAGGGTTTAATTACCAACAAGGGGTTTGACCAAGGAAAACCCCTATTCGTGCTAACCCCACAAAATGTTTCCCTCTCTTTGCATATGATTTATAGGTCTAGGTTGCAGGTTTATCAAGGAGCAAGATTGGAAAAAATTTCATCAAGTTGTCAAAATAACTAAAAGTTTTCAAAGTTGCAAACAAGCCTTGGAGAAGCTTGGAGAAGGTTTACATGCTGAATTTTGTAGTTTCAAACTAGGATCTAAATCAAGAACAGAAGAGTAGACTAAGAGCTACATAATCAAGTTTTTAATTTCTAGAAATATAGAAGTGGAATGATTTTCCACTATTGGTGAATGAGTCCCACTATACCTATTTGTTAGGGATTTTTGTAGATTTGAGTAGCCATTTGTTTGAAACCTGTTTTGGCACAGTTTACCCAAAACTGGACTAATTCACCCAGACTGGTGTATGAGTCCTAGTTAGCATTAGTAGCATATTTTTCAAGATTCCAAACCTTCATTCTACCTCCTTCAACTTCCTAGGTGCACATTTCCAGTTTCATAATTTTTTGTTACATTTTACTTGAATTTCTAGGTCATTTTGCATGTCACGCTGTGTTTTCCAACATTTTGTCTTTTCTAGGTTTACACTTGATGGTGAATCCTCATTATCTATTATCATTTCCCTAGAACCTTCCCTCTTTTCATATTTCAATCTCCTTTGCATTGAAATCTCAAGGGTTCGTTCTTGAGTGAAAGGTTGAAAAATTGGAGTGTCTCTCTCCTTTTAGGTCCAAAACCCTAAAAGTGAAAGAAATCACCTCTCCCCACATTTTTCTTTATTTCATTTTGGTGAACCTGCATATAGGGCATCATATTTTTTATTTGGAGTGCATTTACATCCTAGATTTAACTTGCATTAGCATTGCATTGGGTTTTGCAAATTGTTTAATTTGTATTCTAGGGTTTCAAAATTTTCATTAGTGAAAAGCTCATTTAGCTTGCATTAATACACTTAATTTCATTGAAAAACCATAAAATTGTTCTTTTTCATCTTATATTTGCATCAAAAAACATAAAAAGCATAAAATTCAATTCTAAAATTCTAAAAAGTTTCAAAAAAAATAGTACCTAGACTCATTCGCCACCTTGGGTGAATCAATCCCTTTGCATATTTTTCACTGAATTTTCTATCATTTATAGTTAAATTTATAAGTTTCTATTTGTTTTTTTTGCATTTCAATTTTACTTTCCAGAATTTTAGTTTTAAGCAATTCATTCTTGTTAGCTTACATTGCATTTGCATTCACCTCGCATTTAGTAGCCTTTGCATGAGTGTTTGGTGTCATATTGCTAATAGGTCTTATTGGGAAGAAGTTTGAAACTCACAGAATCTCGCGATAGCACAATCGTTGTGGATCTTGGGTTATCTAGAGCTTCCACTCCTAGTATTGATACTAGTACACTAGGCATGGATAACACCCCTAGCAACTCTTTACCTTTAGACTGCATGCAAGTTGAAAAAAGGAATGATAGTATCCCACACGAAAACATATTTCACATTCATGAGGGCCTATTAAACTTACAACTGCAATTCCTACAATAGAAAACATGCATTGCATGCTTGAAAGTGAAGATGGCCTTGACCTTGTGAAAAACATAGTGCAAATCTTTGGAAAGCATCTTCCTACAACCACTAGTTGTCATTTATCCACAAGGAATGTTGCAAGCCAAGGAGGAACACAAATTCCTCCTCTCACAACTATAGCCTCAATCCCTACCTACACCACTCCCCAAGTCACAACAACAATGCAACAAGTTAGTAATATGATTCCTTCCTTGGGTATTCCTACTAGCATCCCTAGTTCCTATGTGGCATTGCAAGTTTATATCTTCTACCTTACCACCTATAAGCATTCCATTCACTTGTCCTACAACCACATACACTCCATCACCTTCAATTCCATTCTATAACACAAGAATGACTCTTTCATAACACAACTATTCCAAACTATTTCATCCCTTGAAAAGCAAATTTCCACCATCAAAGAAAACCAAAATGGTCCACCCACATACTATGTCAAAAGTAGTCCATTGTCCTTGGAGATATTGTAAACATCGATGCCACAAGGTGTAGAGGTTCCTAGATTTGAGAAGTATGGAGGGAAGGGATATCCTTCTAACCATTTTAATTCCTACACTTCCTTATGTAGTGACTTTGTCCTTGATGATAAACCATTGACAAAACTTTTTCCTAGATCCTTGAAAGACACTGCCTTGGAGTGGTTCTCTTCCTTACCAAACAACTCAATTTGTTCATTCAATGAAATTTTTGAGGAATTTTTAAATCATTTCCAAGTGCACATGACTCCCAAGATGACCTTGGCCAATTTGATGAGATGCAAGCAAAAAGAGGATGAAAAGATAATTGATTTTATCCCACACTACCAATCGCTTTGTTCCCAAATCAATGTCCAGGTCCCCGACCCACACCTTCAAAAGATGTTCATACAAATTTACAAAGAAAAATCCAATATAAATTGACTATGATGAAATTCCCATCCTTCATGCACCTATGCACTGCCCTCCGTATTATCAAAATTTGATTATTAGTCGAGATACAAGGTCCAATTCTAGCCTAATTGAGAGCTCCAAACCCGCAAACCAAAACAATTCCCAACCTTTTAGAAAACAAAATAAATGGTTCCTTCAATTCAACCCCCCTCAAAAAACAACTCAAAATGTCAACAACCAAGTATCTACTATGAAAACCATGGTGCCCTTTACTTATGGTGATCCAAAAAGTCAATTCACTCCCTTACCCGATACCCTTCATAACATAATGTCCCAACTACTAGAACAATAAATGATTACCTTTCCACCCGTTAAAACACTTGAACCTAATAAGCCTTTACCCCTGAGCTTTAAATTCCATGCTTATTTCCACTATCACCAACAAAATGGACATGAAACAAAACATTGTAAGCATCTTAAACATCTTGTGCAAGACCTTGTTTATTTTGGCCATTTATCCATTGGAGGTGTTAGCGACCAAGGCAATAATTCCATAGCTCCTTTGAACCAAAATTTGTAGATTTTTACCAACCCAATGCCCAAACACAATGTTTCATTTTTCAAAGCCAGTGAAACTACAAAGAATGATGTGATGAATGTTGATACAGATGATGAAAACAATGCTTTGTTATAAACAAGTCTATCAATATCAATCCTATGGATGAAATTATAGGGGTGTAGACATCATCCCTCATAAGGGCCAACCTAAGAATCCTCTTGACATTGCTTTCTCCTCTAAGGATATACTTAAATATTTTCTTGATGGTCCTCTCTACATAGTTGGTCAAATCAATGACAAGCCCACTAATGGGATACTAATAGATCCTGCCTATGGAGAGAATGTGATCACCGAGGAATTCTTACTTTTGCATGAACTCTATCAAAATGAATATGATAGACCAAAAGCATGGATCAAGAAACACAATGGCTTTGTTTGCCCTAGGATAGGATCGATTACCCTACCATTACAAATAGGGCCAAAACTATTAGATGTTACATTCTCCATCATCCCGCAGTTGGACCAATTTCGTGTGAAGCTAGGCCACCCATGGCTTTGCTCCATGAAAGTTGTCCCTTTGGTTGTGCACAAATGCTTAAATCTTCCCTTTGAAAATGGAATATTTACTATCCACCATAGCGGCTTTAACCCCTTGTCTTCCAAAGGAAACTTTTCCCTATATTCCTTTTGGCCCGAACCCATGGAACCTATAAAACCTTGAGAAGACTTATTTTTCATGTCCTATTAAAAGTTAAAGGAAAAGAAGATAGCATAACTATCTCTCCAAAAAATTTCCTTGTCTACCTCTGAACCTCCCATCATAGATGAAATCATGCTTCAACCTAAACAAGAGCCAAACAACCAAGACCAACCAAAAATAGAAACTTCACCTACATCATCCAAAAGACCAAGAGACAATGAAAACAACCCCATCACACCTCCTAGAATAAAACAAGTATACAAAGAAAAGGAGAAAGTGCATAAAAAACCTCCTATGGTTCCTTCTGTTCCTCCCCTTAGGGAAGAAAAGCAACCTATGGTTGATCAACCCGCTCCTACACAAACACAACTTGAAAAAAAAACCAAAATAAATAGAGGTGCTTGAAAGAATATATGTAGATGTCGTGCCCTTGCTCCTAAGTTACATGAAGAGTTAAATAAAGAAAATCAAAATATGAACTTTACCAAATCAATGCATGATGACCCTCCTCCCCAACCAAAATAAAATGATCCAATACAACAATCACAACAAGATTTGAACTCTTCAATGGAAATTATCATTCATCCTCCTATTGTGATTAATTTAGATGACGATGAGGAAATAGCTAAATTCGACGAAGAGGTGTATAATGAATTGAGCACATTGTTTTCCTCTTCCATGATCTTACATGACAAAACTCCTATAAATAGTGTTGAACCTAGTGCTTCTCCTAGTTTGGCACTTGATCTTGTCCCTTTGACTAGTTTCCTACCCTTGGAATACACAGAACATGATTGGGAGGTGGATGACTTGCTCATAGGTTGACTCGCACTTGCCTTACTAGTATTTTGCATTTTCTTTTTCTTTTTGTCTTTTTTTTTTGTGATTGCATGTGCGTAATGTGATCCCCTCTGATGTTTTGTTTGATTTTCTCTCTTTTTGTGATATTCTTCTATTTGTACCTTCATTCTTCTCTATTTCATGCATCACTTTTTCTTTTCATCTTTATCCTTTTTCTTGTGTTTTCCTTTTTGGGATGATGCAAGGCATCAAGACATTCATGTCTCCTTCATGTTGAACCAAAAGATTTTTATTTTTCTTTCACCTTTTCCTTTTTCCTTTTTCTTTTGTTTTCCTTTTGGGGATGACACGGCCGTTGAGACACCCTATGTCTCTTCCATGTTGACCCAAAAGGCTTTCTTTTCCTTTACCTTTTCATTTTCTCTTTTTGATTTTTTCTTGTGTTTTTCTTTTGGGGATGATGCAAGGCATCAAAACATTCATGTTTCTTCCATGTTGACCCAAAAGGTTTTTCTTTTTTTTCGCTCTCTTTGTGTCATTCTTCTAGTTCTATGTGCATTTGGGGGATGATGACAGTTCCAAGCTCTATAAAAAAATCATTGCAGCAAAGAACATACTAACCTCAAATCCATAGATCCCTTATGTGTTTGCTATTTTCATTTTGGGGGAAACCCCTCTTCCTTTCCTTTTTCTCTCACATGGTGCTACTCTACTCAAACACATATGACTTGGAATAGGGCTTTCCAAGTTGTCTCTCATGTATTCTTTCTTGTTTGCATTTTCATTTGCTACTTTAAAGTAATTTCTCATAGTATGGTGTTTAGAAATTTCTTTAAAGTGGGGGCATACATTGGCATTATTCTTTTGCATTTTCATTTTCTTGGTTCTTAATGCAGCCTTCTTACTTCATACGATGTGTTTGTTTCTTTGTGGATGAAATTGGGTGTAATTTCCTTCATGAGTGTGACCTCTCTCAGCATATTACATTCATCTTAGTGGCTCGATGTGTCACATTGCATCCCCGAAGTTGTGAATCTTCTATTTTTTGATTGGTCCTCTCTTGGATACGTTAGGCACAATGTTCCCTAAGTTAAAGACCTCACATCAACTAAGAAAGACTCCTTTGAACATTCTTTGCATATTGCATTTTGCATTTTTTGTTATATGGCCACCTTGCATAATATACCTTGCATGCTTGTGGAGCCATCAAATTTGTTCATGAGCTCCAAGCATACAAAGTTTTTCTTGTCTCATGAAGCTCAAATAATCATTTTTGTGTGGCACCTCATTAAAGTTATCAAGAGATATAAATTTGGAATGGTAGAGCGGGAAGCCCAATTTGAGGCATGACTTTCCCCATAGCCACTTGCATATGTGTGAGTGCATACCAACCATGAGTGTATGTTTCTCACCTTTTAGGACTTCTCACCTAGAAAATAGCTAGGATTTCCGTTGCCTCAGAGCGAGTATGCATTTTTCAAGACAAACAGCCTAGATCTAATCCACATCGAGTTGGAAAAATGGTCAAAGCTTGATCCAATTCTTTCTTTCCTTTTCTTTTCTCTTTTTCATCTTTGGCAGTGTATGATCATCCTTGTTGTTGTTATTTATATCATTTTCATGTGTGTTCCTTTGTTCTTATGTTTGGTTTGCCATGGCATCTTGATCCTGGGGGCTTGATCACCCCTCTTGATTGTTGTTGTCTCATCTTTCTAGAATTGGTTCATTGGAACCCATCTTGGTGTGTGTTTGTCTACTTTGGTGTGAGTTTAAAGTAGGTTCATCCTCTCACTAAAGTGGGAGCTAAATGTAGTGTCAAAAAAAGGATCCTTTGACCTTTTTTGCACTCGTTTGGGTCCTTGTGGATTTTGGCTTAATGCTTCCTCGATTTATTGTTGTAATGTGGATAACACATTCACATTAGGTCTTAGGCCCTTTTTAACTAATGGAACTTAATTGTGCCTTACAAAAGTGTTGTGAAGTGTTGTAACACACTTTCACACTTTTCTAGGGTTTTATCAATTAACTAAGCATAATAAATATAATTTTAATCATAATTAATCTTAATCCTTGCCTTATTCAGAGTTTTGTAAAGTGTTGTAACAAACTTTAACATTGCCCTAGGCTTGCTATTAATAATTTGGCTTTCTTATGCTTTAATTGGCCCCATTTTGTATCCATAGGCCTTATTTGTGTGTATTTTTTAGAGCAATTCTAACAAAAGGTATTTAAAACATCAAAATCCCAAAAACCCACCTCAAATTCCTAAGGTGGGACTCATTCACCATTATGGGTGAATGAGTCCCCTTAGGTGGGACCCATTCACCCAGGGTGGTTAATGAGTCCTCCTTAACTTAAAATTCAAATTTTATTTAAAATTCTGGTGGGATTTTATTCTTCAAGATCTAAGGTCAACTTGTAGTGTTGTAATTTCAGGAATTATTACATAAGCAAGTATAAATACAAGGTTCTTTCTCTCATTTCATCCTATCAAGCAATCAAATATTCATGCATATAGTTCATAGCAACATTTGAACATTCACAAGAGAATTCAAGGCATTTTAAGGGAAAATTATCAAGCATTCAAGAGCATTCTTCAAGTGTCTTTCATCATGTCAAAGATTGCTTGCATCATATTGTTTTAGAGCTAACAATTGTGATGTAGGATTTTTGTTTCAAGCAAGCATTGCATTCAAGATCTATCAACATCAAGCTAGATTTCAAGTCCTCATCCATTCAAGCCATTACTTACATGTTTGCAGCACTTTATTGCAAGGGTTTGGTTAGTTGCAACATCATTATTTGTTCATTCATCATTCTCTATTTTGTTTCAAGGGTTTGACCAAGGTAAACCCATATTCACTAACTTCACAACATTTTTCCCTCTATTTGCATGTGCTTTGCAGGTCTAGGTTGTAAATTTATCAAGGAGAAAATTTGGAAAAGTTGTCATCAAGTTGTCAAAAAAATTCAAAGTTGTCAAAGTTGCAAACAAGCCTTGGAGAAGCTTGGAGAAGGTCTATAGGATGAATTTTATAGTTTCAAACCTGGATCTGAATCAGGAACAAAAGAGTAGACTAAGAGCTATAGAATCTAGTTTTGAATTTCTAGAAATCCAGAAGTGGATTGATTTGCCACTATTGGAAAATGAGTCCCACTATACCTATCTATTAGGGATTTTTGTAGATCTGAGTACCCATTTTTTTGAACCCTGTTCTAGCACAGTTTACCAAAAAGTGGACTAATTTTCCCAAACTAGCGTACGAGTTCCCGTTAGCATTAACAATAATTTCTTTAGGATTTCAGACCTCCATTATGCCTCCTTCAGCTTCCTAGGTGTACATTTCTAGTTTCGTTGTTTTATGTTACATTTTACTTGCATTTCTAGGTAATTTTGGATATCACATTGTGTTTTCCAACATTTTGTCTTTTCCAAGTTTACACTTGATGGTGAACCCTCATTAACTGTTATCATTTCTCTAGAACCTTCCCTTTGTCATATTTCAATATCCTTTGCATTGAAATCTGAAGGGTTTTTTCTTGAGTGAAAGGTTGAAAAATTGGAGTGTCTCTCTCCTTTTAGGTCCAAAACCCTAGAAGTGAAAGAAAGCGCCTCTCCCAAAAGATTTCTTCATTTTAGATAGCTAGGGAGCTTTGGTGATGGAATATATGGCACAAATAATTTCTGGCAAGTAGCCCAAAATTGTGAGCAACAAGCATATCTAGAACTCCACCTACACAATCCTCATTCCTTTTCAATGTGTATTAGTAGCCCCTCTTCAACATAGGGCATAATAGATCTATTCTAAAATTGTGTTCCATTGAATTTCTATATTATGTCACTAATTAGATGAATCAAATGCACTTTATCAATACCCATGTTCATTTCTAATTTGCAACCCTAAATGTTTGAATTTTTTTAACCAAAAGGAAATGGAAATACACCTATAATTACTCATAAGATCTCTTTACCACTCTCTTGCATTCTAATAATCATTGTGAATAACATAACTATACCTATAGAAAATACCCATTGTCAGTCAAATACATACAATTAAAGAAAATGCACATATTTTCTTTGTGAGAAGCATGGTAAAACCCCTAACATGTTGAATCAACATAAACAACAATAAATATACTTGTATATATCACCTTGACACTGTAATTCAAAAAAGAATGTGTAGATTCATTATTTGAATATAGAAAGATTGCATCAAAGAGAAGAATTAGTAAAGCTTCAAGGGAACAAGCCTACAGTCTGGGTAAAGAAAGACTGCGGCCAGATGAAGAAGCAATTCTAAATCAAAACATTCTATTGTAGGGTTGATTCCAGGCCTACTATATCATAAGCCCTTTGGATGCTATCAAAGCAAGCAGAAAATAACCCTATTTACTATCAGTACAGATAACATCCAATGTCGAGACCATTCGGAGATTGCAAAAGAGCCCCTACAAAAGTGATATGGAGTCGGGTATTTTAGAGTGAGGAGTTGGAGCCAAAATGAACGAATATAACTAGGTGCCCATTTTGAAATGGATGCGAAATTTAATTCAATGTGTTTAAATGAATCTCAGCCATTAATCATTTTCCACCATTTTTGGGTTGTTTTTTGCATTTCCCTCCAAACTCATCCTCACTTATTGAAAATATGGTTTCGATGAGGGTTTAAGAGTATGTTTATTAAAATGAAAATTATGGTGAAGATCCTAAAATGAGCACATTTAGGTTTTAACATTATGTTATCAATTTATATTAAACATATTAATATTTTAATATTTAAATTAAATTAATAAAACTTCTTTAAAAAATTTAATATTTTTATATTAAATACTTGAATATTTTTTATATTTTAATAGTTTTATAAATATTATATTATATTAAATTATATTATATATATTATTATATTGTAAGAGAGGGGGACTAACCACATCAAGGCTTCATGTCATGAACAACTAAGAGCAGAGTACTGCCCTAACTTGTCTCACTCTAAAAGATTCCTTGGGGTAAGGATCAAGAATGGTGAGCACTATAATGTACTTCTACCACTCTACATATCTTAGACTTAGGTTTTGGCTACGCGAGTTGGTTTTTGGAGTTGATACTGTGTCTCAGACAACTCTTTGTCTGAGGACGACAGCGCAGTTCTAGGATGATAGTGTGGTGCATTGGTATCTCTTTGGTGCACTAGCATCTGTATGGCTAGAAAATAACGAGTTCAACAAAAACTGCCAAAAGACCTACTAACGGCCTAGCTAGTTAATGTAGATGGTAAAAATAGAATAATAAAGTATAGGAAATACATAATAAAATGATAAAGCAAGTAAATAAGAACTAAGGTGACGAAGATGATCTCACCAATGTGTCAGTTCACCAACTAGCTCCACATGAATTTTCACCTACACACACACATGAAGGGGAAAATTGTTGTGGCTATATATGGGCATGCCTCAGTCAGACATCCATTTTGGTGTTTCCACCTCCACGGAAAACTAGAAAGCAATGAAGTAGAATATGTGATAAAGGAAAGAAAAGAGAGCAATACACACTAAAAAAAAATACAATGCTACATAACCAAATCACAAAGGAGAGGAGTGAAAATTTACCACCTCCACCTAAAATCTCACTAGCCAATGGAAGAGATATGGACTTAGAAAAGTCACCACAACCGCAACTATGATGAAGGGAGGTCTCGCAAGACTCCAAGCCCATGCTTCTATGGCTTGCTTCACACTTGTAATGTGGAGTTGATGAAGTGTTGTTGCAATGGAGTGCTAAAATGTTGCTTGAGAGTGAAGTGAATGCTTAGAATGCTCAAGAGAATTACTATAGAATGCAAGAGAATGGATAGAAGATGAAATGAAGTGAGAATGGGTGAATTTGAAGGAAAAATGAGGAAGAATCTGCCATTTTTGGGTTGGTTGTTCGAAGAGGGACATTACAATTCTACCCCAAGTGGGTGTGTAATGCCTCTGCCAACTACAGATGCAGGAATCTGTCAAGGATGACAATGCACCATGTGGATGTTTGCACACTGTGTGTGCATCCCTAACAAATATTCTCTCATTGACACAATGTACAAATTCCAAGTGGACAGAACGCAATTGGGTAATGTGGAATTTCACCTTTGGATTTTATTTTCTAAGGTGAGGGTGTGTGAAAGAGGAATTTGCGTAGGGGGTGAAAATTCGCTCCTATACATTTTTTCCTCTACCTTAGTGAGCACAAGTATTGATGAGTGCTTCAGTAAAGTAGATCAAAGAGTTAGTAGGGTTAGAAATTTATAGTTGAACCATCAAGGAAGTAGGCTACAATCTAGTGAGCTCAAAAGTGTAGGATAGGAAAAGGACTCCATGGGTACTCTCCCTGAGGAGTTTTGAACAAAATACTTTATAGCCCCACAAAAATATGAAGCTACACAAAGTACACCGAAGGCCCTCGGACCAACGATGGACAAATCCCATAGGATAAAAGCATCTCACAAGCCTACAGACCTACAAGGAGGAAACCCCCAAGATCTCTCACATGAAGGAATCCCTATGAAGTAAGTGTCTTACAGGTCCAAAGACCTACAAGAAGGTGACCCCCAAGATCTATCACATGAAGGAATCCTAGAGAAGTAAGTGTCTTATAGGCCTATGGACCTACAAGGAGGTGTCCCCCAAGTTCTCTCAGATGAAGGAGACATAAAGAAGTAGACTTCGTAGAGTTGGATTGGAAAGTAGCCTTACAAGCGCACCTGCAAAGTGACATGTTTACCTACAGATAAAACATGCCCAAAAACAAAGTAGCCATGCAAGAAAATAAGTGGACAATCACCTAGACCATCAACAAGTTGGAAGGCTTTCAAAGGGGTCCCTCAGGAACCCAACATGAAGACGGGTCCACTCAAGGGACGCACTATTTGAAAGTGCAAAAGAGATGTTTTTTTCTCAAATCGATTCATCACCAAGGAATCCTTTCAAAAGATGTTCTTTTCATCAAGGAATTTGAAAGGAAGAAAATGCCCCATCGCGAGGGGAAGTTCAAAGTTGCTCCCACCTCAGAGGAAAGTTTTCAAGTTCTTTCCTTGTGAACCCATGATGAAGGAAACATGTTCCATTAGGGTTCCAAGTCAAGAATGTGATTCTTGAAAAAGTTTGGAAATATTCTCGAGAAAAGATTTGTTGGCAACGAATGCATTTTCTAAAAATTGAAGTGTCATAGAAATGGCGTTGTCAAACATGAGATGGACAACTCAAGAAAAGAAGAGAGAATGATAAGAAATGAGAAAAAGAGAAATAATTACAAACAAATGACACAAGGGGATTGGTTTCATAGGGTCAGATCTGCTCATGCTTATATAAATAATAGTTAACTTCAGTGCAACATGAAACATCATCAATCCCCACCAGATCAGGAAGAATGCACCGAAAACAAAGTAAAAATAAAAAAATTGGGTCAACATGGAAGGGAAACCTAAATGCACCCAACACTTTGCATCATCCCCAATTTTTTGAAAATCAAACACAAACATGGAAGAATGATGATAGAAATAGAAGAAGGTTCATGACACAAAATCACTCCTATATTCAAGCACCAATAAGGGTGACAAGGGTCATCCAAGAACACATAGAACAATCATAGGGGAATACATCACACACACACACACACATACATCTAATCTAAAGATAAAGAAGAGGCATCCCCCTAACACTTGTTGACCAAGAGGTTATCCACTTCCCAATCTAGATCATTATAAGGGGAAGAAGGACAAGCTTGCAGTGGTGGAATATTAAGGGGAGGAGCTTCTAACCCTCCTGCAACAAGGGCTAAGGAAGAAGGCCCTACAAGGTCTTCTCTATTGGGATCTTGTGGATCTATGGTCAATGACTTTGTGAAGATCACTGACAAGGCTAGGACCTTGTCCATAGAGTTAAACATTCACCTTACTGGAGTTCCATGTCGTACCTCAATGGATGGAGGGGACTACACCCGAGATTCACTGCTTGCTTCATTGAGTGACCTCGGAGAGGTGAAAAACTCAGGGGAAGCAGGGACTTTCTTTATTACTAGGATGAGACAAGCTAACACAGGACCACCCCTTGGAGAAGGTGGGCTCCTCTTACGCCCTCCATTGTTGGAAGGGCCAACCTCTATCTTCTACTTTGTAGGGGAGTGTGAACTTCCCACAAATGAGGCAAGAGGTACAGAGGAGGAGGAGGAGAAAAATATGATGGATACCACTGATGTATTCGACATATCCATAGGTTTATGGAATGGCAGGATGTTCGGGAGGGACATCAACAAGGGTGGCTCAATTGAAGGAGCAATGAACACCTTCACCTTTTTGGGGTCAGGTGCACTCATAGCAAGAGCCAAAAGTGAGACTGAACTAGATTGAATGGAAGTAGAGGGGAGGAGAGAGGAGGACATAGGAGGAGGCCCTAAAGCAAGGGTGGCCATCTCCTCTTCCTTCTTTTGTAAAGCAGACTGCTAAGCCGCAAGATCCTTTCAACAATGCTTGCGTTCATGTGCAAGGTAGTTTTTGTGACTCTTTGAGCTAAAGGATAGAAGCTGCGAAGGGATGAAAGACTCCTGCTCAACCATAGAGGTGCCCATCACAGTTATTTTTGACAGAGGGATAGGCTCCTAAACTGGAGCAGGAGGAGCATGTTGAGGAACAACAGGGGGAGTCAACTCTAGTACCTCAAAGGTGGGCCTTTTCCTATTTACTGCTTTGGGAGCAGAAGTGGTAGGAGGCTGCAGAGGCCAAGACATAGAAGATTCCCCATGTGGACCCTTTCTTCTGCCATATCGAATGGGCCTAGGCTCTATGGGTAGAACATGAAGCTCAAACATGGGACACTTATGCTTTCTCCAAGTGGGCACCATTTGATTCTCTCACAAGCATGAAACAAAATTTTATGGTGCCACAATAGGGCAAGAGGAAGTGTTAGGCTAGAAAATGGAAGAGGAGGAAGAGGGATCTCAAAAGCACCTCTCTTCTTCCATTCTACGATCCTTAGTGGCATCATTGTCAGCTTTCAAACAAGCCCTATGTGAAACAACATTAGGTGATGAAGGGTATGTCACTTTAGGTGTTAAGCACACTTTCTTGTACTTTTGATAAGTTTGGTACAAGAAGTCCTTCCTAGGTGGGATAGGACCAACGGGTGCAGGCCATAAGTAATCTAAAGAATAATTGCCACGTGCAATCAGTTTCATGGACCATATACATGAAACCCTCATTAATAAACTTTAGGAATTTGTGCACAACCAAGCGAACTACATTCATAGCTACCAGCTAGGGGATACCTAGCTTCACTCGTAAGAGTTTAGACCCCAGGATTATTTCAAACAGTAGGTTTATGGATTTAGGTCTGACAAGGATTGAAAAAATGATGCTACCAAGGGGAGGTATGTAAATTTCATTATGCATACAGATGGTGCTCATAGGTGCGGTGTACCCATCTTTATGCAGGAAGTTAACTAACATAATCTCCTCGGTTATGATATTCACCTAAGACAGCGGGTCAACAAGAACACCTGCTACAATGTTCCTGTTGATTCATGTAGGAATATAAAGAGGAAATGATTCTCTATTAAAACCCATCGATAGATCCTACAAGGTGAAGATTATACTTATACTACTACTCGTAGGTTGCACACAGGGGATCAAATGCAAAAGAGAGGCCATCATGCACACTAAACGATACCCTCATAAAGCCCCCTAAAGGTTTACAATCAGACCGTGACCCAACTAAGTCTTTGTTATGAAACACTTATAGAACCTTCCAACTATGCCTACTAGGGGTCGCAGGTTGGGTTGTAAGAGGAAAGGCCTCACAACACTCACACCTACAACAGTCCTAGAACATGAGGAAAGGTGCCTTTAGCACTGCAAAATGGAACCAAAATGGTTCACATTGGGTTGACAAAAATGTAAGAGAGGGGGACCAACCATGTCAAGGCTCCACGTCACAAAGAGCCAAGAGTGGAGGGCTATCCTAACTTACCTCACTCTAAAAGATTCCTTGGGATAAGGATCGAGAATGATGAGCACTATAATGTACTTCTACCACTCTATAGATCCTGGATTTAGGTTTGGGCTAGGTGAGCTAGTTTTTGGATTCAGTACTGTGTCTTAGACAACTCTCTAATTGAGGATGATAGTGTAGTTTTGGGATGACATTGCAGCATGTTGGTATCTCTCTAGTGTGCTGGCATCTATATGACTAGAAAATAGCAAGTTCAACAAAAAACTGCCAAAAGACCTACTAACGGCCTAGCTAGTTAATCTAGATGGTAAAAACAAAATAAGAAAGTATAGGAAATAGATACTAAAATGATAAAGCAAGTAAATAAGAACTAAGGTGACGAAGATTATCTTAGCAATGCACCAGTTCACCAACTAGCTCCACATGAGTGTTTTCCTACACACACACAAGAAGGAGAAAATTGTTGGGGCTGTATAGTGGTCAACCTCAGTTAGACCCCTATTTTGGTGTTTCCGCCTCAATGGATAGCTAGAAAGCAACGAAGTAGAATATGTGGTAAAGGAAAGAAAAGAGAGCAATACACACTATAAAACAATACAATGCTAGTCAACCAAATCGCAAAGAAGAGGAGTGAAACGTTATCACCTCCACCCAAAATCTCACTAGCCAATGGAGTAGATATGGACTTGGAAAAGTCACCATAGCCACAATTGTGATGAAGGGAGGTCTTGCAAGACTCCAAGCCCATGCTTATATGGCTTGCTTCACACTTGCAAGGTGGAGTTGATGGAGTGCTACTACACTAGAGTGTTGAAATGCTACTTGAGAGTGAAGTGAATGCTTAGAATGCTCAAAATAATTGCTAGAGAATGCAAGAGAATAGCTAGAAGATGAAATGAAGTGAGAATGAGTGAATTTGATGGAAGAATGAGGAAGAATCTATAATTTTTAGGTCAGTTGGTTGAAGAGGGATGTTACAATTCAGCCCCAATCGGGTGTGTAATGCCTCTGCCAACTTCAGATGTAAGAATCCATTAGGGACGATAGCGCACCGCGGGGACCACTATGCGTTGTTTGTGTGTCCTCAATAAATATTCTCTCACCGACACAAATGACATATGCCAAGTGGATGGAAGACAATTAGGTGATGTGGAGTTTTTCTTTCAAATTTTATTTTCTAAGGTGAGGGTGTGTGAAAGGGGAATTGGTGTAGGGGGTGAAAATTCGCTCCTATACATATATATAATTATAATATAATATAATATATTGTATGTGTGGACACGGAAAAAGTAACCCTTCTACTTTTTCTCATGTTCAAGCCCTCCTAGTGGACTTTGGCTTAATTTTTCCTACATTTAATGTTGTAATGTGGCCAACACATTCACATTAGGTTTTAGACCCTTGAGAATCATTAAGACTGTAGGATGTCTTCTAAAAGTGTTTTGAAGTGTTGTAACCTACTTTCACACTTTTCTAAGACCCTTTCATTATAATTCATCTAAATGACCCCTCTTTATCACTTATCAAGTCTTATTTCAAATTGTTGTAAAGAGTTGTAACAAACTCTCATGCTTTTCTAGACTTGTCATCACTAATTCAACCCTTTCTTATGTTTAAATGACCCATTAATGCACTTTTTGGCCATACTTAAGTGTATTTTTTAGAATATTCCCATTAAACATTATTAAATGCACTTTAATTCCTAACACCCAAAAAAACTTCCCTGGTGGGACCAAGTCACTACCTGGGGTGACATAGTCCCATTGGGCACAAAAATAAAAATAATTTAAATTTTATGGTGGGATTTTATTCTCTTACCCTTAAGGTCGGCCTATGATGTGTTATTTTTTGAAAATATTATAAAATCAAGTTTAAATAAAGGTTTTTTCCTCACATTTTAGACCTAATTCATCCAACACTCAAGCAATTAATCTCTTAATCATTCTCAAGTATTCAAGTGCTTTAAGCATCATCAATTCATCCATTGGAGCACTTCATTGCATATCTTCATATTTCTACATCAAGGGTTTGGCGAGTTTATGACATCACATGTTTATTCATCATTTTATCTTCATTTCATTTTATTATCTAGGGTTTGATTACCAAAGTGGGGTTTGACCAAGGAAAACCCCTATTCTCTAACCCTTAACCCTTTTTCCCTCTTTTCATGTGTTTGCAAGTCTTGTATGCATATTTATCAGAGTAAGGTGTTAAAAAGGTGTTTTCAATCCATCAAAGTCATCAAAGTCAATAAAGCCCTAATTGAAGCTTGGAGACCAATTTCAACCTGTTTTTGGTAGAATTTGGACTAGACACTTGTCAAAAAAGAAAGACAGACTAAGAGCTACAGAATCCTACCCCAAATTTTTTGAGATTTCCAAGTGGACTAAGTCACCATTTGTGGTGAATTAGTCCCACTACCAGGCCTAAAAAGTGGTTTCTATATTTTTGGATACCCATTTGGCAGATTCTTGTTCTGACAAATTTTCCCTCAAACTAGACTAAGTCGCCCAACTTGGAATAAGTGTCCCAGTCAACATTTCCAATCAATTCTATAGGATTCTAGAACCTGTCTGCATCATAATTTAGATTTCAGGTGCACTTCTCCAGTCTTGTTTAATTTTGTCATTGTTTACTTGCATCCTTATGTGTTTTTGCATACATCGTTGTATCTTCCAACACTTTACATTTCTTAGGTTTAGCATTAATAATCATCTTTCTTTTTCAGTTTATTACATATAGACATTGCATCTAGCTATATTTCATCCATCCTTGCATTAATTTTGAGTGTTTACATTGCATTTTTGCATTTTATTTCATTGGAAATTAATAAAACTCTACATTCTCACACTATAGTTGCATCTATACATCTGAAAAACATCAAATTGCATTCAAAATTTCTAAAAAAACTCAAAAAAAATCATCACTAGGACTAATTCGCCACACTGGGCGACTTAGTCCTTCTGCACATTTTGCACTATAATTTTTGGCATTTTTTGCATTTCAATTTTCTAATATTGCATTCTATTATACTTTCCAATTTTTTTGTTTTATTCTATTTTTTGCTTTCAACATGGCTTTTTGCTTTAGTAAGTTTTGGATGTCATTAAAATATTTAGTGGACATGTCAAATTGTGCCTTTGGAACTGATCCTAATGACCTTGAGCTTCCTCATGCTCCTTCAACTCCTCATGAATGTCCTCCTCATGATGTTGACTTCATTGGAGAATATGATGACAGCATGAATAAGTTCTTACATGAATGTCTTGACAACCTTGAAGCTAATGCATCCTTTTATCCATCCATGAAACAACATGGCCTTCCCATAGTCTCACCTTTTGATATGTTTGGTTAACTGCCTCTTGAAACAAATGGACCTAAGTTCCCTCCAACAGGTGGACCTAATTCCTCTAAACAAGTAACTCCTTAACCATTCTATGATAACAAAGTTACAAACACACCAATCAACCTTGAAGAAACTTATGGAAAAGGTTTTACAATCTTAAGCAAACAAGGATGTGACACCAAAACTGAACATAACATTCATCAACTTTTGGAACAACATCCAAAAGATGAAAACACAAAAGGGTTAGGATATCAAGATCCTCCTCATGATAACAAGTCTCGTTTAGAATACTAGAGACTTTGTGATGATGGCACGGTGATCTTTGACTCCCCTCCTTATCTGAATGTCCTCATTCCATGTGAACAACCCTTACATGATAATAATGACAAGGATGATAGGATCCCCATGGGTCCTCTTCATCCTTCAATCCATGAAAAGGGTGAATCTAGAAAACACAAATGACCTTACAAGTTGAAAAAACTAAAGTTTCCTCTCCATCCACCACCTGAACATGAAAGGAAATTGCAAATCCTTCTAAAAAAAGGGCTCATATTATTACCACTTATGAATAGGTTGGTGATTTATCCTAAAGATGCTAATGTTCCACATTGTGCTTATCATCATGTTCTTGGACATAGAAGTGATGAGTGTCACCAATTAAAAGAAATATTGAACAAGTATCATTTTGATGGCAATAATTGCTATCCAATAAATCCTTAAACCACTACCAAAACCCTCATCATGCAATAGTTTTAGAATCTTCCATTCTCACTATTACATGACCTTTCCCATCACCTATCTCAGCTCATTCTTGTCTTGCACTCAGTGGGGGAAAGAAGTTGTTAGCCTTGTCCTAGTAATGCATTTTTCCTTGTCCCTTAGTTGTGTTATTCACCTCTCGCTTATAACAATTCGGATTGGGAGGTGAATGACTTGCTTGACGGTTGACTTGCATTTTCCTTTACTAGTATTTTGCACTTTCTTTTTCTTTTTCTTTTTATTTTGTTTGTATGTGTGTATCATGTTCCCTTGTAATATGAAATTTGATCTTCTTATCTCTTTGTGATATTTCTCTATTTGTACCTTCATTCTTCTATATGTCATACATCCCTTTTTCCTTTTGGGGATAACACAAAGTGTTGAGATGCCCTATGTCTCTTCCATGTTGACCCAAAATGCCCCCCCTTTTCTTTTCCGCTTGTCTTTTTCTTTTTGTCTTGTGTTTTTCCTTTTGGGGATAATGCAAGGCATTGAGACCGAAATATCTCTCTTATGTTGACCCAAAAGCTTTTTCCATTTTCAGTCGCCTTTTTGTTTTCATTTGCTTGTTTCTTCCTTTTGGGGATGACGTAAAGCATTAAGGAATCTTATGTCTCTTCCATGTTGACCCAAAATGGATCCTTCTTTTTCTTTGTCTTTGCTCTCTTTGTGTCATTTTTCTATTTCTATGTGTATTTGGGGAATGATGACAATTTCAAGCTCTTTAATCAAAACATTGCAGCAACGAACATGCTAACCCCAAATCCATAGATCCCTTGTTTGTTTGGTGTGTTCCTTTTTAGGGAAAACCCCTCTTCCTTTTGTTCCTTTTTCATTTGCTTGGCGTATCCTTACTCAAAAAAGGTATGACTTGGCATAGGGAATTTCCAAGTTGGCTCTCATGTCTTGTTTCTTTTTGCATTTTTCATTTGCTAGTTTAAAGTAATTGCTCATAGTACAGTGTGTAGTGACTCCTTTAAAGTGGGGGCATACATTGGCATAATTCATTTGAATTTCCTTCTTGGTTCTTAGTGCAGGCTTGTTACTTTATACGATGTGTTTGTCACTTTGTGGATGACACTGGGTGTAGTGTCCTTCATGAGTGTGATCTATCTTAGCATATTACATTCCTCTTAGAAGCCTAATGCAATGCACTGCATCCCTTAAGTTGTGAATTTTCTATTCTTTGATTGATCCTCTCTTGGAGACATTAGACACAATGTTTCCTAAGCAATAGACCTCGCATGAACTAAGCAAGACTCCTTTGAACATATTTTGCATGTTGCATTTTGCATTTATATGGCCACCTTTCATAACACAACCTACATGCCTGTAGTGCCATCACATTTAATCATGAGTTCTAAGCATACGAAGCTTTGCTTGTCTCATAAAACATGAAATGAAATTTTCATTTGTGGTGCCTTATCAAAGTTATCAAGAGGTATAACTTTAGGATGGTTGAGCGAGAAGCCCATTCTGAGGCATGACTTTTCCCCATCGCCACCAATGTGTTTGTGAGTACCTACTAGTTGTGAGTGTATGTTTCTCACCTTTTGGGCCTTCTCACCCAGAAGACAGCCATGAGTTCTGTCACCCCAAAGTTAGTATTCATTTTATTTTTCAGGAAAATAGCCTAGATCTAATCCACAACGATATGGACAAACAATCAAAAGCTTCATTTGACTCTCTCTTTCATTCCTTTTCATCATTGTCACGTGTGTTTCTTGTGCTCATGTTTAGTTTTCCAGGGATCTTCATCCTGGGGGCTTGATCATCCATCTTGATCATTGTTGCCTCATCTTTCTAAGCATTAGCTCATTTGGATCCCTCTTGATTGCATGTTCGGCTTCTTTAGTGTGATTTTGAAGCAAGTTCATCCTCTCACTAAAGTGGGGGCTAACTATGGACACGAAAAAAGTAACCCTTCTAATTTTTCTAATGTCCAGGCCCTCCTCGTGGACTTTGGCTTATTTTTCCTAGATTTAATGTTGTAATGTGGCCAACACATTCACATTAGGTCTTGTACCCTTGAGAATCATTAAGACTCTAGGATGTCTTGTTAAAGTGTTGTGAAGTGTTATAACCCACTTTCACACTTTTCTAAGACCCTTTCATTATAATTCATCTAAATAACCCCTCTTCATCACTTATCAAGTCTTATTTCAAAGTGTTATAAAGAGTTGTAACAAACTCTCATGCTTTTCTAGTCTTGTCATCTCTAATTCAACCCTTTCTTATGTTTAAATGACCCCTTAATGCACTTTTCGGCCATACTTAAGTGTATTTTTGAGAATTTTCCCGTTAAACATTATTAAATGCACTTTAATTCTTGAAACCCAATAAAATTGCACTAGTGGGACCAAGTTGTCACCTGGGGAGACTTAGTCCCACTAGGCACAAAAATAAAAATAATTTCAATTTTCTAGCGGATTTTATTCTCTTACCCTTGAGGTCGGCCTATGATGTGTTATTTTTTAAAAATATTGTAAAATAAAGTATAAGTAAAGGGTTTTTCCTCTCATTTTAGGCCTAATTCATCCAACACTCAATCAATTAATCTCTTAATCATTCTCAAGCATTCAAATGATTTCAATTTTCTTTTAGTATTTTATTCTCTTACCCTTGAGGTCAGCCTATGATGTGTTATTTTTGAAAAATATTGTAAAATCAAGTATAGATAAAGGGTTTTTCCTCTCATTTTAGACCTAATTCATCCAACATTCAAGCAATTAATCTCTTAATCATTCTCAATCATTCAAATAATTTCAATTTTCTGGTGGGATTTTATTCTCTTACCCTTGAGGTCGGCTTGTGATGTGTTAATTTCAGAAAATATTGTACAATCAAGTATAAATAAAAGGTTTTTCCTCTCATTTTAGACCTAATTCATCCAACACTCAAGCAATTAATCTCTTAAACATTCTCAAGAATTCAAGCACTCTAAGAATCATTAAGTCATCCATTGGAGCACTTAATTGCATATCTTTAGATTTCTACATCAAGGGTTTGGTGAGTTTATGACATTGCATGTTTTTAATTCATCATTCTATCTTCATTTCATTTTATTATCTAGGGTTTGATTACCAAAGTGGGGTTTTACCAAGGAAAACCCGTATTCTCTAACCCTTCACCATTTTTCCCTCTTTGCATGTGTGTTTGCAGGTTTTATAGAGTAAGGTGTTGAAAAGGTGTTTTCAATCCATCAAAGTCATCAAAGTCAACAAAGCTCTAATTGAAGATTAGAGACCAATTTCAGCTCATTTTCGATAGAATCTGGACCAGACACCTATCAGAAAATGAAGTACAGACCGAGAGCTACAAAACCCTGCTCCAAATTTCTCGAGATTCCCAAGTGGACTAAGTCACCATCTATGGAGAATTAGTCCCACTGCCAAGCCTAAAAAGTGGTTTCTGCATTTCTGGATACCCATTTGACAAATTCCTGTTCTGGTAGATTTTCCTAAAAACTGAACGAAGTCATTGAACTTCATGTAAGTGTCCCAGTAAACATTTCCAGTCAATTTTGTAGGATTGCAGAGCCTCTTTGCATCAAACTTGAGATTCCAGGTGCACCTCTCTAGTCTTGTTTAATTCTTTCATTGTTTACTTGCATCCTTAGGTTTTTTTTGCATACATCACTATGTTTTCCAGCACTTTTCATTTCTTAGTTTTAGCATTAATAATCATCTTTATTTTTCATTTTATTACATTTAGACATTGCATATATTCCATCCATCCTTCCATTAAGTTTGAGTGTTTACATTGCATTTTGGCCCATCTTTCTCCTTTTAGGTGAAAACCCTAGAAATATTAGAAAGACCCTTGGAAGCCAAAATCTTTGTTTACAGTATGTAATATAATATATTATTATTATATTATATTATAATACAACCCACTCCCTCAATTTGAAATATTTTTTTTAATTATCCACTTTAATATCATATTGTCTAATTTTTATTTGTGTGAATAATTATTTAGTTGTGTTTTTTACCCAACATTTAAATTAGTCACTGATGATGATCAAATTAGTCATTTATAGTTGTGTTACAAAAAAATGAGTAGAATTTAGTCATCTTTAGTTGTTGTGACTAAAAATTTTAGTCATGTAGTCCTTTAGTTTCCAAATTCTACTAGTGCAACTATCCATCAACGATCATAAACCATGAACTCTAAGCATTCTCAAAGTGGTGGAGAGAGACACAAAGAGAAAGAAAAGTTAGTTTTTTTTCAATGCAACTAATTTAGCGAGCACTAAATTTGGATCTCTCCAAATGGCACATCCCATTTGGCGCTCACCAAATTTGGTGAGTGCCAAATGGGATGTACCATTTGGAGTGCCAAATGAGCTGCTTATGGACATGATTTTCTTAGGATGATACCAAATTTACACATAGTTTTGGTTGTGCTAACCATCTCATTTACATATCTTTAAATGCAAGTTTATAAAAAAACTACGATGACGTTAGGCTCTCTCTTAGCTATCTAAATATATAATTTTTTCACATTTTGATTATGTTAAGGTTTCCATCCATAACTTCTCTGGTTATTGCCTCCATTTTTTGTCAAAAACCAACATGTGCTATTTTTAGGACAAATTTCTACTCATTCATTGAATCTTAAAACAAATTACATTTTTTAAAATTAGATTCCATTTTACATGTGATGAAAAAAGAATAAATTTTTTATTAGTTTTCAAAAAAATTAGGGGAGAGCATGCTCAAATTTTAGCTTTTCAGGATGTGTCCACTTTGAAAATTCTTAAAATATTATATATTCATTAAAAGAATTAGTCGAAAGAATGGGGATAAGCTACATGTTGTTAGCTAATTTCTCACCATTCATATTTTTGAAATTCTAAAAAAAAGTTAATGAAAAAGGGGAGGGCTAAGACACTGTTATTTTTTGATAAAAACAAGACCTGTTTTTCCCCCCTGCCCTTTTTGAAACCCCTAATCTTCATTATTTTTTTAAAAAATTAGTATCTTAGAAACTAGAATTGGAGCACTACAACTCTTATTCTTGCTGCATCTTCATATTTTGAGCGTAACTATCTTCATTTTCTCGTGCACATCATATTTTGTTGATTTCAAAAAAAATATAAAAAAAGTGGCATCTTAAGAGTCATTTTGTGTCATAAATTGGTGCACTTACCCCTATATGCATAAGGAGATGCATCAGTCCAGTAGGTTTCAAGATCCATTCTTTTGTTTGGACTGATGTCAGTGGCTACTGTATCAATGGGTATTTTTCAGATTAGGCTAGTTGATTGAATCATAAATATTAAAAACCCAAAGAACTATAAAGCACAATGAAAGATAAAAACAAATAAAATGATTATACCATATCACCTTTGAAGCCTCCGTGATTCACCTCCATAGCACCTTCTAACTTGCTGCAAGTGTGATTGTTTCCCTCATATTTGAGTGTGTGAGCAATTTGATAACCATGTCAATGTCCTAAACAAGCTTTGAAGGATTTGGAATGACTCTACTATACTATCATGTGAATGATAAGTATTAAAAACTATGCCAATATGACTATGCCTATGCCAAGAAATGCCTAAGACTCAATAAGTAATCCAAATATGTCGAATCCAAATATCAAGAAGTGTGTAATAAGTTGTCAGTCCAAAATAATGAGCAAAATCGACATTTTATAGAAAATGCAATTTTGGACGGACGACCAAGATTAAAAGTTGATGAAAGCCTAAAATCGGAGGTCAAGATTGCATGTGACAACCCATAATTAGGGTTAGGGAAAAATTATTAAATGAGTGGCCAAGATGTATTTTAAGAAAATTGCATCGACAATTGAGAATAAATATGAAAAGAGGATAAAAATTAGCAAAAAAGATAAAGATTTCAAAAATCATGAAGATAAGAATATAAGATTCAAAAAATCAAGAAGATAAAGACTAGATAGAAAAGAAGATTTTGATCAATTACTTGATTTATGGAAGAATATTACCATTTTTGAATTAAAATTAATTCAAAATTGTGAATTTATGTGACAGTAAATAATTGATTTTGGATTATTTACTAAAAGAAGTGACAGTTAACAATGTGAGATCATTTTAAATAATTAATTTTATTTAAAATGAGGGAAATGTCCAATAAGACAATTAAATAATTAAAGATAATTATTTAATTTAGAGAATGTGATTAATAATTAAATAAATTAATAAATCTATTTAATTATAAGAAGGCTTGAGAATTAGCGACATATTAAATAAATAAATGAAATATATTTATTTAATAATCTAGACGAATTATTATACGAAAATAATTAAATAAATTAAGAAATTTATTTAATTATAGGAAGACTTTAGACAATTAGTGATGCCTTAAATAAATAAATAAAATATATTTATTTAATAATCATGAAGAATAAAAAGACATGAATTAATTAAATAATTATGAATTATTTAATTAATAGTCGAAAGTGGGCCAAGGACATAATTAAAATGTCATAATTATGCTAGGAAGAATAAGATAAAAAAAAATAGAGCTTGTAGGCCTAGGTCATTTTTATGTGTCTACAACTACCTCTTAGGGGGAGTAGGTAGTGACATTGTTGCTTGTTGCAGTCAGGGGGAGTAAGTGTTATAGTTGTTGATTGGTGAAGTAGGGTGTGTGCTCCTAAGGGGGAGTACACTAAGCATTTGTAAGAAGGTCGATTAATGTCAAAGGGGAAACATCAGTGATACAAATATTTTGTCCTTTTCCATTGATGTCAAAGGGAGAGAATGAGACATGAAAAATAAGACAGTTAAGGGAGAGAGAGAGAGAGAGAGAGAAATGTTTAGTTGTCAAAGGGGGAGAGAACGGTATAGCAAGAGGGAGAGTGAGTAAAGAGAAAACAGAAAAGGAAATAGGTATGGAGCAGAGTTGTGTCTTTGATGGTTTTTCACATCATGTGTTGTCACCACTGACAAAGGGAGAGATTGTTGCAAGTATAAGTAGATTAGTGTTTTCATTGATCCCTTTAAAATTTATTCCTTTAACATTTTAAGTAGGTTAATCCCTTTTATCTCTTTTAGTGTAGATTATACTAAACTAGCAGAGAAATAGGCATTCACACACAATTGCACATAATACAACATATACATGGAAAACCTAAGATGGGAAGTTGACCATGGCCAGAATAGTTGCTAGGATATACTATCCTAATACAACCTCATAATGAATATCTTTGATTACAATTATTTAAGGGCACCAACCCTAAAGAGACACCAATCCCCTGGTTTTAGGAGCACCCACTCCAAGGAAGCACCAACTCCCTACACTGAGCACCAACCCAGTTATCTGATGGCACTCACGAATCAGATTTACAATGCAAACTAATACAATTTGTTCTACTGAACACAATTCAATATTGTGACCCTATGTCCAACTGCCCAATTCTTTTTTATTGTCTCTACAACACAATTCTTTACCCTACACCTCTTTCTATTCTGCACCTTGAATGTTAACCCTGATGAATATCTTTTATTTATGTTTGGTTTCTACTCATTCACAACTCGTGCATTCTTTTTCTACTCCTTTTATCTCACACACAACAACACTACTACATCAACACTTGGAAAATTTTTGATTCTCTTCTTTTCTCTACAATATAGAAATTTATGCCAAGTTTTTCTAACATGATCTCTTCTTTAGCAAGCCTCCTATATAGATCTGATGAACATACTAAACTTGGCAACCTGCAAAACCCCAAACCAAATATGCATTTAATTCATTCCTTTCATATTTGATTTGATTTTGATCTTGATCTCCTTTGCAGTATGCTTTGTTGCTTTGAAAATAAAATCACCAATAAAATTGGTCATTGGAGCAGTTGGTCCAATTAAATTTTGTTCATTATGTTGGTTTTTTGTTGAAATCCTTATTCACACTATCGTAGTCATTAGAGATATTTAACTTCTGTAGTGTAGAAAATTATGCACTCTTGAAAAAAGGAGAAAATTTCACACTTAATTTGAAGCTATTTAAACACCTTTGCATTAATTACCCTTTAAAATCACCATTTATAGGCCCCTAAGACCCCTTATTTTGGATCTCGAGGCTCATTTCACTCAAAAATCATATAAAATCACTTAAATCCTTGAAAACCTTGAAAACCCACCTCAAAAAGCTAAGGTGGGACTCATTCGCCACCTTGGGTGAATGAGTCCCTTTAGGTGGGACCCATTCACCAAGTGTGGTGAATGAGTTCCATTTGGGGTCTTTTTCAAATTTGAGTGAGAATTTATCAATTTATTTCAAGTTTTTGGTGAATGTCGGCCTTTGGGATCTAAATAATGGTCAATTAGGTGTTGATTCCTATTAAAGCAAGCTTCTAAGTCATTTTTCATAATTGAATCATATCTCTAAGCACTTTGAACAAGTATCAAGCATCAAGAATCTTCAAGCAAGCTTTCACAACAGCATTCCAATCCGAAAAGCAAGCAAAGTTGAAGCATTGGAATAGCATTAAAGCATTTTTACAAGTCTTCAAGCTCACTTTCAATCAAGATCTGGCATTTTTAATGGTTGATTATGGATGCCTATGGTGAATCATGATGGATTCTAGGTTGGGGAGGTGCAACTAGCCATCAAGCTGATCCTAAAGGCTTGTTTCCTAAGTGATTCCATCTTCCATTGTCAATCTACATTCAGCCTAACGAAGGTACAAGAATCATTAGGGCCCACTTGGGATGATTAGAGATCATCACAAGTGAGTCATTCATCTTTTCATTTCCATTATTGCATCATATTCTTACACATTAGAATAGGATTGCATCATCTTTCAAATTTCTTAGTCTTAGACACACTTAAGGCTAGAGTTTTTATACAAATTTCATTATTTTCCCATCAAGGTTTAATTACCAAACTAGGGATTTGACCGAGGAAAACCCTCCATTAGCAAATCAAATTGAATTCTATTTTGTAGGCATTTTTCTCATATTCAGATCTAGAACTCAATTTGGAAGGGAAGGGCAGGTGTTGGAGTGTAGATTAGAGCTTTCAATTTCTGAAAAAGTGAAATAAGATTGATTCGCCAAGAGTGGTGAATGAGTCCCACTGTAGTTGTTTGTTATATTTATTTGTAGATTCTAATACCCTTTTCCCCGAAACAGACTCCCATGCAGAAACCATGATCTAGGATTGATTCACCCAGGTTGGTGAATGAGTCCCAATTGGTCAAAAATTCAACATTTCAAAATTTTCAAAGCTATTTCTAGTCTCTTCAAGGTTTCCAGGTGCACACTCTTTACATTTTTTCTTTCCTATTATGTTTACTTGCATTTCTAGGTCATTTTGCATATCACACTGTGTTTTCCAATTCATTATCTTTTCCAAGTTTACACTTGGTGGTGAACCCCTCATTAGACATCATTCAATCCTTAGAACAATTCCTTTTCCAGATTCCAATCTCCTTTGCATTAAATTTTCAAGGGTTTATTCTTGAGTGAAGAGTAAGAAAATTGTCTCTCTCCTTTTAGGTCCAAAACCCTCTAGAAGCAAAAGAGAGTACAAAATTTTCCTCTTTTCATTTTGGTAAACCCACATATAGAGCATCATAATTCTAATTTGGAGTGCATTTACATCCTATATTTAGCTTGTATTAAAATTGCATTAGGTTTTTGCATTGGTTAAATTGCATTCTAGGATTTTAATTCTTGCATTAGTGAAAAGCTTGTTTAGCTTGCATTTTTGCACTTAATTTCATTAAAAAGTATTGAAAAACTACATTTTCATCCTAGATCTAGGTCATACATCATAGAAAACATAAAAATCAACCCAAAAAACTAAAAAAATTTAAAAAAATCCCTAATGGGACTCATTCGTCGAGTTGGGTGATTCAGTCCCATTGCAGATTTTGAACTGTTCTTTATAGAGTTAAATTTCCAGTTTTTAAGCTTTTGTTTGCCTCTATTACTTTTTTGTTTCAATTCAATTGCTTTATGTTACATTGAATTCATTAGAAATATCATTATTTACATTCATGGCAATTATGGATAGCATTAGATTTTTGCAATTTTCATTTTTCAGCATTAGTTCCTTGTTCACTTAGATCAGATTCATTAGAAAATGAAAACTAAAAACTAAAAACATCAAAAGAAACAATTCAAAAAATGCTTAAATTTAGAAAAGCATATCAACCAATCCCTTTAGTAGTGATGACTTAGACATGTTATATGAATACTTTGAGGACTTCCTCTCACTAGGATCATCCACTAAAGCTTGTTATGAAGTACCCAAACCAAGTGAAGTTAACTAAACCCTCAATCCTTTTAGTAGTGATGACTTTGACATGTTAGATGAAGCCCTTGAGGACTTCATCTCACAAAGCCCATCAACCTAGGCTTGTTATGAGAAACCAGAAACAAGAGAAGTTAATGTGATTCAACCTCAACTTATCCTTTACCCACCTTTGCATAAACTACAACCTAAAAACAAGCCTGAGTTTATCCTTTATCCACCTAAGAATAATGTCTTGTAGAAACTAAGTCATAATATCATTGCTCATACACAAAACACTAGAAATAATCTACAACCACAACAACCAACCCCAATGTTTTTACCTTTGCCTAATCCCATTTTTCCTAGTTCTCCTTCTTTAACTTCGCATAGTGGGAAGGAGTATAATCTTGTTCAAAAACTTAAGAATACTCCTGCAAAGATATCCCCGTGGGACTTAATTCAAAATTCACCAAACTATCACAGTATGCTTCAAATAGCCTTACAACAAGTAGTGGTTCCTCCTGGTACAAATGAAAATGATGTTGGCAAATGGTTAGCACTCCCCTTGGGATTCACAACATGGACTAACTGCCTCTTGTGGATCCGTTAACTCTAATAGTTGTATCGATCATTAATAGATCAATCTTTTGGTGCAATGGAAACTATGGGGCCAACAATTGGTATCGGAGCCAAAGGTTTCGGGTTTGAATCCCCTTGGGTAACGGTGAGGGGGATTTTGTTAGCATATGGTTAGTGCTCCCCTCGAGATTAATGACATGGACTAATTGCCTCAAGTGGATCCATTAACTCTGATAGTTGTATCAGGAATTAATAGGTCGATCTCTTGGTGCAACGGAAACTGTGGGGCCAATGTAAATGATGTGGTAACTCTCATACAAGGAAAGAATACAATTAATGTAGACATAAAATTTCACCAACATGAGCTACTCCCTTTGGCATTGAGTAAAAAAAAAGAGGCCTTTATGATAATTTCTCAATTTAATCGAATAGGCATAAAAAGGAACATGGTTGATAATGGCTTAGCCCTTAATGTGTGCAGTGTGAAACTCTTAGATAGGCTGCAAGTATACAAATCAATGATGAAACCTGACTCTTTATCAATTCAAGTATTTGACAATGTAGGAAGGCAATTGCTCGATGTGATTACTTTAGTCATTACAGTCAGAAAGCTTACCTTACAAACTCCTATTCATGTTATGCCTCATGACCTTTCATACAATCTTATTTTAGGAAGACCATGGATTCATGAGATGCATGCAGTTCCTTCAACTCTTCATCATATTATGAAATATTTCTATGACAACAAGGTATACCAAGTTCAAATGGACCCTAAGCCTCAAAGTTGCTTACAAGTTGAAAAAGGAATGACAAGTCCTCTAAGCATATTAATTCCAACATCCAACATAGAACCTTTAAAAGAAGACCAGCAAGAAATGGAAACAATATCAAAATTATCCAGATGATGATTGGGGTTTTTTGGAGTTTACACCCTCATTCATGGGAGAATACATAATCACAAGAAAAGATGATGACAAAAAAATCAACCAATGGTCATATCAACTCAAAACTTGGAAGAACACTCACAAACATCTAACTCATCTACTCTTGAAGAGGATACAAGATATACAAAAAAATTTGATGAGATGGACTACCAACAACCACCAAATCCGAAATAAATGGAAAAACTTTATGAGAGAGGTTATGAACTAATGAAACAATTGGGTTACAATGGTAGACAATGTGGAAAGAAAGAACAAGTAATTCGAATTCCTATAGAGCCTAACACACAAGAGACAAATACTAGTTTGGGATATTGTCCTTCTCAGATTACACAAGCATCAAAGAGACCATCATTAAACATCAACACTATCATGTGCAAACCAAAAATAAAACTCACTATGAAGCATCCTAAATTGCTTGATATGGACATACCACCATCATGGGAGTACTTTGAAGATGATGAATCCTTGAAATAAAGGCTAGGATTTTATGATAAACCATATACTCCTCATAAGAAAAAGGTTACATGTGCTATGATAAGCACTAAACAAAAAGATGGAGAAAAAGAGAGTGGTGAGACAGACACGAACAATGAAGAATATAATCCTAAATTTTTGAGACCAAATGCACTTCCTTTAGGGGATACAGTGGATATAGCAAGGGAAATCAATGATAAAGAGAAAGTCATTAAAATAGGAAAATTCCTCAAGGATACTACAACCTTGCTTCATGACTTTCCTAAAAGTTTTGCTTGGAAATATTCAAACATGCCAAGAATTGACCCTAAGATCGTAACACACAACATAGTCCTCGCTGAAAATGCTAAGCCCGTTCAAGAGAAGATTCAAGAAATTAACCCTAAAATAGCCTTGATGGTTAAGGATGACATTGAAAAACCCTTTAGTGTCGGTTTCATAAGACCCATAGATTACTCCCCATGGATCTCAAACATTGTCGCAGTCACAAAACTTGACAATCGTATTAGGATGTGTATACATTTTCATGATTTGAATAAACCATATTTAAAATATGACTTTCCCCTTCCTAACATTGATATGATAGTAGACTCGACTATGGGACATGCTTTGTTGTAATTCATGGATGGATTTTCTGGATACAATCAAATCTTCATCAACCCTCAAGATTAGTACAAAACAGCATTTTCAACTATTTTGGGAACATTTTGTTGGGTTATGATGCCTTTTGGATTAAAGAATGCAGATGCAACATATCAACGAGCTATGACACCAATATTCCATGATTACATACATAAGAATTTGGAAAATTACGTTGATGACATTTTAGCTAAATCATTAACAAGACAAGACAATGTGAATGTCCTTCAAAAAATCTTTTAATGAATGCGAAAATACAAAATGAGATTGAATCCAAAAAAATTTCTTTGGTGTAGATAGTGGAAAATTTTTAGGTTTTATCTTATCTCACAGAAGCATTGAGGTGGATACAAAGAAGATTGATGTTATTGTCAACATGCCATCTAAAAATATTTCTCAATTGCATACCTTACAAGGAAGAATTTAAGCCATCCATCATTTTTTCACATCCTTAGTTGATCGAACATTACCATTTACACATCTCCTCAAAAAGGATGTGCACTTTGATTGGAATGAAGATTGTAAACAGGATTTTGAGAGTTTCAAGGAATACCTTGCAACTCCACCTGTTTTACAACCCACTATGAAAAACAAACCGTTCATACTTTACATAGCCACATCAGCCCATGCCCTCACAGCATGTTGGCTCAACAAAACAAAAATGGTAAAAAGCATCCAGTCTGTTACATTAGCCGAACCATGGTAGATTATGAGAAATGATACACAACAATAGAAAAATAATATTTGTCTCTTGTATTCGCTACTAGTAAGTTGTGACATTATTTACTGAATGTGGAAATAGAAGTGATGAGGAAATTCGATCCCCTCAAACATCTTTTCAATAAAACAAATTTGTCAAGACGTCTAGCTAAGTGGATAATTTTGTTGATTGAGTTTGACCTAAAGTTTTTTTCACAAAAAGAAATTAAGGGTCAATCCTTGACCGACCAATTGGTTGATGCTCCTTCTCTATTAGTATTACCTAGTAATGACTCTTTCCCCAATGATAATGTGTTGAAAATCGAGACTAATACATGGGAATTATACTTTGATGGATCTAAGTGTAGAACAGGCTCTGACACTGGGGTTATATTAATCCTTCCTGCAGGAAAGCCTATTCCCTTATCATATCGATTAAACTTCCTATGTACAAACAACACTATTGAGTACAAAGCATTGCTCATTGGGCTACATGTTGCTTTAATCTTGGGTGCAAAAGACATTAAAATCTTTCACTAATACATTTGACTGCAAAATCCGACAAAACTGTCTAACAAAATATGCAAAATTCGATGTTCGTCGGGTACTTGTAAAATTTGATGTGTAATTTCCCATTTTTTGAAAGTTTATCCCTGACGTTTGTCGAAATTTTGATGAACCTGGGGTTCGTCGAAATGTCGGCTATCATTTTCGTCAAATTTTCAACAAACATGAAAATTTTTAAAAAATCAAATTGTGGCCAACATAAAGAAAAGTGAGTTCACGCCTGATTTATTGCGACAGTGTTTTGCTCTACTTGAGACAGTTTGTAGAACTAAGGATGATTTTCTTGGGAAAAAATCAAGAAGATATCGCCAGGTTGAGGGGTAGTCATTGTCTTTTTGGAGAATTAGTTGTGAAGTCAGATTTGTAGTTCCGGGTTTGAAAATCATATTTTAAAGCAACATCTCATCAGATTTCATTTTTAGAGGTTAAAGGTTTTGAGAATTTCATGTCCAGATTTTGTTGTGTGGAATCACCATAAGATCACAACCAAGGAACAAATTCTTGTGACTGTAATTATGTGATCCATAACTCTATTGAGTCATGTGGCACAGTTTGCTATAACAAATACATGATGCATTCATGTGACCCAAGTTTAATGTGGCTATGTTGTATAGAAATGGAGGCACTCATATAATGTAGTTAATTCGGGTTGTATAATGTAGGTGTCAATCATCATTAGGTGCATTCAGGTTGTCTCAAGTTTAACAGGTTACGATGTAATTATAGCATGATCGAAGAGTGATTACCTCTTGCTGCAATAAAGAGCCTATAACTCTGGTTGATATGCAGAGTGGTTCTGTTATATCAATTATGTAGTGCATTCAAGCACAACCCATGTTTAATGGGCTATTCTAGAGAGTGATCAAGATTTTCTAAACCTTATGAATGTTACTTGACATATATTTGCATAATCTTAAATTCCTTCAGAGGCTTTTGAAGTATCAATGTATCCTATATAGGGTTTAGAATGATTTCTTTTAATTAAAAAAATAAATAAATGATGTATTTCCCTGTAATTAGATAATGTGGAGATCTCCTAAATCTTCCCTAGCACACTATCCTCTTTGGCACTGTATTCATTACTCCATCTACTATGGTTTTGCATGTGACATTTTTAATATCTTCATGACCGTAGATTTTAAATAGATCTGTCTTTGCTTTAATCATTTTCATGGTAACCCTTGAGTTCCATAATCCACCTTCAATCTCTTCTAAGAATTTTGTCTTAAGCTAGACTGCATAGTATGCATATAAAGCAAGTCCTTCATACCTGCCATTGTTCCAAACCACCACTCACTGCCTTGCTTAAAATGTTGCCTCCATAAACACAATAGCATGTTTTAAAATCATGGTTTCTAGTGATTGACCATTAAGGTCACCACTTTCATCATGAAGATACAATGAGATTTTTGTCTTCAAACTCAAGGCATTATGGAAGATAACATTGTGAATTGTTTGTTGTGTACGATTTGATTTTCTTGCACATTTACTGCTTTGCTA
>VDFB02281492.1:891089345-891148327 GCA_007258455.2 Sequoia sempervirens
ACTTCCACTTTTTGGGCAAAAAGTGGACTCAACTTCTTGCACACACCCTACTGAAATCTAACAACAAAGTAAACAAAAGCATTACCACCCTCGACCAAAGGCACTCAAGGTTAATGAGAGAGGAATGTATGCCCACAACAATGGTAGAGTCGACACAACCACAACAACACCAAAAGCAACCTCACTAGGTACCAAGCTACAACTTCTATGGTAGAATGTGTAAAATGTTGCAATGTTGGAGTTGTGATGCCAATAGTGTAACAAGTAGCAAGAGTGTGGAGAAAAATGTGAAGCTAGAATGAAAATGAATGCATAGAAGATCAAGAACTATCAACAAGATGGATTGAATGAGAAGTATAACCATTTTAAGATGAAATGGGAGGGAAAGAGCCATTCAAAGGTCAGCTGGAAGGCACAGGGGTGTTACATTTCATTGCAAATGGAGAAAGTAATGCCTCTGTAGATTCTTGAGGCATGAATCCTGTGAGGAAGACAACACGTCGCGTAGATGTTCGAGTGCCATGTCTGCGTCCTTGACAAAAATTCCCCCATTGACACTAACAAGCGCCAAGTCGATGGGGTATTGAATGAGGACGTGGATTTACTTAGTTCGATTTGATTTTCTAAGGTGGAGGGAGTAAAAGGGGAATTTGTAAGAGGGGTGCAAATTCACTCCTATACATTTTCCCCTCATTTTAGCAAACATGAGTGTTAATGAGTGTTTGGTAAAGTAGATAAAAAAAGTTCAGAAATGTATACCTAAACCATCGAGGAAGTAAATTGCAATATGGCAAGCTCAAAAGCGCAAGGAAGACAAATAACTCCACAAGTACTCTCTCTAGAGGAGGTTCAAAACAAAGTGCATCAAAGGTCCACATACCAATGATAGACAAATCCCATAGGATGCAAGTGCTTCATAGGCCCTCGAACCTGCAAAGAAGGAACCCCCAGGTACTCTCTCCTGAAGGAAGCCTAATGTGAGGTGACTTCGCAAAGTTGGATTGAAAAGCAGCTTCATAGGCACACTTGCAAAGCAACATGTTAATCCATAGAAAAAACATGTTAGAAATCAAAAATCCATGTCGGCACACAAGCATACAGTAAAAAATTGAAGGAAGAGCTTTCAAAGGGGTCCCTCGGGAACCCTTCAAAAGAAAAGGAGTCCACTCAAGGGATGCTCAGTTTGAAAGTACAAGAGCATTTTTCGCAAATCAATTCAACATCAAGGAATCCTTTTGAGAGATGCTCACTTCATCAAGGAATCGAAAGGAAGAAGGATCCCTTCATGAGGGGAAGGTCATAATTTCGCCTGTAGGAGAAAGTGCTCCTCACTTGGAGGAAAGTTTTTCTCAAATACTTTCTTTGCGAACCCATGATGAAGGATAAATATTCCGCTAGGGGTCCTTAGTGAGGAATGCGACTTTTGAAAAATATTTTGAAAATATTTTCAAGAAAAGATTCATTGGCCATTGAATGTATTTTTTGAAAATTGTAGTATGATAGCCCTCCCTTGGATGGTGCATTCCAAACACAAGGGGCATGCGACATTCTAAGGAGAAAAAAACAAGAATGAAAAAGTGATGTTGTGGCCCATAGAACATAGCAAGATGTAATTGTGGTAACGTTGTCACACATGTGAGGGACAACACATGAGCACCACAACATCACAAAGCAAGCAAGAGAAATATGTGCAAAGAAAAATAAGACAAAATCATCACAAAAAATGGATAGGGGTGGTTTGATATTTTAGGGTCGGAGCTACTCATAAATATCAAGGGGGAATGAGCCTCCAAGGGTGGAATATCAAGGGGGGAACCCTTTGACCCTCCCACAACAAGAGCCAAGGAAGAAGGCCACTTGAGGTCTCCTTTGCTCAGTTCTTGCAGGGTGAAATTCAATGACTTCACAAAAATCATTGAAAGGGTCGAGACCTCATCCAAAGAATTAAACATGCACTTTACAGGAGTGCCATGTGTTAACTTAAAAGGAAAGGGAGGCAGTGCTCGAGATCCATTGCTAGGCTCATCGAATGACTCAGGAGTACTGACAAACTCCGGGGACACCAAAGCTTCCTCCACCACTAGGACAACACAAGCCAACACAAAACCACCCTCCAAAGAAGGTGAGCCCTTCTTTCAACCCCCACTACTAGTGGGGTCATCCTCCATCTTCTTCTTCGTCAGAGGATGCAAGATCCCCATAGACGAAAAGAAGGCATGAAGGAAGAGGAGAAAACCATGACATAAACCACTGAGGTATTCAACATGTCCATTGGTTTTGAGAATGGTAGGATGTCTGGAAGGGACATCAAAAGGAGTGACACAATTGAAGGAGCAATAAGCACTTGCACCCTCTTCCATTAATGACATCTCCCACTCATGACGGGAGCCAAAAATAGGACCAAAGGTGAAGGAACTAAAGTAGAGGGGACAAGAGAGGAGGACACAACAGAAGGTGCCAAAGTAAAGACTGCCAACTCCTTTTCCATCTTCTGCAAGGCATCCTACTCAGTGGTCAGAGTCTTTCTCTGAAGCTTGTGCTCATGCGCAATGCAGTTTGTACAACTCTGAGAGCTAGAGGACAAAGGTTGAGATGGGATGGAAGACTCTTGTTCGACCATCAGAGTATCCATCACAATCATTTCTAGTGGAGGGAGAGACTCCTAGATGAGAACATGAGGGAGAGGTTGATAGGATGATGGAACAACAATGGCGGGAGCCAACTTTGATGCCTTAGTGGTAGGCCTCTTCCCATTCACTACCTTAGAGGTAGGAGCAGTAGGAGGTTGTGGAGACCAAGACATAGAGGACTCACCATGGGGAGCCTTCCCCTTACCATATGCATTGGGTTGAGGTCCCATGGATAAAATAAAGGTCTCGTGGATAAAATAAGAAGGTCGAATACTTGAATCTTGGATTTTCGCCAAGCAAGCACCATCAGACTCCCTTTGTAAAATCCATGAGTAGTAACCCAAAGTTCCTCTATAGGGAGGGAGGTAGAGGCAATGCTCTAAGCACAGGTAGGCTTCTCCTTTCCCTTTTGAGAGGAAGAGGCAGCTTGCTATTGCTATTAGATGAGTTACTTTCGGTTGTGCTTTGCCCCTGATTTTTGTACTTCACATAACTTCAGTAAAGTAGGTTCACCCTAAGAGGGAGCGGACCAACCGACGCATGCCAAAAGTGATCTAGTGAGTAGCCCCCATGGGATACTAATGGCTGATATCTTGTGTCATGCACAATGTGCAAGACACTTTCGTGAGAGAGTTTTAAACATTTATGAATAATGGAAGCAATTACATTCATGGAAACTAGCCACAAGATGCCCAAATTCACCCTGAACAGATCAAATTCCAAAATGACATTGAAAGTTGTATCCATAACCCTAGGTCCCATTAGGAAGGAAAGAGTTATAGAGCCATACAACACAAGAGAGAGACTGTCATGCATACGTATAATAGATTTCATTTTCTTATATTCCTCCCTTTGTAATGAATTTAGCTACAAAGTATCCTTCATAATAAAATTCACTCGACTTGCGGGGTTGATTAGGACTCTTATCATAATGTTTCCATTGAGGCGAGTAGGAATGTATAGGGGAGATGGATTGTTATTCAAAGGCAAGTCCTACGAGGTGAAAATCACATCTGGCGAGCTAGTCACAAGTTGCAGGGGAGGAGTAGGAGTGAATGAGACCACATTAACGTATGTTGAGGCTTTAGGAGAAGCATCAAAAAGATCAATAATCAAGTTTGTAGAGTGAGATGGAAACGAGTTCGTGTAAATCTGCAACTCATTATTTCCCTTATGACTGACATATTTGTGTTCTGTTTCTTTCATTTGAGATGGATGGTACCATTGTCAATGCGATCTTATATCTCATGATGCAGGTGCATGCAACACTTAGTATCATGCCCATGAACTATTGGTACTAACAAAAAGCATTTCCATAATACCAATCAGGATAAGGCTCCTTCAAAGGTTGAGGATTTTCTAATGTTATAATCTTATCCTTCAATAACTTTTGCAAAATAGAAGAATAAGATTCAGTTAATTTTGTTTAAACTTTCTATTGCACTTGAGGCCATGATCATTAGTCGCAACAACTACACTTGCAACATACTTCCCTTTTCCTAAAATGGATACAATAGATTTTCCTTCAGAATGGGAGTGCGAGGAGGATCCCCTGAATTGAACCACTGTTTGTTGGTACCCCCATAGCACAACACATAGATGTGCAAAAGAAGGACATTTCATTAAGGAAAATTTCTCTTGCTAGGCTCACTGTAGGTTGCCTATGAATACCTTCTGCACATTCGAGTCAGGCAATAGGTACGAGATCTGCAAAAGAGTGCTTGGTATCGCGCAATGAAATTAGTTATCTTCCCATGCTCTCCCTACTTACATTGGATGAGATTTGAGAAGGTCATCTTCAGATTGATGTTAACCTAGAAGTGATGGAGAAACTGATTAACAAGCTGATCAAACAAAAATATAGAGCTATATGGAAAGGAACAGTACCATTCGAGTGTTGTATCCTTGAGAGATCAAGGGAAAAGTTTTGCCATTAGAGCATTGTGGTGAAAGAAATCTGTACACATGGCGTTAAAATCTCAAACATGTGTTTGGGGATACCCTTTACCACCATACTTTTTAAACTTAGGAATGTCCATTCCCTAAGGTAAAGGAGTGCTCAGTATCATTATCGACAATGGACTATGTTAAGAGAAGGGTTGAAAGATAGGTTGGGAAGAGGCCTAGGATAGGTTCGTCAATTGGTTTTTCCTTTGGCCCATATTCTGAAGAAGTGCATTCAGGATAGGGTCTGAAGATGATAAAGGACTAGTGGAACCTCCCCTAGAACCACCACTAGAACCACCTTTAGAGCCACCGCTACCAGTGTGACCTCCGTTAGTGCCACCACCACTATCGGATGCACCACCATGGCCTCTACTAGATCCACCACCACTAGCACCACCGCCGCTACCAAAGTCACCACCACTCATTCCACTGGAGCCCCCACCACTAGGGGTAGTAGGAGGGGTGAAGTTGAAACAAAGAGGTATCCTACTTGCCTTGATAGTGTGGGGTTTCTTAGAAATAAAGGAAAATCTGATCGAGGGGCCTATTTCAGCCATGCATACAGAAGTGGTAGGCATCAAGACACCTATTTGTCTCTCATAGGAATTGAGCACCTCTCCTCGGGTAGTACTTGATCTAGTGTTAAATGAAGGGATGTATGCTTCATTTAGATCAGTGAGACTATGTAAGAACTCCATGCCTGTCTAATCCTTACCTAACATATATCTCACCTCATTAACAAGTCTAGTGGCTCTTTCCATGTTTGGTACTCTCTCTAAATGATTCACGAGGTCTAACAACCTCCTGTCTAATGCCAAAAGGTTTTCCATAGGAATATGCATGGCATCATCCTCATCCACAGACAAGGCCGTAGGGGACGCTGGAGGAGTGGGTGCACAAGTGGTCTCATCAATGAAATCCATCTTGTCTTTAAAGCCTATAAAAAAGCTAGTAGTAAAGCTGGAAGTGACCTTTGTCTTTTCCATTGGTAGGTTTCACACACTTCTTCTAACAGTGTACCCGAAGGTTGTAGAATAGGTTGTGATGCTCATAAAACCTCATAACACTTGAGTTTACAATAGTCACCAAGTGTGAGGGAAGAAGTCTCAAAAAAAAAGAAACAGATAGAGGTTGTTCACATCAGGTTCACCAAAATGTAGAGGGGGACCAACCGCACCAAGGATCTAGGTCACGGAGAGCTGAGAGCGAAAGGCTGCCCTAATCTATCTTAGGTTGGACAAGTGTCTAAGGTCAAAGATAGAGAATGAAGAGCACTCTTAGGTGCTTCATGTGGGAGTAAATGGTGACTCCCCAACACCCCCAGGAACAATTGCTAGACTAAAACAACTTCCATAAGAGAGAGAATGGCAAGAAATATTGCTACACAATGCAAGATTGATTAATGGTTGACTATGCTTGAATACGCTTCAATTGATTGAATGCAAATGTACATGAGATTCCTTGCTTATAAAGGAAATGTTGAGAGATAGGATTAGACAAGATAATGACAAGTGTCATAATCCTATGACATGAGAGAACTAACTACCTAGGAATCAAGCAATCCTAGATAGATAAGATAAGTTCTAGAAAAACCAACTACGACTTCTAGAAATAATCTTATATCCTAAGTAAACTTAACATGTGAATATGCCCCCTAATTACCTAGTGAGTGAATTAGCTAGGTACAAGACAATTATTCACACCAACAACCCCCCTTAAGTGCAACTTAGGGAGAAGATTATTATGCAAACTAATGCAAAGACTATGACTATGGGTCTCGACTACTAGGCCATGTTAGGTACCCATTTACAAAGAAAATGCAAACAATCTCTCACAAGCGGAGAAAAGGAGAAAAGCCAATGGGAGAAAAATCCTCTCCAAAAGAGAGAAAAATAAACAAAACAAACAAACATGATGTATGGAGGACTCAATGATACCCCCCAAGGACTACATCCATCATGTATGTACAATCAATGACCCCCCCATAAGAGGGAAGTAGAGAGATAAGATATCCCCCCACAATATGTAATCACCTACAAGTATGGTTAATGTCTAAAGACAAAACATAATACAATGCCTACAAACAATGTTTCTTCCCTTGGGAAGAAGATGCACCAAGTGCAAATGCAGGAATGCTTCCCATTCTGGATAGGAAGAGGTAGGAAGAGGAATCCATATGTATGAAGATTGTCTCTGAAATCTGCTCATGTGTTTCCATGTTCTTGGATTATGAAGATGATGCCACAATCCAATTAGGTACGTGCCAAATCACAACAAACTGTGTCAAACCAGGAACCAATGGAAACTGATCTTGAAAAAACTCCATAGATGAACATGAAGTGACAATAGTGTCATCAAATAGGAGAGATAGACCCTCAAATTTGTCCTCAAAATTTGAAATGTGAGACTCCACAAATAAAGAAGCAATGTCTACCAAATAGAAATCCCAATAAGGAAGACTATCAGATACCTATTGAAATGAATCATTGGCAGCATTCAATGACTCATCAATAGAAGATGAAAAATCAAGAACCTTTGAAGTGTCTGCAATATCCTCCAAAGGATCACAAGCATGGGTTATCAACTCTGAAGAATAAAGCACATTGGAGTTGGAAAGAGGATCTTCAATAGATGGAGAAGAATCATGGTCTCCATATACCTCTCTAATGTGAGTCCAAAGAGCATGAGGACATTCGAAGTGAATAAGTGTCTCCAAAATGTCATCATTTACATTTTCAAAAATAACTCTAATGACTCTAGCCCTAAAGCCTTTCCAAATGCAATACTCTTCATTTGTGCTAGGACAAGGAACTTTATTAAACAAATATGACGATAGATTCGACTCACTAAGATGAGTGATAATTAAATTACTCCATTGCCTATAGTTCCCTTTCTCCAAAGTAATTAAGAAACCCATTTTGTACACAAAGATATGAGCTCGGAAGCCAAAAATGAATATCTGACTTAAAAAAAAAAAAAGCACAAAACTGCAAAATATTTGCACCACTGAAAAATTCAGATCTTCACATTTTTGACGATATTTTGTTTGAAATTTTTTGCCTCCGTATGCAAAAGTTATGAGAAAATGAAAAAAAGGCCTGTTAAAGGCACTTTGGGGGCAAAAACACAGAACATGCAAACTAATTAGGCGCAAAATTTGCACACCCGGGGGCTACAACTCAGTCATCCATATGACCGTTGGGATTACTATTGAAAAGAATAAAATACCTCCTCGGCTATACACAAAACCCACCGGCCTTTTCAAATAATGTGGCCGGCTATTACAAATAAGGGTCGGCAATAAACCATTAAATAAAGTTTTTAATTAAAAACTTTTATAAAAAAGCTCTACTGATTACAAATAAATTTTTAATATAAAAACATTACCAGTCACCAAAGAAACTAGAAAATGAGAGCTTGTACAAACCCAACGTACTAGTAGATGTGTACCCTTCGATGGAAATGACCGCCGAATGGAGGAAGATGACTGTTGATGGCAACAACCTGTCCAAACTTCGTACCAATGTGGACAACGACGGTGGCCTGATGTGACTTCGGACAAAGGACTATATGCCGATTAAAATGATCACTCGTACCATGCAAAATGAGATTGGACGATGCTAACAAAGCCTGCGATGCCGATGCTGATGGAAGGTACCACTGATGCCTTGAATAGTGCCAATTTGATGGGATGCTAACCAAACGAATTTGACGACTTGGTTCTCCTGATGATTGAATGGACACCACTAACTATGGATCGGATTGTACTCTCAAAATTTTCTGGTACCCTGACAAAAGGGACTCATATGAGCCAAGATTTAATGTGTCGACCAGACTGTGAATATGCCTGCGATGACAAATAGGCGATGAGACAACAAGTATGCAAAATATTTTGCAGATGCCATAGATATAATTTGCCCCAATAAAATATTTTATAGCTTGATTTACAAATAAAATTTTGCCCAAAATTTTAAGACAATATCGCAGAAAATATTTCAAGAAAATATTTTTTTTGCAAAAATAGGAAAATCGTACTGCATAGGAGGTTGTCCTAGCAAAATTTTTTTCCTCAAAAACAACTTTACCTAAAATGGACAAATTTACAGTCAAAATTCGTCTGTGGATCCTTCTGATCTCAGTAGTGAGGCTATTGAAACCCCAATCTACACCCAACAAAAATATTCAATCCAACACAATACCCTCAGATCTGGGAAGAAATCTTCAACACCTGGAAAGCTCTGATACAATGTGGGAGTAAATGGTGACTCCCCAACACCCCCAAGAATAGTTGCTAGACCAAAATAACTTCCACAATAGAGAGAATGTCAAGAAAGTTTGCTTCACAATGCAAGATTGATTAATGGTTGAATATGCTTGAATAAGCTTCAATTGATTGAATGCAAATGTACATGAGATGCCTTGCTTATAAAGGAAAGGTTGAGAGATAGGATTAGACAAGATAATGACAAGTGTCGTAATCCTACGACATGAGAAAACTAACTACCTAGGAATCAAGAAATCCTAGCTAGATAAGATAAGTTCTAGAAAATCCAACTAAGACTTCTAGAAATAATCTTGTATCCTAAGTAAAATTAACATGTGAATATGTCCCCTAATTGCCTAGTGAGTGAATTAGCTAGGTACAAGACAATTATTCACATCAACACTTGAGGCACTCTAATAACCCAAGAGTCAAGGCTAAATGAGCAGGCTTTTGGAAACCAAAATGTACCTCAGACAACTCTCTTCCATATGACAGTAGCATAGGTCGAGCAGGCGTCTCACAGGTGCATTGGCATCCATACAAATAGAAAGTACAAAAGTACAGTAAAAAGTATCAAAAGCCCACTAATAACTTAGTAGCTGAGGTTTTAAGTAATAACTAAAATGATAACTAACAAAATAAGAAAAATAACTAGAAAGATGATATAGGAGTGACAAGAAATGATGGGGTGATCCCACAATACTGGTTTACAATTTTTGGCCAAATTGGACACTGAATTGATTTTTCCTAACTAAAGCTTCACTTTTGGGCACCTATAGCGGCTAAACCATGATGAATTTGAAGATGATGCAAACTAGAGATTTGTGACATTTTGTTTGTAGATTCTAAATATATTTTTTTCAAAATTTTTGGAATCAAATTGCACTTCTTTTTCTATCTCCTTCAAAAACTTGTTTTTATCAGTAAACACCATTTTTAAGGAGTGATTCTCACCGTATACAACATAACATTTTTTCTATGAAGGATAAAATTCTAAATTTTTTGAATTTAGATTTGTAAGTATGATATCTAACCCTTTCATTTGGTTTCATAGTGTTTTTATTGAATATTGTTTCCTTAATCAAGTTTTGAAGTCAAACCAATTACAATTCAGACATTGGCGGACTGTATACAACATAATTTTTTTTGTATGTATCGAAATTCAATTTTTTTTTATTGGATCAAGGACATCAATACCTAGCTTGCACATATTTTTTAGAATTTTATTTTGATAATCTGCTATTTTTCCTTATGTGTAGAACAAAGAGTTTGATTTTTAGTGAAAAACCTATGTTTAATCAAACTAAAAAAACAAATACATAATAAAACCAAAATATATTAAAATTATATTTGTTGGATAGCTCGTTCTAAGGACTACCATCATCCAGTTGGTTCTATGAAGTCTCCTCCATTTTTATCCTCAGCTCAAGCTTTGAAGGGGAAAATTCTAGAAATTTTTGGTGCCAAAGGGGGAGAAGGGGGGAAAAGGGGGGTTCGAATGAACCCAGGTTCAAGTGAACCCCCCTTTCTACAAAGTTTCTCTTTGTTTTCTATTCTAGGAAATGAGAAATATGTGGGACCCATGATTTAATAAGGTTCGCTAGAAGGGAGGTTCTAGCGAACCCTTATTAGGTTCGTTCGAACCCCCCAAAACCCAAAAAAATTTCATGGGGGCATTTTTTGCAATTTTGCTTCCTCAACAAAATTGTAAACTAGTTTTGTGGGATCACCTAAAGGTGGTGAAGATTAACTCACAAGGAGTCCAGTTTTCTAGGAAGCTCCATAGGAACATGTACCTACACATATCCAAGAGAGGAAAAATGTTGGGGCTGTATAGGGGTTTTTTGTAGTCAAACCCTTACTTTGGTGTTTCCACCTCCACGAATAGCCAAATAGAGAGATATATAGAAATATGATAAAAGAAATAGTGTTGGAATGGAAATGAAATCGAATACTACAAGAGGCACTATGCTACTCAAATCCAACAACAAAGTAAACAAAAGCATTACCACTCTCGACCAAAGGCACTCAAGGCCAATGAGAGAGGAATGCAAACCCACAATAATGGTAGAGTCAATGCAGTCACAACAACACCAAAAGCAACCTCACTAGGCACCAAGCTGCAACTTCTATGGTAGAATGTGTAGAATGTTGTGATGTTGGAGTTGTGATGCCAATAGTGCAACAAGTAGCAAGAGTGTGGAGAAAAATGTGAAGCTAGAATGAAAATGAATGTGTAGAAGATCAAGAGCTATTAAGAAGATGGATTGAATGAGAAAGATAGCCATTTGAAGATGAAATGGGAGGGAAAGAGTTGTTCAAAGGTTGGTTGGAAGGCACATGGGCGTTATGTTTGGTCGCTAATAGAGAACATAATGCCTTTGTAAATTCTAGAGGTAGGAATCTTGTCAGGATGACAGTGTGCCGCACAGATGTCTGTGCGTTGCGTGCATGCGCTCAACAGAAATTCCCCCACCGACACTAAAAACAAGTACCAAGTGGATGTTGTATGGAATGAGGATGTGGGTTTACTTAGTCAATTTTGATTTTCTAAGGTGGAGGGAGTAAAAGGGGAATTTGCAAGGGCGGTGAAAATTCGCTCCTATACATGGATCAAGGACATCAATACCAATAGGATAGATATTTTTTAGATTTTTTTGGTAATCTACTATTTTTCCACATGTACAGAATAGAGAGCTTAATTTTTAGTGAAAAACCTAAGTTTAATTAAACTAAAAAAAAGTATAATAAAACCAAAATATATTAAAACTATACTTGATTGAGAGCTTGTTTTGAGGTATTGATCCAAAAAGATCTATGACAACAATTGCTTAGTGAATGCATGTCTTAAAACTTAAATAAAAGCTTTTTAAAAGACATTAAAGAAATTGAAAATATAAAATAGATCACATATTTAAGAGAAGACAAGAGCTTGCGAGTTGATAATGGAGTTCACCCAAATGGGCTACATCTCCGGGTCCTACTCCAATGAGTGAGCGATCCTTAATAATGCTCCAAATGCATGAATACATAAAAGGGGTGCCTTCAATATGTAGGTTTTACAATAATCTTTAATAGTACCAAAGTCTTCAAGTATTTCCCCCCTCGATTACAAGAATTAGGCTTCAAAATCCTTTAAAAACCCATGTCTTTGAGAATGAAATACAACTTCAAATACAATGTTGTGCTATAATATTTATAACCTTTAGCCTCGGCCCGAATGGTAAGTATTTTGGAGTTTAAATAGAGGGTCTCAAGTTCAAACCCGAGCCCCTCTTTTTTGGTCCACCCACATTAACAAATAACAAAAATGATTTCTTCTTATCTTATATCGTGCAAAGTGCGCATGGTATAGTGGCATGGGTGGTGGCTATTATATGGGAGGTTGACGGTTCAAACCATTGGCCCCTATTTTTTGCTTTATATGGTGCTTAGTTACATTTTAAATAGAATACACCGTCCTTGATTTTCATGACCTGCATGTGGCATGTTGGCAGACATTAGGAATGAATGGTGGGAGGTCGACGGTGCAAAATGCCCGACCCCCAAAAGGCATTATAAATATTTTAAATAGAAAATTGCTCCTATAGTATCCCAAGCAAACCGTGTGGGCTAGTGGTGGAGAGTGAAAATAGAATGGGGGAGGTTAGGTGTTCAAACACCCCCCCCAAATATATATATATATATTTTGTAACAAACAAGCCACCCTCTAAATTTACCACAGGGGTGCTACATGGCACCAATCCATTGGTCCACATGGAAACATTTAATTTGACCACACTTCGACATGTGACACCATGTAATTGGTCCATGCCAGCTAACTTGTGCAAAGTCAACTGCCACAACATTTGCGATGTGGAAACATCTAAGCCTACCATGTTAGCTCCTTGCCATGTCAACAAGTTCCACGTCATCAAGTTGATGTCATGTTGACGTCAGCATCCATAATGCCTTAGTTAACATATTTTGTAAAGCCTTGATCAACCATATCTTTTGCATACAAACTCTATTTGTCGCTATTCAAGCTACGTTGGAATCGTCTTGGTGAGCTCTTCGACATGGTGCCATTTTATTTAGCATTTGGAACTATCAAATGTTTGGTGAAAATCATATCCACTTGGATCAAGGCTTCCCACTGGAGAGCTTTTGGATCTCCAAAAGCATGATTACATAGAAAGTAAGTGATGATACAAATCCCTCACTTTTCCAACCTCCATCCATCTTGATTTGCTATAATTCATCCCTTTTAGTCCCACTCTAAGGTACTTAACAAAACCCCTTTGTGAAGTTTTGGCATTCCTATCGAAGATGACATCTTCCCTCATCTCAGTCATGTACTCAGGTGATAGAGATCATCAATAGAAGGAATTTGAAATTATTAGCCTCCTCATCCAATATCATATGAGGTTCATACAATTTCAAATTCTATACATTAACAACTAAGTAAATATGCATATAAGGAGGTAAATTTAGACGAAAAGCATTAGTACTAATCTTTTCTTGAATCTCAAAGGGTTCATACCTAATTGGCTTGAGCTTCTCACCTTCACCTTTTATTCTTTCCTTACTAATGTGTAACCAAACTCTGTCACCAACCTAAAATTGATGATCAACACGATGCTTATCATGTCGGGCTTTATACTTTGCTTGGCTCTTCTCCAATTGTGTTTCAACTACCTAATGGAGTTCTTGGATCTTTTGGATTAACTTCAAGGCCTTTTCTACATCATGATGTCCATATTTAACATCTTCCTTCTTGAAAGAAAAATCCATAGGTTTCCTTGGAAAATAATCAAAACAAGTTTCAAAAGGATATCTTTGAGTAGAAGAGTGTGTTGCATGGTTGTAAGCATGCTGCACATAATGCAAAATTTCTTCCCACAACTTAGGATGTTTCTTGTAGTAACCTATGAGAAGATGAACCAATATTCTATTAACTAATTTTGTCTATCCATTTGTCTACTGATGGAATGCTATGCTCTTCTTCAATCTTGTGTCCATAAGCTCCCATAATGCTGATCAACATTCCCCCAAGAATCAAGAATCTCGATCCAGTACAATAGAAGTTGGAAGCCAAAAATGAACCCATACAGACTGGAAGTACAAGTGTGTTGTTAGTTCAACTATGACTTGTTTTTTACAAGGCATCAAAATGCACATTTTGTTGAACCTATCCACTACCAAAAACAAATAGTCATGCCCTTTCCTAGACCTTGGTAGTCCCCCAACAAAATCCATTGAAATACTTTCCCATGGATGGGATGGTACAGGTAGAGGTGTATGCAATCCCAACTTCCTATTTCTAGGATTGCTTGTTGCATACATTACACATCGTCTAATGTACTTAGACATAGTTGCTTGCATATGGGGCCAATAACAACATTTCTACAGTTCTGACATTGTTTTTCTTACTCCAAAGCATCCAATAGTTAACGATGTATGTGCTTCTCTATTACCCGTGCTCGTTCATCTTGTGGAATACACAACTTCCCTAAGTGACACAATAATTTTTCTTGCACATAGTATCAATGATAACAAGTTTCCACAATCCATATTGATAGTTGAAATATTTTTGGATTCAATTGTATGATTGTTTTTTTGCATCTAGTAGTTTCCATAATTACACATAGTAGTTTATCTCTTCTACATGTTTGCCTTGAATTAATGCTGCATATATATCCTTAAAGTCTTTATCCTTAGCATATTGTTCTTGATAACTTTCATGTTCCATTGAAATACTTTGAAGAATAGTTGTATCATATGTTATAGGAGGCCTCGACACCATATTTGCTACTTTTTTTTGAACCCCTTTCTTATACCTTATAACCAAATGAAATTTCTATAGAAAACCAATCCACCTAAAGTGCCTGCTTTGTTGCAATTTAGATTGTGAGTGCAAATATTGAAGTGGTTGATGATTTGTGTGTATTATCGTTTCCTTACCCATTAGGTAGTGTTTCCACTTCTTTACACTTTGTACTACTGCATACAATTATTTATCATATGTGGGATAGTTACCTACCACAATTGTGAAATTTTCAAAATGAAAGAAAATATGTTTCCTTCCTTCCAGGAGCACTGCTCCCATAGCAAACCCACTAGCATCTATTTCAATTTTGAATGGTTGTTGTAGATACTATAGATCTAGAACTGGTGCAGTGCTTATCTTTTCCTTTAAAGTATTGAAGGCCTTTTTCTGTGGACCTCCCCACTAGAAATATTTTTTTACACTTGTTAGTGCATGCAATGGAGATGCTATATAGGAGAAGTCAGCTATGAACTTCCTCCAATACTGTACTACACCTAGAGAATTTTTGACTTTTGTAATTGTAATTGGCTTTGGTCAGTTTACAATGACTTCAACCTTTTCAAGATCCACTTGCAAGTAACCTCCTCCTACAATATAGCCTAAGTATACTAGTGATTTCTTAGCAAATTCACATTTTGACATCTTTACATACAATTTTTCTTTCCTCAATACATCTAGTACTTTTTTCATAGGCTCTACATGCTCTTCCTAAGTTTGACTAAATACAAGTATATCATCCAAATAAACTATGAAAAAATCATCTATGAATGGCTGGAATAAATCATTCATGAATCTCGTAAATGTAGCTAGTGCCAATGTTTGGAAGAGGCATGCCTTGTTGTAACTGGATTTCATGCTATATCTCTCTCTTTGGTGGTAATCCCTTTGGATCTTGAAATAAGTCATCATATGTGGAAACTACTTTGACTAATTCAAATTTGTGCTTTGGATCACACCCTTTGAATGCCTTTTATTTTTCATCCTCTTTGGATTTTACAATCATCAATACAAAGTTTTAACTTGGCATTGACTAACCTCTTCATTTGTCCAATATTTACTAATGCTAGATTAGTCTTTGTCTTATGTGCACACACAATGTACTCTTTACCATCCTTAAAAGGGTGATATTTTGTTTCTCCCCTATAAAAGATTTCTTTCCGGTCATAAATATAGGGACTCCCTAGTACAATTCCATAAATGTCTAAATGGACTATATCTTGACTTCTACCTCATCTATGAAGTTTGTGGTGATTTAAAATCTTAACTTATATTGCTTTGTTACTTGTAATTATGCATCTTTGCAAACCCATCCAAGTGGATATGGGTTTGGATGAGGTGTTGTAGCCAAGTTGAATTTATTTACAACTTCTTCAAATATTAAATTTACTTGAAATCCCGTATCAAACAAAGTATCAATCTTTGTATGCTTTGTTACAACATGAATATAAAGTAATTCATTTTGATGCTTATCAATCTTAGATGGAGAAGATTATTTACTTGTACTTACATTTGTAAAACTTGTATCAGGAGAAAGAGATATACCTTTTTCTTTACCTTGGATCTTGACAACAACAATATTTGTCTCATCCCTGGAGTTAGATACAAGATCTTGTTGTACCACATCAATAGTCTTCTGTTTTCCTTTTTTTCCTCCATACTTCTTTAGTCTTAGTTCTAGACGTAGCTTCCAAAATTTTGCATCATCATGTACATCCTTCTTGCAATGGGAGCATGTGGGTTTATCACCCTCCTTCTTGATGGTAGATTCCTTTTACCCCTTTCCTTTGTCGTTGGGTTTACCTTCAGGCTTAGATGGCTTCTTGACAAAATTGTCATTGAAATTGCTCTTACCTCTCGATTTCAAATGTGTGGCCCATACACATACTTCATCCAAATTACTAGGATTTAAAACCAAAATGATATGTCTTAAGTAAGAGAGAAGACCACCTATATACTTGAGCAATGTGTCCTAGGTGTATAATGGGACATTAAGTGCAATAGCTTGCTTCCTAAATTCATGAGTATAGTCTTGGATAGTTTGACCTTTACCCTACTTAAAGTTTACAGTTCATAGTTAATAGTTCCATATGGCCTAAGGGATAAAATTGATTCTTGAGGGAAGATATAAACTCCATCCAAGTTAAGTTGACACTACCATATCAAGCAATTTCTACTTGAGTTTTACTCTCCCACTAGGTGAGAGTGGTTCCTCCCAATCAAAGAGTAGCTAATTGGATTTTAGAAGCATCATCTAAGAGACCTTGAATTGTATAATATACTTCTACTTGTTGAACCCAATCATCTAGTTTCTCAACATTCAACCCTCCATAATATTTTGGTAGTTCAAACTTTACATCCAACTTGATTATAGGGTTATGTGCACTTTTTAAAGGACTAATAGAAGAAGAAGAATTAGAAGGTGAAGATGGAGATGGAGGATTTTTTGGAGTTCATCATCACCTCCCACTCCTTTCCCTTTGTCCTCTCGATCTTCATGGTCCTCATGCTTTTCTTGCTTCGACGAACCTCCTCCTTCAAAATTTTTCTGTTCTTGTCTCTCTTGATAAAACACTTCTACCATATCCTTCATGTCAAGAAAGGCTTATTGAAAACCTCTCTTGTCGAGCTCGAAGGATCTTTGTTCAACTTTTGTCTCTTCCATCTTTGGTGGTGGAAAATTTCTCCATTTACCAATCTCAGGATTGATCTTCGCAAGCATGCCTTCACCTCATCAGCTCCTAGATCACGTTAACATCCACTTTTGCAAACACTAGTCAAACAAATCTCTAATACTAACTTAATCCAAAAATATCTATGACAACAATTTCTTAATGAATGTGACATTAGGTAAACATAAATATTTGTCTTAAAACTTAAATAAAATCTTTTTTATAAGACATTAAAGAAATTGAAAATATAAAATAGAGAATAGATTTAAGAGAAGACAAGAGCCTACAAGTTGATAACAGAGTTCACCAAAATGGGCTACGTCTCCAGGTTCTTCTCCAATGAGTGACCAATCCTTAATAATGCTCCAAATGTGTGAATACATAAAAGGGGCACCTTCAATTTGTAGGTTTTACATAGTCTTCTTCAATAGTACCAAAGTATTCAAGTATTTTTCTTCTTGATTACAAGAATTAGGCTTCAAAAGCCTTTAAAAACCCTTGTCTTTGAGAATGAAATACAACTTCAAATACAATGATGTGCTATAATATTTATAACCTTTAGCTTCTACCCAAATGGTAAGTATTTTGGAGTTTAAATAGAGGGTCTCGGGTTCAAACCCGAGCCCCTCTTTTTCGGTCCACCCACATTAACAAATAAAAAAATGATATCTTCTTATCTTATATCATGCAAAGTGTGTGTGGCAATGTGGCATGGGTAGTGGTTGTTATATCCAGGAGATCGACGATTCAAACCGTTGGCCCCCTTTTTTGCTTTATATGGGTGCTTAGTTACATTTTAAATAGAATAAATCACCCTTGATTTTCGTGACGAATGTGTGGCCCAATGGTGGGCATTGGGAATGAATGGTGGGAGGTCGAAGGTTTGAACCGCCCAACCCCCAAAGAGGCATTATATTTATATTTTAAATAGAAAAGCACTCTTGTAGTATCCTGAGCGAACCGCATGGGATAGCGGTTGAGAGTGAATATAGAATGAGGGAGGTTAGGTGTTCAAACCTCGCCACAATTTTTTTTAACAAACAAACCACCCTCTAGAATTACCACAAGGGTGCCACATGGCACTAATTCATTAGTCCACATGGCACCATATAATTTGACCACACTTTGACATGTGGCACCATGTAATTGGCCAATGTCAGTTAACTGTGCAAAGTCAACCACCATAAAACATCTTAGCCTGCTAGGTTAGAAACTACCACATCATCAAGATGATGTCATGCTGACATCAACATCCATGCTGACATCAAAATCCATATTGTCTTAGTCAACATATTTTATAAAACTTTGATCGGCCATATCTTTTGCATACAGACTTCATTTGACACGATTCAAGCGATGTTGGAATGGTCTTAATGAGCTCTTTGACATGATGCCATTTTCTTCAACATTTGGAATTATCAAATTTTTGGTGAAAAATATATCCACCTAGATCAACTATAATCCTATAGCTGGGTTTGTCAAGTTGATTCCATTTTGATCCTCAACCTGAGCCTCTAAACCCAAAAATTTGCATAAAATTATTGATGGAGGGGGGAAACGGAAAAAATAGGGTGTTCATTTGAACCCCCTTCTAATGAAGGGGGTGTGAAAGAAGGGGTTACCATTCAAGGTGTTCAAATGAACACCCCAAGTATATGGCACAAGTGGGTGTTCAATAGAAAGGGGGGTGATTAGAAGGGGGGGTGGTCATTTGAAGGGGGGATTCATTTGAAGGGGGTGGATGCCATGCATGTTTGAATTAAGCCCCTTCATTTCAAGCCATTTAAAATATTTTTATGAGTGTTTCCAAACTTTCTCTATACAAAAAATTGTAACCCACTATTATGTGTTCACCCAATGTTAGCTCCAAAAATATGCATGAACTTTGACATGATGATATGATCTTGATTGTTGTTGTAGATGATTGATAAATCTACTCTTCAATGTTCTTGACAATAATATTTTCTCTTGTGAAAGTTTCCTTAATGCTAGATTTTTCCTTTAGAATTGAATTGATAAAATAACAATGTATTTATAGGTGTTTATCCAATTTCTCAAAAAATAGATTCCATAAGCTAACAATTGAAACTTGAATTTGAATCATTAACAGGACACAAAAAACATATTAAAAATTGGGAATTGGCACTCAAAGGGGACCCATGCCTAGGACCTAAATCTAGGACACATAATTTTCATGGCAATTAATTTAATATTGGCAATTGTTTAATGGTCGCTTCCCTTTCAAAAAATAGGATTAATAAGGGTTAGGAATGTATAATATGGTCAATTAGAAGCTTAATTAATTCTAATTAATTAAGGGACCCAAACATATGTAGTGTAAAAATTTAAAGGTGTACATTTTTCAACACTATAGGATTAATAGTCAAATTTTAGATAAGTTGATCGAAGACAAGCAATTGTTGTGATGTATGTCAAAAGACAAAAGTAGGGAATAAATTGTTGGAGGAAAATCTAAAATTTACAATGGGGATACTAGGCCAAAACATGGCCTAATTTAAGAGACATGATCACATGTGCAACCTAGTCCAAGGAGGTTAAAGTCACAAGGGATCAAACCATTTGTGACCAAGGAAATAAATTTAAGGTTATTCTAGGTGATAAGTTTAGGGTTAAGATCAAATTATACACTAAAGAAGAAAGTTAAGAACTACAACAATGTATTTAGAACAATACCAAAAGTAATCATAGTAATGAAAGAATTAAAGAAAAATGTATGCACTTTTATCCCTAACATAAGTACAAGCTCTTCTAGATGATAAGATCATATGGATTTTTGTAACGAAATAGATGTTATTTTTTTGTAGCTATGGAAGTCTCATAATTATTTTCACCAATTTTCAAATAAAATATAAGCATGTATAACATGTAAAGATGTATCACCATGTCAGATAATAAATTGGAGATGCACATCAAGACATAATGATGGCTCCATTATGACTAAATCATAAAGTAAAGATCAACCTAAAGGCTAATTAAGGATCATTCAAGTATACCATAAATATAATCAATTGAAGGGATTCGTATGTAAGCATAAATATGTAGTATTTGAGCATGAATGTGCACATAATGATGAATGCTCTTAATATAAAGCAATATGATAAGTGAAGATGAAACTAAAGACAAGATATCAATCATCTAAATATATATATTGTATAAGATAAAGTAATTCCAAGGAGATCAAATGTGTGAGCATAATATGAAGCATTTTATTGATTATAAGGAATAGTAGCATAAGAGTGACACCATAGGTATGGTAATCATAAGCATAAAGGGAAAAACATGAATTCACAAGTAGATAGATATAACAGGGATATGATAATTAAATATATTTTGTGATAGAGATAAACATATGGGTGACAACATAAATTGTGTCTCACTTTTGGCCTAAGTGGACCATTAATTTAATTAACATTTTTATTTTTAAAATTTCTTTCTTATTGTTATAATAAGTGGGTGAATTTCATAGTTGCATACCATTTTTATAAAAGAAATGATCAACATTGATCTAATTTTTAATCACTAGAAAATGTTAGGTTAGGTGAAATTAACCTTGCAAACCTATGTCATTTATATGTCTCCATGTTTCTCAGAAAGTGTCCTAAGGGACACGAGAAATTAATTAAATATTGACATATTGTAATTATATTTTCAAGAGGGAGTTTAATGTTGGTGGATGTTACATGTCACTATAGGACAAAACCTCCCTCCTAGGCATCCACATTAGGAGTGTGAAAGGTCTTGAGTGGGGCGTCCAAGTTTGGAGGATAACAAGTGTCTATTAGAGTTCCATCTGAAAGCTGAAATGTCACCAAAACATCCTAAAAGGTAGAAGATGAAGAGGCTATGGGTTAGGCACCGATGTTGGAGTCTTGTGCATTTTATTTAATATTTAATTATGACTCTCGGTCTTCGAAGAATGGGCATGGATTTTTTCAAATTTTTTTGGCACCTCTTGTTTTGGTTTACCATTGTGGTTTTGCCTCCTACAAGTGAACTATATATTGGAACCATATGATAGTAGTTTCATATTGAGTTATTTGCAAGTGTATAGTAGCTTTCGGGTTGTCAGAGATCAACAATAAAGTGTATTATGGTGTATCTCTCTTGTGAAAATTAATAATATACTTTTCCTCTTTTCTCATGTGGAGAATTTTCTCGAAAGGGTTTCTCCACATAAATTTGGTGTCATTTTGTTTGGTATTTTTTTCTAATGTGATGAATATTCAATCACATATATATAATATAATTTGGTAATATTATTTTTATATTTGAATTCACATACATAAGTTAATATTAAAACTTAGTTTCACCTTGTTTTCTACATTCGGTATTAGAACTAATAGTTCTATTTAAAAGGGGACACCTTTCTCTTAAGTGTTGAAGGTTTTTTGGCTATAGTGGGAGCTTTTATTTTTGTGATATATTGTATATTTGTGAAGATGATAATATACTATAGATTTGACCTTTCATCAAGATATTGAGAAGTTCAATGGAACATGCTACAAGATGTGGAAATTAAAGATGGAGGATCTCTTTGAAGGGAGAGATCAATGGCTATCAGTTTCACAAGAAAGTAAACTAGTTGCAATGTATGATGAAGATTAGAATAAGTTAGACAAGAAGGCACGAGGAACCATTTGGTTGTGTTTGACGGATTCCATCCTTTTGAATGTCTCCACAAAATACACCACATACAAGTTGTAGAAAAGGATAGGTGATATATGTCAAACTAAAAGTTTTTCTAATAAGTTGTATCTCAAAAGACAATTATACTTTTAAAAAATGAAAGATGGAGACTCTATTGCAGACCATTTAAATTCTTTTAATCTTATTATAAGTTAGCTTACATCAGTATATGTTAAATTAATAGATGAAGATAAATGTATCTTGTTTCTTTATTCTTTTCCCGAATCTTGGGAAAATCTAATTATAGCCATAAGTAGTGGTAATACAGAACCAAAGATGGACACCATGATTTTTATGCTAATTTTAGAGGAGATGAGTAGAAATTATATGAATGTTGGATCCCAAGATGCCTTGCATGTGCGAGGTAGGACCAAAGAGAAAGGGCATAAAGGGGATAAAATGAGGGATAATTCTACAAGATGTTCGAAAATCCCCAAAAAGAGCAAAGTGTTCAATTGTGGAAAAATAGGGCATATGAAGGAGTGCATGAAAAAGAAAAATAATGTTGATTCCTCCACAAAAAATTCCTTCGATGATGATTCTAATGCTTTGTTAATTTCAACTAATGAAATTAGTAATGATGCTTGGTTTGATGATTCAGGTTGCTCCTACCACATGAATCCTCACAAGGATTGGTTTACTACTTATAAAGCATATAATAGGGGAGATATTTTCCTAGGTATAAAAACATAAAGAACATTCTTGGCAAGGGAAAGAGAAACTTATGTTTCAATGATGGGAGGATTAAAACTCTTGATAATATTTTACATGTTTTAGGACTTCTGAGAAATTTATTTTTCAGTGTCCAAGCTAAATGACTTTATAATGCATGTGACATTTGATAAGTCTATTTGCAAGTTGGTAAGTGGGAGTTTGGTGATAACTAAAGGATCTCGGATAAGGACTTTGTTTAGGCTAGATTCCTCTTCTTTATTAACTCTGTCAATTTAACTAACACTAAAATTCATGTGTATTGCAACACCATAGATTGGGTCATACTAGTGGAAAATAACTTGACACTATTCTAAACAAAAAGTTTGTTGATGGTATTTTTGATTATTCTATTCATTTTTTTTTTTTTGAACATTGTGTGTTTGGTAGACAAAATAGATAATCATTTCTTAGTGGAATAATAAGGAAAATATATTATTAGAGATGATTCATTTAGGGACTACTGGATGTTGGATCTTTGGGTAAATCTCAGTATTATGTCTCTTTCATTGATGATGTCTCAATACATACTTGGATTTATTTTGTCCATTCTATATCTAAAGTTTTTACCAATTTTAAGAAATTTAAGGTATTGGTTGAAAAACAATCAGATTATAAAAGTGTTGAGATCTAACAATGTGGGTGAATATTGTTCCAAGGAATTCAATGAATTTTGTAAGCATGTAGGTAAATTGTTTGGTAAAAGACTACTCCTTATAATCTCCAACAAAATGAGGTAGCTCAAAAAGAATGAACCAAACCTTGATGGAAAGAGCTAGGAGTATGTTGACTGGTGCTAATTTTGATAGATGCTTTTGGAAAGAAGTGGTTTGTATTACTTGTTATTTTATTAATATATCTCCTTGTTCAAATCTTGTTGATAAAACACCTTATGAAGTGTCGATAGATAGAAAATATTTTGTTTCACACTCAAGGGTCTTTGATTGTGAGGCTTTTGTTCATATGCCTCAAGACAAGTGATCTGAATTGGATCCAAAAGCACATAAATGCATCTTTTTAGGTTACAATGAGAATGTAAAAGGTTATAAGCTTTGGAATCCTCTAATCAGTAAAATAATATTTTCTAGAGAAGTGATTTTCAAGGAATTTAGAGCTTGCTTAAGAGAAGAACAACCAAAGGATAACGATAAAACAAAGGAAATGCACTTCAAGATAAATATTGAGGAAGTTAGGAAGATGCACATATAGAAGAATAATTATATGGATATGAGAATGGAGAAGAAGAAGAGGGTTCAAATAACTTAGATAATATGTATGATGAGCACACAAAAGAACAAGTAGAGCCCATTATTCCTACCTTGAAGAGGTCCACAAGGTAACAAAATACAGTTGATAGGTATAACCCACTTGATTTTTTTTGTGTATTTTCTTTGTTGAGTACTAACGATGAACCTAGATCTTTCAAGGAGTCTCTCTCTTTGAAGGAAAGCGAGTCTTGGTTGCAGGCCATGTGGGAGGAGATGGTGGATTTGCATAGTTGTGATATATAGGATCTTGTTTATTTACTGAAAGGAAGGAATCCCATTCGTTGCAAGTGGGTTTCTAAAAATAAATTTGGTGCAAATAGTCGGTTAGAACGGTACATGACCATATTGGTGGCTAAGGGATACTCTGAAAGAGATGGAGTTGATTTGGGTGAAATTTTCTCTCTTGTTGCTAAATTAACTTTTATTAGATTCATATTATCTATTGTTGTTGCTTGTGATTTAGAGATAGATAAAATGAATGTTAAAACTGATTTCTTGCATGGGGATCTTGAGGAGGAAAACTATATGCCCCAACAGGTAATGGTTTTTTTGTGAAAGAAAAAAATATTTTGTTTATAGATGTAGTAATAGAAAAAGTAGCCTTTTTCCAGGTTACTTGGTTTGGTAATTGGCATTAAAACTAAATTAATGGTGTCTTGGAGTAGTGTTGTAATGTGTTGTACACATTCATACCATTCTAGACCCTTTATTTGATTAAAATATTCTTTAACTGATCCTTTGCAAAGGTGTTGTGAAGTGTTGTAATACACTTTCACACTTTTCTAGGACTCATTTACTTAATTAAGCCTAATGGGCCCCTTGTTAATAAAATGTAAATTTAAATTTATACATTGTTTAAGTGTTGTAAAGCACTCTCACATTTATCTAGGATGGTCTTAATTAATTGTGGTTAATTGGAGTAATTAACCCCCTTTAATTCAAATTTAATCCTTATTTATGACACCTCTTGAAGATCTATCTCGACACCCATATTTAAATAATATAACATTTCAATTGGGAAAAAATAGGTCCTAGAAAATGGTGCCAAGACACATTCGCCCTAGGTGGTGAATGGGTCCTCCCTTAATAAGACCCCCATTTTTCAGTTGATCTGAAAGGGGTTTTTATCACTCTTTTCATCCCCTAGGGTTAGGTCCTAGAAAACTGAGCCAGGACCAATTCCCTAGGTGGAAAATGGGTCATCCCTTGATGAGGACCCCCTTTTCAAATTTCATTCTGGAAATAATTTAATAAAGTTTTATTCCAGATTTGGTGTTGGCTTGAATTGTTTGAATTTTGGGTTTAATATCCTAATTTAATATGAATTGTTTGAATTTTGGGGTTAATATCCTAATTTAGTATAAATAAGGGGTTAATTCACCTTGTTTCTCCTAGCAACTTTGAGAGAGCGTCCTAATGACAAATCGAAGTTCACAAGAGCATTGCAAGAGCATTCATAAGATATTTCAAGGTAAATTTTCAAGAGTTTATTGCAGCAATTCAAGATCAATTCATCATGTCAAGGGTTTAATGCATTCATGCATGTAGTTGAGCTAAGATAGTTAATGTTGCATTGAGGATCTATTTATAAGCATCATTTCACATCCAAGATCTACATTCTTCATTGACACTACATGTTAGATTGCAGATTTGTATTACAAGACATCTTTCAAGGTATCAACACTTCATTATTTCATGTTTCATGCTTTAATTACTTTATTTTATCATTTGGTTTAATTACCTAAAATGGTTTGACTGAGGAAAACCACCATTCACTAAAAAACAATAAATTTTTCTCCCTTGAGTTTGTGATTGTAGATTTATAGGTTGAAGATCAAGTGGAGCAAGTTTGGAGAAAAATTATCAAAGTTGTCAAGTTGCAAGAGTTGTCATCTAAAGTGCAAAATCAAAGAGTTAAAGCTACAAAATTATCTACAGGCTTCCAGAAGTTGATAACCGGGACTTTGAGAGTGCGAACATAAAGGAATAGAACCCTGATCTTAGTTTTAGAAACCCTAACAGGGACCCATTCACCACTGAAGGTGAATGAGTCCTTTGTAGCTTAAAAACAAGTTTTTGACAAGGTACATAGCTTTTTATTCTCTAAAAACTTCCCCATAGTTGTTATAACAATTAGGTATCATTTATAATTGTTATTTTGGCATTTAAACTGAGTGTTTTAATAAGAAAAAGGATTCAATGGTTTATCATCTTGTTCATTCATAGTGGTAAACCATACTTTTTCTATTAAACAATAGATTAAAGAGATCTTTGTATGGTTTGAAATAATCACCCAAGATGTGGTACCAATTTAAGTTTGATGCTTTTGTATTGAAGTTGGGTTTACTTAGGAGCAAGGAGGATCATTGTGTTTATATTTAGGTTATTGTTGACCATATTCTAATTAGTCTTGTATGTTGATATGTTGTTCATTGGTAAAAGGAAGGTAATGATTAGGGAGCTCAAGGCACAAGTTTCTGACACATTTGATATGAAGGACTTGGGGGTTGCAAAATATATTATTGAAATGGAAATCAGTAGAGATTAGGGCCACAAAAAGCTTTGGTTAAGTCAAAGTAAGTATGTTGATACAATTTTGTGAAGGTTTAATATGCATGACTATAAGCTAGTTAATATTCCATTTCCAGTTGGTACTAAGTTGAGCTTAGATATATGTCCTAGTTATGATGATTATTTTGAGGATATGTCTAAGGTTCTTTATAGTAGTTTCATTGGCAGTTTAATGTATACATTAGTTTGCACTAGACTATATATAGTCCAAGAAGTGGGAATTCTTAGCACGTTTATGTCTAACCATAGTAGAGAGCATTAGGATTTTGTTAAGAGGTGTTTAGATATTTTTGTGGTACTTCTGACTACTGTTTGGTTTATCATGGTACTAATGATGTGGTCAAGTCATTGAGCATATATGGGTTTTTTGATGTAGATTGGGTAGGTGACTTGGATAGTCAAAGGTCTAGTAGCGACTATGTTTTTACTTTACTTGGAGGTGTAGTGAGTTGGATGAGTAAAAGGAAATCTACAATTGCATTTTCCACCATTGAAGAAAAGTATATGGCTACTACACATGCCTTTAAGGAGGCGGTATGGTTAAAAATACTTGGTAATGGGATTAGTTTTGGTAATGAGAGTGCTATTTGTTTAGCCAAAAATCCTACATCTCATGATCACACTAAGAATGCTGATGTTTAGTATCACTTTTTATGAGAAATAGTTGAGAATGGCAAGGTCTTGTTATCCCCTAATTTTCAAATAGCTCAATTTCAACATTTTCACATCAAATCTATCATTTGATTGATCGACAATTTGAGTCTCCACAGTGTCTTCAAGATTGGGTACCATTTGAGCATGTTCAAAGGTTGTCAGTTTTGAAACCTTTTTGTCACATCTTCATAATCCATCAAACCCAAATTAAAAATATTGAGTACAATTGGTTAGTATAGGTTGATGATGTCAGTTCAAATGTCAGATGCCTGATTGAAAACTGTTTTATGTATGTACTTCCAATTATACTCATAATTGACCTTGTGCATTGACGAAAAAATGCAAAAATAATTAAATTTTGAAAACTATGAGGGTTTGGAAAAAAATGATTTAGGGGATGTTCCTGATGGTATTCCAAGAATTGTGGCCAGTTTTTGCAACAATCCACTTCCCGGTTTAAGATAATTTAAAGTTTTGATTTTATCGATCAAATTTCATAAAATATTAAATTAGAAGCCTTATTTTCTCAAAATGAAAATTATTTTTCTGATATTTTGTTTTAATAGTATTTTTGTCATTTTGGAAAAATTTCAAGGCAAAATATCTTACCAATAAAAAATTAGGCATGTTCTGGTTTTGCAATGTAAAGGGTGGTTAGAGTGTTTATCGGAAAAGTATGTGAAATTATTTTAAAACTTTACCCAAGCATTAATTTTTTCATGAAAAGGATTTCTTTTGAGAATTTAAAGGTTTTATTAGTTGATGGTGAATTGAGTCAACGTTTCAGACATGCATTCTTTACCTAATGCTACCACGCTCTCTAATTCACAACTCTGCCACTTTCTTATTGCTACCTTGCTAAAAAAAAATTGGAACTCCTTTATGCTGCCTTGCTACCCCATTATTGAAACTTCAAAAAACTTATTCATTTCTCTCATGATACCTCAATTTATTGCTACCTTGCTATCAAAATTGAAACTTTAAAACTCCTCTTTATTGCTACTATGCTAACAATTTCAAAACTTCAAAACAATGAATATTTTAAAAGCGGGAAAAAGCGGAGTTAACCACCATAACTGCTTAAGAGAAAGATATAGGTAATTAGTGTGAAGACATAGACAAGGCACATTTATTTTTTGATAGAACGCCTCACAGAGATTTCATCAGATGAAATGGAATGCATAGATTGCAAGGTATACATCAAATGGATTGGTTGAAAAGACTTTACGAGCTGTCAAGAAAATGCTACAACTATTTCTCATGCCTACCTCCATCATCCTAGTCCATGCCATCTAAAGTTTGCATGGTACTTGTAATATAGTTTTCAAATAGTTTCAGGCAGGTATGAAGCCGAGTTTGTTGATGTTTCCCAAGCCGCCAAGCAAATTCTTTAGGAATGTTATTTCATTAAGTCATGATTGCAGGGTATGCATGAAATCGATATGTTTAAAAGATTTTAGAAACTTTCAAGCAGCATATTGGAAACTTTCGAGCAGATGTAAGTGGTAGGCTTGAAGCCAAATCCCACAACCATTTCTAGCATCCTCCAAACCGTGCCAACTCCCACTGTAGACATGCAATTGTAGATGCATCAACCGGGCAGAGAATCTCATGGAATGCATCGATTGCAAGATATAGATAGAATGAATTGGTTGAAAAGGCTTTAGAAAATTTCAAGCAATGCATTTGGCAGTTATAAAGCCAAATTCCACGATTTTTCCTAAATTCTCTCTACTTGTACCAATATGGGAGTTTTGAGACAACATATGGGCATCGTTTAAAACATAAAGGAATGCAGGATATGCACAAAGTGCATTAAATTGAATATGGAGGCACTATATGGGGTACAATAGAGAATAGGGAAAGGCGTGTGAATTGGTTGACAAAATTTCTCAAACCAATGTCATCGATGTCTAATGTTATGATTGCAGGGTATATTAAAATGCAATTGGTCTGCGTAGAAGAGAAGGCAGTGAATCATTTGCTAGAATTCCCCAAAGAAATGTTTGTCAAATGCAAGGTAGTGATTGCAGGATATGCACAAAGTGCATTAAAATTGAATGGGCAGTAGAATACGAGGGGCGATAGCGGGGGAAAATATGAGAACTATTTGACAAAAAATCATCAAAGAAATGTGATAACATGGAATGCCATTGTTTGCACGAGTTGCACAAAATGCATGCTACATACGGAGGCGTAGACACGGGAAAGCCTGTGAAGCATTTGATAAAATTCTTCAAGTGTTGGCACAACAGATTTATATCGAAGTCATGTAAACTATTTGATATAATGCTTTCAAATGTGGAGCGAAACTTTGTGTGATAGTTGTAGCTACGCGTGGACATGCATGCAAAATATGGAATCATAGACCAAGCAAATAAACTATTATGCCAAATCACCACCACCTTTTATTGGCATCCTCTATTTGCACCAAGATAGAATCTTTGTAATGGGGTATCTACACAAAATTGAAGAGATTGGCATGGCCAATAAAGACAAGTAAGGGTAACTCTCAGATTGAAGGCATTTATTTTTATGGTGGAAAAGTGAACACCAGGTAAGTGCATCAAGATGTGATACAAAAAGCGGTCTTAAGATGACACTTCTTTTTTGAAATCAGTAAATTCTGTTATTCGATAAAAAATGAAGATATTTATGCTCAAAATTTGAAGATGAAACAAGAACAAATGTTGTGCTTTGATTCTACTTTCTAAATGTTAGAATTTAGGTGACATCAACCTATAAATCATTTAATAAATTGTTTTCTTAACGTCTTTTGTAAATTACCCATAAGAGGTGAAACCGTTTAATCAACGATGGCGAAAGAGCTCATGTAAAGACAGAGTTACAGTTATTGTTTGTCTTCTGGGAAAAGGACAAAATAGCTAGGCATCCCGTTTGGAATCTCCTATTTTTGGAGGGTTATGACATCCGTCATATGTTATAGGAGTAGATCTATGACATGTATTACACGTCATAAGATGCTATGACAACTATGACAACATTTATGATAGATTCCTTCCCTAAGCGCCCATGCATGAAAGATGCCTTATGTAATGAAATAACTTGCACAATATAAGAATATAATATTAAATATGCTACAAATAGTTTATAAGAATATGCCACTTCCAGGGGCAACCTCCTAATCCACCTCAAGAGGATACCTCCAATATTCTTCAATAAGAACACAATACTCAACATGATGATGAAATAAGACTCACAACTTCCTATATATACCTATTATGCCTAAAATATCACTCAAGTTGACTTAGATAACCCTATATAAGCCCTAGGTCAACCTAACTAACTAAATATCAATATAATAATGATAATATGACTTCATTAAGAATTAAGGTAACTACAAGCCAACTACTCATAACTCAATACACACTATAGGGGTAAGGGCATATAAAATTTCCATCCTCTTTACCAAAGCATTATCCTCAATGCTATCTTTTTTATTTTTCTTCTTCTTCATCTCCTTTTTACTATTGCTTCTTTTTCTACTACTACTTCTTGTTCCTACTCTTGTCTTTCTCTTGCTCTTATTCATGTTCTTGTTCTTTGTCTTTCTCTTTTTTACTTCTACTTCTTCTACTGCTACTTCTTGTTCTTCTTCTTGTTCCTTTTGGCGTGCTCTTGTTCTTGCTCTTTCTCTTGCTTTTTCTCTTTACCTTTCTCTTTCTCTTAATCTTGTTCTTGTTCTTTCTCTTTCTCTTTCTCTTTCTCTTTCTCTTTCTCTTTCTCTTTCTCTTTCTCTTTCTCTTTCTCTTTCTCTTGTTCTACTTCTTGTTCCTTTTTCTTTCTCTTCTTTTTTGTGGCTACTTTTTGTTGTAAAGGTCTAGAAAGATAATTTTGCAATAAATCACCCAAATAAATTCAAAATACTCTAATTTTTTTTAGTAACTTATTTTTGCTTCAATTGCTTTGAAACTTTTACTGCAACCTGGTCTAATATGTCTCAAAAAACCTACAAAAATTTAGGAACCAATTCATCAATATGTGGGAGATATGTGTTTTCCTAATAAATTCGGTAGGGACCCTAAAATACACAAATGTATTTTTCATGATCATTCAAGATTGTATCCTTATTCACTAAAGCATTTTCACAAGTAGGGGAGGTGTTGAGAGTAGTAGTCGTGATCTCAGTTTTGTGTGTCATAGTGTCTTTCTAAGGGGAAGGAGGAGGAAGACAAGCAATAATTTCATGATCTTCAATGATTGTATCTTCTTTCACCAAGATACCTTTGTCACCAATGGGAGAGATATCAGGAGAAGAACAATTACGATTATCATGATTATCGATGCTTGCATCCTTCTATGTGAAACCTTTAGTGGATGATATTAGTGAGAGGAAATCCTTAAGGGATTCATCTAACATGTCCAAGTCATCACTACTAAAGGGCTTGAATGATATGCTTTTTCTAAATTTAAGCATTTTTTGTATTGTTTCTTTTGATGTTTTTAGTTTTTTTTCATTTTCTAATGAATTTGATCTAAGTGAACTAGGAACTAATGCAAAAAATGAAAAGGGAAAGAATTTAATTCTATCCACAATTGCCATGAATGTAAATAATGATATTTCTAATGATTTTAAATTAATAAAAGCTATGCAAACTTAAAATGAAATGTAAAGACTTAGGATGAAATGCAATTTGTCAGATTTCAAACAAGGTAGTTTACTAATTACACTATGCAATGATTTGAAAATGAAATGTTGTGAATGCAAATTTGAAATTAAGCAATGCATGAAATGGACCAATTTAAGTTGTATTTTGTAAAATGCATGAAATAGAAATTCAACCCAATGAAACAACTAACCAATGGAAGCAAAAAAAAGCTTAAAAACCTGGTTTTCAGTGTTGTAAAAGGATGTTTCAAATCTATGCAGGGATTGATTCGCCCAAGGCAAAGAATCAGTCCTAGTAGGGGTATTTTTCAAAATTTTCAAAAAAATTTAATTGATTTTTATGCTTTCTATGTTGGATGATATGTATCCTAAGTGAATATGCAATTTTTAGATGATTTACAATGATTTGCGATGCAAAAAGGCAACCTATATGCACTTTCACTAATGCAAAATTTTGAAACCCTAGAATGTCAATTAACTAATGCAAACCCTAATGCAAAGTTAATGCAAGCTAAATCTAGGATGATGATGCACTCCAAATTAGAAAGGAAGGGATTCTAAATGTAGATTCACCAAAATGAATAGAATATTTTTGTATGTGGGGCTCTGTTACATTTCTAGGGTTTTGGACCTAAAAGGAGAGAGATACAAAAACCTTAACGCTTCACTCAAGAATAAACCCTTGAGATTCCAATGCAAGGGAGATTGAAATCTATCAAAGGGGATTGTCCTAAAGGCTAAAAACTGATAAAAGGGGTTCACCACCAAGTGTAAACTTGGAGAATGCAAGATGTTTGAAAACACACTATGATATGCAAAAAGACCCAAAAATGCAAGTAAACTGTAACAAAAAACTATGAGATTGAAATGTGTAGAGGCTAGAATGAAGACTAGAAATGTTGTTGATCCTAAAATTTTGATCGACTAGGACTCATTTTCCATTTTGGGTGAATTAGTTCTGATTCGGGAAAACTATACCAGAGCCTATTTTAGCCAAATGGGTATCCAAATATGCATAAATCTCTGAAAAATAGGTATAGTGGGACTCATTCACCACTAATGGTGAATGATTCCACTTTTACTTTTCTAAAAACTCAAAAGTGGAACTTGCAGCTCTCGATCTGCTCTTTCTATTCCTCTAGGTGTCTGGATCCAAAACCCTAATTTTTAGGGTTGTAAGTGACTTTTTATGAATATTTTAACCTTCCAAGTAGACTCCAACAAGTTTTCAACCTATTCTTCAATCATTTCCAAGCCTTCAAAATACCTAGATCTACAATCACACAAAAAAAGAGAGAATATGTTGATTGTTAGGGAATAGGGGTTTGCCTTGGTCAAAGCCCATTTAGGTAATTAAACCAAAATGAAGAAACAAGTTAATGAAGCATGAATATGAAGTAATTCAATTAGAAACTTTCCATGATGATGGATCTTGAATTGTTGCAAAAATGGATGAAGAATTTTCCTTTGAATGCCTTAGAAGTGATCTTGAAAGTTATCTTGATGACCTTGTAAAGGCTCAAGAAATGCCTAACTCTTTCTTGCTTGACTTGAAAACATGTAGGCTTATGATACTTGGGTGAATAAGGGTTTGGAGGATTATTTATATAGGAAAGGAACTCAAATGGTTGTTATTTTTATCCCTAAGGCCAACAATGAAGAAAATTAAACTTAAAACCCAATTTTCCCACTCAAACCTCGAAAATGGCCCAAATGGGACTCATTCACCATCCTGGGTTAATGAGTCCCACCTGGATGGGACTCATTCACCCAAAGTGGTGAATGGGTTCCACAAGGGCTATTTTTCCAATTGAGATGTCAGGGAATGAAGAAAATAAGCTTTTATGTTGATTTTGTTGGGTTTTTTTTTTTATCAAAATAAGCCTCAGGATGCACAATATGGGGTCATACGGGCCTATTAATGATTATATAAATGATTTTTAGGGCTAGGGACACAAATTTCAATGTGAAAGTGTGATTAAATACAATGTACAACATTAAAATGAGGTCCACATAGCCTAGAAAAGCACAAGATCCAATGTAAATGTGTAAAACATATTACAACACTAGATGAAAACCAAGTTTAATTTACAAGCCTTCTAGATAATGTGAGAATGAAATTAAATATATTTTTCAATATTGAATTAGGGGAAAAATAGGCCCATTAGACTTAAATGGTTAATAAAAGTCTAGAAAAGTGTGAAAGTCATTTACAACACCTTTACAACACATTTACAAGACATCGATAAATGCATTTTATTTAGTTTGCAAGGACCCAAGGCCAAATTTGAATGTGCTAACCACATTACAACATTAAATCAAGGAAAAAATAAGCCAAAATCCACAAGAAGGACCCCAAATGAGTGTGAAAATGTCCAAAGATCCATTTTTCTACACTACCTTTACTTTATCTAATTATTCTTCAAGTCTCATCAATTCTTCTTCCAAGCAATTATTTTCAACTACTAAAATTTTATTCTCTTTTTTAACTCTTTTTTTAGTTTTTCCCATTGAAATAAACTTCTATAACTCACCTCATGCACACTTTACTTTCTTTCCTTCGACAGTTTTGTGTGCCCTCAACCTTCTTTCATTTCCTGTCACTTCAGTAACCAATCTTCCAACAAATCATTCACCTCCAAGAATTTTCACTCCCTTATAATGGCTTCTAACATGTCAGTGTATCTCCTCTTTGACTTGTGCAACTTTTTCCCATTTGTAGCTTCAGCCATTTGTTTACCAACAACCTAGCATCTCTTTCTTTTGACTAAATCTTCCAACATTTTTAGATAGTTACAACTCTCCAATGATCCCTTGATCTCACACATGATCTACCTGCTTCGATATGCAGTGATCTCATTTATACATGATGAATGTTGTGACAGTTATAATATCTACAACCTTTTCTTGACAAAAAAAATGTAGTGACAACAATTTTGATATTTATTTCCAACAATAAAAAATAGTGATCTACCTCTTTTTGCATTTGTAATCTGCCATATAGATTGTGATTTCTAACAAAACAATGATCATTTTTTTGTTTTACTATTTCTGGAGCTTCCTTAGATCTATGGCTCTACCAATTGAAAACAAATGAAGCAAAATACCCTTATCTATAACTTGTGATTTTAACTTGGCTCTATGGCTCTTCAATAAGGGTTGTCATAAAAAAAGGTGACTCTTCAAATTTCAATAGCTTCACATCTCATTACAAACCAGAGGAGAAAATATTCTTCCAATCAATTTCTTTCTTTCCCTAAAATAGTTGTGACATTTTCTTACAACCAGTGGCTTAAGTAAATTAACAGCCTTACCTTTTTTTAGTTAATGTGAGTGAAAAAAAAATAGCAATCTCTTCTCTCAATCTTTAGTTGGCATCTTCACACAATGCTTCGATCTCCTTTATACTTCAAAGCCATCTATATGGTGGCTTCATACAATACTGACTATTAATGACTAACACTACAATGATCCTAATGGTGCCTTGAATAGAGCTATGATTTCTTGTTCATTGATTGCAAACTTACCTTGGAAATGACTAGAATAAGGAACCATGATCATATTCTAATAGTGCCCTTCTTGTCTTACATTAGCTCTTATTTTTGTCCTTTATTCTTGATGATCTTCAAATTTGGTGATCTTCAAATCTTTGATTTTTACACCCATGATTTGCAAAGTCAACCTCCTGTAGTGATGTCCCCTCTAATAGACTTTGAACAACGATCAACTAATAACAACTTTTCATTGATTTACAATGGAAAACAACTATGCATTGACTCATCATGAAGAACAAAACAAATTTCTTCCTTACAACTCACTATGACAACTCCTAGATCTCTTCTACCAACCTGCTCTAATACCACTATGATGGGGTGGATGGAGATAGATCAATACACATCAAACACATATATTTAGAAACATAAACAATCACATAGAAACACAAACATATAACTTTCCAAAATGCGCGTTGTTGCACAATCTTCATTAATCCATCAATTCATCACATGATTGCAAATACTTACAACAAATTCTATATCATTCTCATTATCACTTGATCATGCTACACCTTCATGCTTTGATCCATTACAAATGCCTCAATATATAGAGGTCTTAGAGATTACAAAGTACATTCTAGAACTTAGGACGACTTACAAATATTTATTTTTTTAATTATTTTTTCCTTATTTAATGTTTGTTGTTTGTGGGAGAAATTACATATCCCAACAGGAATTGCTATATTTATGGCTGCTCCTTGTATCTACATTAAGAAATATTGTGAGTGAAGATTTGTATCAACAGTTTGAGAACTTCAATCATATTCCAACCAAGTGGCACCAACAAAGGAAATTAGTTTTGAATAGATGTGGGGGGATTCATAGTAGGATTTCCTTTGTTTATGAAAACGAGATGTTACGACTTGGAATATGCACCCCACTAAATCTTGAATCCAAATATCCTATGAAACATGGGATGATCTCTTGAGCTGTGGGATTTATGAAACCCAAGGTAAACCTCCAATTAAAGGGAAACTTCCCCTTGGTAAATCACCTAAAAAATAACTAAAGAACCTTGCTTGAAAAGAGAGGAGAAAAATTTGATAATCTAAATCTAAAATGGAAAATGAAGGTGATACACCAAATAGAGAAATTTTCTACTTCGTTTTAGTAACACAGCCTATGAATCTTAATCTAATGCTTACCAGAGTATTTTTCATCAATAATTTATTGGTAAAGTTAAAACATCAACATTCAAGAAGACATAGAAATTACAATAATACCTACTTTTATTTCATACATAGAGAAAATTGAAACAAAGAGGCAAAAATATTGATCTTTGAAGCATTGAAGGCTTATACAATAGTTGTTTTCTAGAAAAATAGTAAAATATTACATCACAAGCATACAATCAACCATTATTTAAAAGTGAAATAAGGTTGGAGATGAAATCAATGAAGACGGTTACAAAAGTAGAGACCTAATTTTGACTAAAAGTGTGCTGTAGAAAAATGATCCCTTGTCATTTCCATGGTCTTTTAGGCCTTTGTTCACAATTTTTGATCTATTTTTCTTTGATTTATTGATTTAATATGACTTGAATATGCACATTTAGGTCCTTGAAACTCAAATAATGATGTCTTGTGAAGGTGTTGTGAAGTGTTGTAAAAACTTTCTACACTTTTCTAGGCTCTATTCATTAAAACTCACCTAAAAATCACCTTTTCATCACTAAACAAGTCCTATTTTAAAGTGTTGTAAAGTCTTGTAACAATATTTCATGCTTTTCTAGGCATAATTTCACTATTTACACCTTTCTTATGCTTTATTTGACCCCTTTTTTCCCTTATAAGACTTAATTAAGTATGTTTTTGAATGTAAACCTGACAAACAACATTAAATGTGACTTAATTTCCAACACCCACTTTCAGGTCCAAGGTGCGACCCATTTGCCATGGGTGGCACATGAGTCCCCCTTGGCTCCAAATTCAAATTTTTTAAAACTTTCTTTTGGGTTTTTATTCAAAATTACTTGATGTCAACCTGTGATGAGGTATCAAAGGGTTACTAAGGAACAATAATGTATAAATAAGTGTTTTTACATCCATTCTAACCCCCATTAATTCAATCATTCATCAAGTTCACTTATTCACTCATTCATTCAAGCATTCAAGCACTTTAGATCACTTAATCAAGAATAAATCAAGGATTCAAGAGAAACCATTAACATATCTTTAGATTTTATTCAACAAGGGTTTGTTAAGTTGATAGCATTTGCATGTTATTTGTTTATCATTCTCCTTTATTTCATTATTTCATTAAGGGTTTAATTACCAAAGTGGGATTTGACCAAGGCAAATCCCTATAACCTAACCCTTAACCATTTTCCCCTAGATTGCATGTGTGTTTGTAGACTTATGTATGCAAATTTTACAAGTATTTAGGTGTTGAAGAGTGGTCAACAAGTCAACAAATTACTTCAAGTCAAATCAACCTCATTTCAAGCTTGCAAAAGACTTTCTATCAGTTTTTTGTAGAATTGACTTCGACAACTGGACAAGCAGACAACCTCAGATCTAGTGCTACAAAAGTGTCCTCTAATTTCTTAGAATTTTGGGAGAGGACTGATTCACCACTAGTGGTGAATGAGTCCCACCTTAAGGCCAGAAATCTAAGTTTTGATGGATTCTGGATCCCGACACTCAAAAACTCGTTCCCGATAGTTTTCATTGAATGCAACACTAATTCTCCATTAGTGGAAAATGAGTCCCACTAGTGATTTTCTGTAACTTCAGATAGCATTCAAAAGATTTTAGATTCTCCAATCTCTGCCTAGGTGCACTCTTATTCAACCCTTTTCTATTTTGTTTTACATTTGTTATTCATAGTTCATTGTTTGCATATCACACAATGTTTTCCAACATTACATAAATCTTAGGTTTTGCATACATAATAAGTCAATTAGTTCATATAACTGCATTTAGGTCATTTCATTTAGTCTAAATTACATCAAACATTACATAATTTGAGTGAACCTAGCTAGCATTTTTGGCCTACCTCTCTCCTTTTAGGTGAAAAACCCTAGAAGAGTTAGAGTCTTGTGGTGCCAAAAATCTACGGTTCATTTTGGTGAACCTGCATATTGAACACTTCACATTTCTGATTTCAATTGCATCTTGCATCTTAGACTTCATTTGCATCAACATTCAATTAGGATATTGTTTTGTTTTTGCATTCTAGGGTTTCTTAATTTGCATTAGAGAAAGACTCATTTAGATTTCATTTTTGCATTGCATATCATTGAAAAAAACTGAAAATCTGCATTTGCATCCTTAATTGGATCGCAAAAGCATTAGAATCACATTAATTTTTTTGAAAAATATAAAAAAAATCTCATACTATGACTCATTCACCACCCTGGATGAATAAGTCCAATTGCAGATTTTGCACAACATTTTCAGACATTTTCTAGGTATTTCCTGCATTACAAATTTTTGTAGTTACTTTCTGTTTTAATTTCCAGAACCTCTATTTTCAATCATTTCTTGCATCTTAGTTTACTTTCATCATGGAATTTTCTTTTAATAAGTTTTGGAATTCATGAAAATCCTTGGTAGACATGTCCAATTATGCCTTTAGCTGTGACCCTAATGACCTTGAAGAAAATATGAATGTCCTTAATAGTGTCCTCTAAATCTACAAGAAGGGACTCACAAAACAAGTTGGTAGATCTAGTGTGCATCCCTAAGAATTGTAGCTAGAATACTGTGAATGCCATATTAAACTAGAAACCACTAAAAGTCATGGATGAAATAATGCTAAACAAGATAGAAGTAGGATATGATGATTGAGATGGAGCACCAACATGTTTCTAAAACCTTGGTTGATGAAAAAAATATTTAGGTGATCATATTTCATATTTAAAAATTGTCCACACTATATGTGATTGTGAATATTAGCTAAAGGGACATCAAGAGAAAAATGTGAGAATGTGGACAACCTATCTAGTAATCATCTATTTGTGGGTGTTGCCACAACAGTGGTTTACACTTTCTGGGAGATCTCGATTTTTGCTGAAATCACATATTTTTAGAAAATATAATGATTTAAGCCTTGAAAATTTCCATTGAAAGGATTCAAATTGAAGAGGGTTTGATCAAACCACCTTAGACCAAGCCCCCTTGGATAGAACCCCGCTAGTTTTAAACCATACCTATAACGGTGTCTCCTTTACACCTATCAAAATGCTGATAAAAAACCACTTTTGATTTACCTTTTGGGGGATCAAATGAATTCATTTTTAAAAAAAATTGTATGTAGTCCTTATTATAAGCTTCCAAAAAAATATAATTTTAATTAAATTAAATTAAATTATTATATTTATTTTTTATTACTTGTGAATGTAGGTTTTTCATCAAAAATCAAGCTCTTTGTTCTGCACATGTGGAAAAATAGTAGATTATAATTTTTTTTTGAAAAATATGAGTGCACTAGATATTTTGGTTCAAAAGGAAAACACAATTAAAAGGAAAAAGGAAAAGGTAAAAGAAAAAGAAAAATATTTTGGTTCAACATGAAGGAGACATGAATGTCTCGATGGCTTGCATCATTCCCAAAAGGAAAAAACAAGAAAAAAGATAAAGATGAAAAGAAAAAGCAATGCACAAAATAGAGAAGAATGAAGGTATGTAAATAGAGGAATGTCACAAATAGAGAGAAAATCAAACAGAACATCACAAGGGATCACATTACGCACATGAAATCACACAAAAGAAAAAGAGAAAAAGAAAGAAAATGCAAAAGACTGGTAAGGAAAATGTGAGTCAACCTATGAGCAAGTCATCTCCTCCTAATCATCTTCTATGTATGCTGAGGGTGGGAAACTAGCCAAAGGGACAAGAGCAAGTGCCAAACGAGGAGAAGCACCAGGTTCAACACTATTTATAGGAGATTTGTCATTTAAGCTCATAGAAGAGGAAAACAATGTGTTCAATTCATTATGCACCTCTTCGTCATCCAAGTTAATCACAAGAGGAGGATGAATGATAATGTCCATCGAAGAGTTCAAATCTTGTTGTGATTGTTGTATTGGATCATTTTATTTTGGTTGGGGAGGAGGGTCATCATGCATTGCTTTGGTCAAGTTTGGATTTTGATTTTCTTTATTTAACTCTTCATGTAACTTACGAGAAAGGGCACAAAGTCTACGTATATGCTCTCGAGCACCTCTATTTATTTTGGTTTTGTTTTCAAGTTGTGTTTGTGTAGGAACGGGTTGATCAACCATAGGTTGCTTTTCTTCCCTAAGGGGAGGAACGAAAGGAACCATAGGATGTTGTTCATCCATTCAAGATCTTGCAGCCCTTCTCGACCTCTTGAAGAAGGAGAATATGTTCAAGAAAAATGGAGACATCTGTCTCCCCCCATTCAAATTGGGTCAATCCCCCTAGAATTTTTGTAGAATCATTTTTCCTTTCTAGAAGAGCTGAAATCATATGAAATGGTTGAGTTTCTAACATGAATTTTCTTTCCTAGAATGTTCAAGGTCTAATAGACCTCTCTAGGAAGTATTTTGTTAGGGATACTCTTCAGAAATATGTTGGTATTGATGTGTTGTGTCTTTAGGAAGTGAAAGTTGTTGGTTTTTTTCTCTCTTCTGCTTTTCAAACTATTTGGCCAACTAGTAAGATGTTTTGTTTTAATCATGAGGTTGGATGTGGTGGTGCAGTCACCATGTTGTCCCCATAGTGGCATTCTTGTGTGGTTGATGATGGGTCTAACCCCACACATTGTCTCATCTAGATTCTTTCAAACATTGATAATCATTCCATTGGGATTATTAATGTTTATGCCTTGAATGATGTTGTTGAAAGATCTCTTCTCTAGAAATGGATTGTTGACTCATTGCCAGTTTCTACTTGGATTCTTTGTGGGGTTTTAATATGGTTGAGATGGCATATGACAAGGATGGTACTATAAAATTTTGATGGGCAGTTGGTGAAAGAGAGGCCTGGCTTTACATGCATAATAAGTTGGGTCTTTCCAACCTCAATATTGGTCGCTGCCATTCTCATTCTCTTTGGCATACTTGGTGCAATTATCGAGTTGGGTTTGACAAGATATTTAAATGCCTTGATCATGCCATGATCTTGGCTCAATCTTCTTTCTCCTTTACTAGCTCTTCACCACTTCAGATTAAGCCATTAGTGGATGTGATGTTGTCAAACCACTTTTCCATATTATTTTGCATTGAATAGCAAGTAAGGCAGCCCCACACTAATAGGACCCAATTTTTTCTGAACACCTCTCTACTAAGTCACCAGCCCGCATTGGCCCATATCAACACTATATGGAATCTTGAATGCAAACCGCCCCAATCAACTAGCTAGATCAAGTGGTGGAATGATGCCATCACCCGTACCATGAGGTTTCTTCACATTTATGGGTGCCAACTGGCTATTTTTTGCAGATAGTCTTATGAAGTGATAGTGTCTGACCTCCGTGCCACCACTGCTCGGCTTTGGCAGCTAACCCCTTCTACCCTTCTCTGCAAGTCAGGGTTGCGGAGTTAAGACATTAAAAGCAAGTTGTTGATAATTACATGTGGCCAGAGGAGTGCAAATCAAGGCCAGATTACACTGGCTCAAGATCGGGGACAATGCCTCGAAAGAATTTTTTTGGCTCTTCAAACCAAACATTGGTCACCGAGCATCAAGTGAATCAAAGATGGTAATAATGTGCTTTCAAAATTGTATGATATTCTCCAAGCATTTGTTAAGCACTATGAGCAAGTTTTCATAGCCCAAGATTATACTCCTAAGCAGAATAATGCACTCCAAGATTTCTTTCTTGTTGTGCCAAATAGGCTTTCCTCAGCCTAGAAATCCTTTTGTGAGAAATTTCTCACAATTGAAGACCTCAAAGAAGCTGCCTACACTATGATTGATGACAAACCTCCAGGAATTGATAGGTTCTCATGTGAGTTTTACAAAGCTCTTTGGGATTGTGTGGGGAAGGATCTACATAAAGTTTACCTTGAAGCTCTTCATTCTAACTACCTAGGTAATCTTATCAACAAAGGCAATATAAAATTCATACCTAAAACTAGTGATCCTGACGATATTTGTAATTTGCGGTCCATCACACTCCTCAATGTTTCCTACAAAATAATCGTCAAAACCCTTGCTTTAAAAATCCGTCATCTTTTTCCTCAAATTATGCACCTTAAGCAAACTAGTTTTATTAAATCTAGGTTAATCTTGGACAACATAATTGTTGTCTAGAAAGGCATGGAGTGGGCAAGACACTTTAATCAAAAGGATTTTTTTCTCAAAATTGATTTTACCAAAGATTATGGCCGCATAGAATGGCCCTTCATTTTAGCTATGCTTTTTGCACTGGGATTTGACCCAAATTTCATTCAGTCTGTGAAAATGTTGTTTTCTGAAGCTTTAGATCGTATCACCATTAATGATCACCAATCTAAATCCTTTGATTTGCTCCACTCCATTCATCAAGGCTACCTACTTTCCCCCTTGCTTTATGTGTTGACTGTTGAGGGGTTTGGCTATCTTCTTGCTCATTATGTTTCCTAGGGGCTTGTTCGAGGGATCTCCTTTCCTAATTTTCCAACTCAGTTGGTTAATGGCCACTTTGTCAATGATTCGTTCCTTACCTTGCTAGAAGAAGAAGATAATGTCAAAGCTACTATTGGTTATCTAGAGACCTTTTGCTTGGCCTATGGTTTTGTCATTCAGTGGCACAAAACCTTGTGTTATAAACAATTCATTCTTCCTAGTCCTCTTTGGATTCAGTAATATAGGTGGAAGTAGATTGCTCTTGGAAAAATCTTTCAATTTCTTGGCATCCCTTTTTCCTTTCAGGCCTCTTTTGCTAATCTCAAGCAAGTAGTTCTATCTCGGATTGAGCAGAAATTAGCCTTCTAGATCACCAAGATGCTCTCTTTGGTTGGTAAATTTCAAGTGTGCTCCAAAATATTAGTAGCGACTAATGTGTACTACTCCTCATGTTGGGCCCCTTCTAACCTCTTATGCGAAGTTGGAAAAATTTCTCAAAGATTTTTTGGGGCCTCTTTTGAGACTCACAAAAGCTTTTACCATGTTTCCTAGGAGGTTTGTTGCCTCCCCAGAGATTCTAGTGGGCTTGGCCTTCTTTCCACTTAGCAACAATGGATTTCTCTTTGTGTCAAGTGGATTATCTATGCTTTTATTGGCAATGAGGCCTAGACAATTCTCCTCAGGCATTGTATTGAAGTGGGTTATCCCATCCATAGACCTTCTTGGAAGGGAATTGGCTTTCAAACCCTTCTTGTTATGAGGGAGCTAGTTTAGATTTTGGGTACCTTTGTTTCCAAAAGCATTTGGCGTGCCTGAAAGGCGGTCAGGCCTAGGATCCCCTGGATTGGGACTAGATTTCATGATGGGCTCTCATTCAATCAACACAATATTTGGTGGTCTCCTCTTTCTGCCAGTGCAGGTTGGTTGTTGGCCAAGCTTCCTTGGCTTAAGGCCCTCAGTTCCACAAGGGTATCCAAACCCTTCAAGATTTATTTCATAGACCCACCATGAGTATTTTGTCGTGGGAAGCTTTTTGTGCTCAATTGGTTTTCAAAACCATGACCATGAAACTTACGACAACCTGGTGAGTGCCATTATGGCTTATATGTTGCATAAGGTGGGTATACGTTCCACCAAGCCCTAGTCAAAAGACTGAAAATGGTATCTAGAAACCTCGTTCAAAAATTACAAGCCTCGTCTTGGTTATCAGTGGATTTTGCCTCATTTTCCAATGGATTTGGCTCAACACTTATAGACTTAAGTTGGGTATTTAGATATTTTGCATATTTTCTTAGTCTACAAGTGTTGAGCCAAAGCTCGCCCACTTTACTTGGTGTATTCTTTTCCTAGGCTTACCAATGGGGTCTTGAATTTCTCACTTGGGGGTCCAAGAAACTCATTGCCCTTTTTGTGGGCATACTAAGTCGTTTAAGCATCTCTTATGGTTATATACCAAAGCTCAAAAACTGTGGAATTGGATTCATGACTTCTTTCACCCATTCTGGTTGGAGCCCTTCTCTTAGCATATGGTTTTGCTAAGGGACTCTCCCAGGCTCCCCGCTAAGTATACTCAAATTTGACACACTTTTAGGGTGGAAATCCTCTTCAATATTTGGAAAGATAGAAATGCCTGCATATTTTCTCACAGCTAGATTAATAAATTTATTTCTTTATATTCTAAAGCTATTATTTTCTCTAATGTTCTTTTGTAGATTCAAGTGCAAGCTAACAAAGTTGCACTTGAAGTTTCTCACCTTTAGGAGCTTCTAGACCACTTGGGCTATGCCCCTTGCACTGTGGCTCATGTGCCTCCCTCTCCCACTTCCTCCTAGGGCCGGTCACCTTCACAAGGCCAATGATGAAGTGGCTTTTACAAGATTTTTTTCCCTTGTTATCAAGATCCTCCTCGTCGTAGCTCTCGCCCTCGTAGGCAGTTGCCTTCTCCTCCTCTGCGGGTTGACCTGGGGTGGCCTTTTGGAGGAGCGGTAGGGGGTGGTAGAGGAGCTTCTAGGTAGCCTTCTGGTGATTCTTCTTGGAGGAGGTTTTGGTGGGCCCACTAATACTTCTAAGTGGCTCCAACGTTTGGATTTGGCAATTTCACCTCGCCGTGAAGATAAAGATGAAGATATTGAGAAAGATGATGATGGTTGGGCTCCTCCTGACGACACTCCAAACTTTGTTGTTGTATGGGGAAACCAGATGATAGGGACCCGCCACCCTCTGTCGGCATTGCTAGAGCTGCTTAATGACCTTTTTATTTATTGTTATTGTAATGTTTTATGATTTTTGGGCTTTTCCCATGTGAGAGCAGAATACTCAATCTTTCAAGAAAAGACAAGATCTATAATTCCATATCTTTAGAAAATACTAACCCAATGCTCTCTCTTATTTTGATACCATGAAAGGGATGATATAATTTATGATTTAATGTTATGTAAATTTTGGCTATGGAGATAGCCACCCAAGATAAAAAGAAAATAAAAGAAAAGAAAAAAAGACAAAAGGAAAGCACACAAATGAATAATATGATAGAATAAACTATATTATAATCAAATGACACAAATGGGACAAGATCCATGATTTCTCATATGAGACCTACAAGTGAGTATGCATAGGATGCACAACCAAGATATGTGGATGTACAACTAATGTGGGATAATATAGATGTAGTCAAATGTGTGAAGTATACCTCCACCAAACAAGGAAAATACAAGTCACATGATGCAATTGCAATCTACCCAAGTAGACACCTACCTAGCAAGCTTATCCTATCCTAGGTGCATATAAAGTAATAAAGTAAATTAATTAAATGCAAGAAAATAAAATAATACACCAACAATTACATACTCTTGTGTTAAGCTTGGGTCATGGCTTAATCCCTATCCATCTCTATTTCACCCCCATTTGCATTTATGCCCATACATTAGATACAACTATTCATTCCTAAATCATCCCTAGTCACAAGTATTTCTATACATTTTCCTTTCACTTTGATATTACCACCTTATCCCTCTAGTTCATTTGTGAGTGGTACATGATTGACTTATTTCAATCCTAGGGAGTGTCAATGATCCCCAAATGTAAATATTCAAATTCAAATTTCTTGTCACCTCCTTTTACTAGCCATTGTTAGTTGACTTAGCAAGCATTTGTGTGGCATGATGATATATCGTGGTATTCAAAGGCATTCAATGTATAATTAATTCATAAGGAGAATCAAGGATCATCACATGCTAGTTAGTGCATAATTTAATTCTTAAGAGTGTCAATAAAATTAGATCTTCAAGACCATTATCATATAGGTTATATGTATGTTTGTGTAAGTCGCTATCATTCTAGCCTTCCAAGGGGTTTGAATTAGGAGAACATGATCACCTATTAAGTTGGAAAGATCCTCAATGACGTCTCTAGACACTACATTTATATATTTGCATATCTAGGAAGTAAAGACAAGTAGCTCTTTAAGTGCACATTTGTTCAATTCATTTGCATGTACAAAGGTCAATCTCGTAGGGTGTGGATTTGTCCTAGCCAAATTCTAAGAGCAATCTAGTTTAGATTTTATTGGTATGCTTTTAACATATAAAAAGTTGCAATTATAAATTACGATTTAAAAGTTATGATCAAAATAATGGACAACTAACTATTGGCTACTAAAATTTAACTAAGTGCTTTAATCTCTATGATTTTTAGATTTCAAAATTTTGTTGTACATGATTTGGCTTAACTCTAAATTAGATTAATTGTTTGTCATATTCATTACACCAATCTTAGTAAAGGAATCCAATTTTTTTTAAGAGAAATCATTTTTAATATAATTTAAGAGATTACATTAGTATTTACACTAAATTATAGTTACCAGTGTTAAGAAAAATCTTGAATTTTTTTGAAAGAAATATGAAATGGGCATTAAATAAGGATGGCAATGGTTGATATATCAAGGTGACTTCGTAACGTTGAAAACTATATACCTTGTAATTATCGCATTATATTTTGTACTCACTTTGTTGGTTGCTTCCCACAATATATTTCTAGGAATTGACATTATTTGTGTTTTTAGAAAGAATGGTTTCTATAGTTATAATCAACATTATTTCTTGGTTTATGTGCTTATGGTCAATATATTCTATTTTTTTGGAAACAAGTGGAATTATATATATGTGACATCTTTGTCATTATAATGTGAATTAGAATAATGTGAATTTGAATCAAATGCAACTTTTGATTTAGATGTATGCTTATTGGCATTATTCTAATTCCCTATATATAGACAAAGATGCCCATATCTATATAATTCTAGATGTCCTATTGACTATAAGCACCATTCTTTTTAAAAATGCAAATAATGTGAATTTCTAGGTAAGTTCCCCGGAAAGACCCAGTAAGTAATTCTGAATGGTGGACACGTTGTCACGGACCCCAACTATTCTATATACCAAATTTGAAAGGGCTCTTGCATCCGAAAAAAGTTTCGGACCTGGCTATTCTATACAACACAGCTTTCAAATCTTCTCAGTTACGGGCGTTTTAAATAAATAACCCGCGAGAAAAATAGAGCCGGACCCGGACTTCTATAAACTGATTCTAAAATCCGAAAGTTCAAAAAGAAACATCTGATACGGACCTGGGATATTTTCTGTGCTGTATTTCTGAAGGGTTGGAGTCCACAAAGTTTAAGCACATGTCTGAGAAGGTGCGAGAGCATTTGGTTCCGAAATGAATTCTTTCTTGATTTTCGGAATCTGAACTTTTAATTTTTCTTCCTTTATTCACATGATTTCCTTATTTCTTTATCTGTAGAAGACTTTCTTCGCCTTTAAGTTTTAAAAAGTATAATGATTTGTCCTTTTCTAGTTTAAAAGGAATGAACACAGCTAAGCATAAATAAAGATTATGTGTAAAAGTTGGAAAATGGGGTATATTTAATTAAATTTGGGTGTGTTTTTTATTGAATATCTTTTATTTAACTTTATTTAAATAAAGGATAGTACAATATTCACCTAGAAAGTCTAATTGGGTGGGGCTTATACAAAGATGAATTTACAAAAGGATCAAGCTTAAACACAAAGTCGAAATAACTAAAGCAAATCAAGAGGGAGGAGGATTTCTATCATTTGGATTGCCATTAGGTGTGTTGTTTTACAAACAATTGGTCTTAGCAAACATTTAGCCATGTTAGATACTTATGTACAAAATGTGTCCCTAAAAGAGTTGTGAAGGATAAAACCTTATAGAAGAAAAAACTCCCCTCAAAAGGAGGCTTGCCGCTTAAGAAAGAGAGAGAAGGCTCCTTCCCAAATAGTGAAATAAAAGAGAGGACTATGTAACCCCTTGAAAAAGTAGCTCTTGCATTGATGGAACAAATACTTGATTATGAATGTTGAAAATGATTTATGCTTGTTGAACAACATTTATCCCTTTAGGAAGAAACATACACAATGGTGTATGCAATATATATTCTCATTCCTAGTAAGAATAACAAGGAAGAAAACTCAAAATGTTTGTCTCTAAAAGTCCCTAGATGTCACCTTACTAATGTTGAAATGTGTCATAGTTAAACCAGTGACCAAAACTAACTATTTAGAAGGTGACAATCTAAAACCATGAAGAAACTAATGTATAATAGAAACTAAAGATGAGGAGACAAAATTTGTTATGCGTTGGGACTCAAATCTACAGTTGTCTTTTTGCTTGAGTCCCTTTCCTTTTTGTTCCTTAGCAATTGTGCCCAAGCATATAATCGATTTGATAAATCAACCATGGGTGGTCTTTTGTCAAAAAAAATTGCACAGTTAGGTAGAGCATGGAAAATTAAGCCCAATTGCCTTTTGAAGTTTTGCAAAATTCCTTATGGTTAAGAAGTTATGCTCATGCTAGTATTTTCCCCCACCCAATTTAGTCCATCCAACCTGCACTATCTCGTTCACATGGTTTTCCCCACAAAAATGTAGTTTTGATTTGTCCTCCCACATGGTGTAGAACTCAATATGTTTTTCCTGTAAAGGTCTTAAGTATTAAAATGAGTAAGTGTTGGCTTTGTGAAAGTCCATCTTCTATCTGAACTTCACCTCCTTGCTCTTTTTCTTGTCTAATTCATTTGGAATTTCCTACTTTGCGAAAAGGTATCCCCATCCAATCTTTGCAAGATTTTCCATGTGAACCAATCTATTCCACATGCCAACCTTTCTTCCACATTATCCACTTGTCCCACATTTTCTAGCAAGTACATTCCCAAATCAGCTAAGTAGACGTTTTGTGGGATGATGAAGCCCATCTTTCGGCACCTGCCTGTTGATGTCATCTTCCTCTTTGTGGAATTTTCTAAGTGAAATTCTCCTTTCAAGTGCAGTTGTCTAATTCACTTTATTTCCTCTACATCACTCTTTTTGTATACTTTCCTCTTCCATCTAAACTTCAAAATTTCAAATTATTTCATCTAGTTCAAATGACCTTTTCCACAGTCCAAATTTGCCCCATTTTACTACATTCATACTTGGATGATATCCTGCTAACATCATCCTATCTTGCTTATATCATCATGTCGCCATATTTAGAGCTTCCCAATCCATCTCATTCATATTTGCTTATGTCATGTTGACGTCACTTATGAGATTTCCTATATGAATTAAATCTATTTAACTTGGCAGATGCACTTGGTTTTTCCACTTGTTGCACTTGGAGGTTGATTGCCTACAATAACTTGAGGGATCCTTCTATCCTACATGAACCTGATGAAGACCACCAAGGCAAGAGTTCGGTTTGCAAGTGATCTAATGTGAACTTTCCATTTGTCTAAAGGGTGAGGTGCACTTACATATGAACTTTCTACCTTATTGGGCAATGGAGGTTGTTTTTTCTATGAGAGGCTTGTTACAGGTTTTTGGAGGTCATCTAGACCTTGTGGGAAGGTGGTTGCATCTAAACTTGTATGCTTAGGACTCAAATTTCCATAATTAATGGTTTGGTGGTGCAAAGGAAACACAACCCATTTTCTACCTTCTCCACCCACCATTATTTATGATACCATGTCTCCCATCTTCCAGAAGTTATTGCAGAGAACATCTTTTGATTTGTAACATCTATTTTGGGCTTGATTTATCCTTTGCCATCTATTTTGAACTGTTATAGTGTGTAGAAGTTAGGGTTGGGCACCTAGGTGTATATGTTAATGATTATTATATTCATTTTGAATAGGTTGGTCATGGCTTGGTTCTTTAGATGCCAAGGAAGTTGTAGGGCATCCATTTATGCCATAGTTTGATTTACCAAAATATTGCAAACCTACTAAATCAAAGAAGATTAGTATTGTAATGAGATTTTGTTGTGGAATGTCTCCATAGGACTTTGTATGTATTTAGGATACTTTCTTAGTCATATCTAGATATTTTACCTTGTCACATTTGTTGGTATGAACATAATATTGAGTTGGATGAGTGTCACAACATTTCAAAGATATTGCAAGGCTTGTAATGATCTTTCTCAATCTTATGTATCAATATATGTAGTTGTGTCTGGATTACTAAGTGTGTTATTTTGCAAGGTTTTATATCTATTGATGTATGTTAATACATAGTTGCATGTTCTTCTATTCTTGTTTATTCTCTTCTTAGTGTTCTAACTATATTGCCCAATAGATAAGCACCATTTTGGAACCATCACACCAATATCACACCATTAATCTCAAACACTAACTAGTAGTATTGTGAGTAAGAGTAGTTTTTGTGCACTAATGACCTAGTATTATAGCCAAGGATTTATCAACAAGAGAGCCTCAAATGAATCTATATCATATGGGTTATGTTTGCACAACTATTTTAGCTTTATAGGGGTTATATGTAGCTAGTTGTTTTTAGTCTAGTGACAGTATTTGGAGCTAAGACATCAAGTTGAGTTTGGATATCCTTGTCTTGAATTATTGATCATTTTTTATGATTTCAATGTCTGTTAAGGCATACCCCTAGGATCACCCTCTTGAATTGAGCTTGAAGTGTAGGATATATAACCTACTCTCGTAGAGCTAGCCATTATCCCTCCATAGTTCCCTAATGAGTTGATTTTACTTGCATGATGAAAACCTTGGCCTTGTGAGTGAGATTTTGATCTAGGATGTGGAGTAGTGATTTTGATACCTAACACTATGGACCTATCATTGAAGAAAATATGAATGTCCTTAATAGTGTCCTCTAAATCTACAAGAAGGGACTCACAAAACAAGTTGGTAGATCAAATGCTCATCCCAAGGAATTGTAGCTAGAATACTATGAATGCCATATTAAACTAGAAACCACTAAAAGTCATGGATGAAATAATGCTAAACAAGATAGAAGTAGGATATGATGATTGAGATGGAACACCAACATGTTTCTAAAACCTTGGTTGATGAAAACAATATTTAGGTGATCATATTTCATATTTAAAAATTGTCCACACTATATGTGAGTGTGAATATTAGCTAAAGGGACATCAAGAGAAAAATGTGAGAATGTGGAAAACCTATCTACTAATCATCTACCTTTGGGTGTTGCCACAATAGTGGTTTACACTTTTTGGGAGATCTCGATTTTTGCTGAAATCACATATTTTTAGAAAATATAATGATTTAAGCCTTGAAAATTCCATTTAAAGGATTCCAATTGAAGAGGGTTTGATCAAACCACCTTAGATCAAACCCCTTGGATAGAACCTGCTAGTTTTAAACCATACCTATAACGGTATCTCCTTTACACCTATCAAAATCTGATAAAACCACTTTGATTTACCTTTTGGGGATCCAATGAATTCATTTAAAAAAAAAAAAATTGTATGTAGTCCTTATTATAAGCTTCCAAAAAAATATAATTTTAATTAAATTAAATTTGATTATTATATTTATTTTTTATTTCTTGTGAATGTAGGTTTTTCATCAAAAATCAAGCTCTTTGTTCTGCACATGTGGAAAAATAGTAGATTATAATTTTTTTTTTGAAAAAAATAAGTGCACTAGATATTGAAGTCCTTGATCCAACAAAAAAGAAAAATTGAATTTCAATGTACATATAGAAAAAGCTACGCATTATACGGTCCACCTATAATCTGAATTGTAATTGGTTTGACTTCAAAACCGATTAAGGAAAAATATTTAATAAAACACTATGAAACAAATTGGAAGCACTAGATATCATAGTTACAAATCTAAATTCATAAAAAATAGAATTTTATCCTTCGTGGAAAAAAAGTTATACGTTATACGGTGAGCGTCACTCCTTAAAAATATTGTTTACTGAAAAAAATAGTTTTCAAAGGAGATGGAAAAAGAAATGCAATTTGATTCCAAAAATTTTGAAAAAAATATATTTAGAATCTACAAACAAAATGTCACAAATCACAATTTTGCATCATCTTCAAATTCCTCACGGTTTAGCCGCTATAGGTGCTCGAAAGTGAAGATTTAGTTAGAAAAAATTATTTCACTGTCCAGTTTGGCCAAAAATTGTAAACCAGTATTGTGGGATCACCCCTTCCTAACTACAACAATATTATTAATCTACATAAATGACATCATTGAATGATCTTTCACCCATGTCAATATACCCTCTCCCATAAACATGCATATATGTGTTGGTTTTTATCAAAATATGTGTAGATCAAGTTTCAAATGAAGAAAACACAATTTGTGATTAAGCCATATGAAGTGAGCTCTAGAATTAAGGATCCATTTCCTAACTTAGAATCTATAATAAAAAATAATACCTTGCCCTTTGGTTCCTCTAACTATGAAGAAGATGGAGATGAACCCTTTGACATAGTTGAAGGGAATTTGATATGGTTCTTTTATAGAAGAAGCTTCAACTTATCAATTTATTTTGCATAAAATTGGTGTTCATCATCCTAAAGTTTCTTGTAATATATGCACATTCAAGTGTCTCCTTCTTCAATGAATCCTCTTTTGAAGATTTTTTTTATGTTATTCTAGGAAAGTAGATGTGGATTTTTATTTAGTATTATTCTTGAATGCTTCTTTTTTTTCTTTTTTTCCACCACTAGAAGTCTTCTCATATTTTGTAATCAATGCATGTGATTTTGAAGAATTCAAGGTGCCTATTTGAATAATCTTATCTTGCTCCCTAATGAACGATATATAAAAAACCTCAAAAGTAAGAATATTATTAAACTCACTCTCCAAGGCAACTTTTGTGGAATTTTAGATAGACACAAAGATTGAATAGTCATACAAACCTAGAGCTAATAACACTTAATATCAACTATGCAACAAAATTTCCAATCTTCCAATCCTTCAACTATGTTCTTAGTGACTTAAAATTTATTGTCAAAATTGTACATGGATTGAGACTTATTGTTTCATTTTCTAATAAGTGACCCTAAATCTCATCTATCTATCCAAATAATTTTGATAATGTATCCTACATAGAGGCAAGTCCTCTTAGTGGGAAACATTTTCTCATAGGAGTCTAGACCTTGGTAGCTTATTGGGAGTAGGGGCATTGTATCTAGGTGTTCAATGTGCAACAACTCAAGATAGGCAAAGAAGCATAAGAATTTTTCCCTCATAAAATCTATTCAACCCCATGTTAATTTGTGGTAGGCTCATATTTTAATTCACCATAAAGTACTTAATTATCTTATCAACCTCTTAAGTATTAAAAATTTGATCATTTCAAATGACACAAATAATATAGGATACATGATTGCTCATGTGAGATCTACAATTGAGTATGTATAAGATACACCTCCAAGAGATGTAGATGTACAACCAATGTGGGATAAAGGAGATGTAGTCATGCGTGAAGTACAAATCTACCAAACAAGCAAAATACAAGTCACATGATGCAAATGCAACCCTCCCAAGTAGATACCTGCTTAACCAAGCTTATCCTATCCTAGGTGCAAATAACTTAATAAAGTAAACAAACTAAATGCAAGAAAATAAAATAATTTGCACCAATTTAGTAAAATACTCTTGTATTAATCTTGGCTCATGGATCAATCCTTATCCATCTCTATTTATTCCCATTTACACTTATCCCTATACATTAGATATGAGTATTCATTCCTATCTCATTCCTAACACAAGTATTTCTATACATTTGCTTTTCACTTTACGATTACCATTGTGAGCGATATATTCTTTACCTAGATTTCAATCCTAGGAGTGTGTGAGTGATCCACAAATTTAAATATTCAAATTCAAATTTCTTGTTGCCCCATTCTACTAGCAATTATGAGTTGACTTTCACACATTTGTGTGGCATGCTGATGTCATGGTAATCAAAGGCATTCAATGTACGATTAGTTCATAAGGAGAATCAAGGATCATCACATGTTAATTAGTGCATCATTCAATTATTAAGAGCATTTAAAGAATTAGATCTACAAGATCACTATCATATAGGTCATACATATGTTTGGGTATGTTGTCTTTGATATTGCTCATTGTTGTTAATCTACCTTGCGAAGGGGCTTGACCTAGGAAAACATGATTACCTATTGAGTTTGAAAGGTCCTCAATCATGTCTCTAGACACCACCTTTATAGATTCAAATATCTAGGAGGCAAAAATAAATGTTTAGCTCTTCAAGTGCACATTTTTTCAATTCATTTACATGTACAAAGGTTAATCTTACAGGGTGTAGATTTGACTTGGCCAAAATTTGAGAGCAATCCAATTCAAATTTCATTGTTATGCTTTTGACACATAAGAAATTGCTATTATGATTTACTATCAATTTCATTATTATGCTTCTAACACATACAAAATTGCTATTATGATTTACTATTAAAGAGTCATATGATCAAATTAATGGATAACTATCTATTGACCACAAAAATTAGCTAAGTGCTTTCATTTCTATTATTATTAGATTTCAAATTTTGTTGTACATGATTTATCTTAAATCTACATTAGATTAATTGCTTGTCATATTCACTAAACCTAATCTTAGTAAGGGAATCCACTTATTTCTTTACAATATTTAAGAGGTTATTCTACTAATAGTTACACTGAATTTTACATGCCATTATTAAGAGAGATCATGAAAAAGATTTGAAAGAAATATGATGTGAGCATTAAATAAAGGGTGGTAGTGGTTGATACATCAAGGTGACTTTGTAGTGTTGAAAATTGTATACTCTACACTAATCGTAATATATTTGATCTCACTTTGTTGTTTTCCTAACATTTAGAATCATTTAGACTAGCTTAACATTTTTAAATATGAAACTAAACCATTTTTATATTATATTCTTTTAAAAATTAAAAAAATACAATAATAAATTATATTAAAATATTAAAATCTCCACTATTTAATTTTATTAATAATTTAAAAGAATATACAAAACCTAAGTTTATAAACCATTCTTTTGATAAACAATCCATCATGCTATTTCTAGATTTGATTGTGTTGTAGTTTTACATCAACATTAGGGATCACTCCAACACATTGAATTTATCCATAATATTGATGCAAAAACTACAATAAAAACAAATCTAGAAATTATAGTAAATAATCTAATGTATTGTGAAAATTTACTTTGTGTCAGGAAATGTGATCCATATTAGTGAATTTTTTTATTTTTATAATAAACAGTGCTATGTTTTCCATATAAGGGAGAGGGGCCTATAATGGGCCACCCTAACTTTGCGCTTTTCAAAGTCCTATGTGAAAATTTCAAATCACTCCCAAATTTGTACAACTACTTATTTAGCAAGTCCCCTGCTAATAAAAATTGGTTTCAAGGCCACATCATCAAATATGATGCCACATCAACATGCTTTTTCTCAAGGTATCCAAAAAGGCCAAAAAAAAGGTGAGACCGATAGTGGGTCACTAAGTCATGTATTATTGGTGCGCTGATGTGGCATCACATGACTTGTTAGTTTGTGTACTTTTTTTTTTTATTGAACAAAGCTGAAACAAATACAATGAAAGGAAAAAAATAATACAGTCCAAAAGGGGGACTCCGAAGGAAATAACATAGCAGCACTAGAAATTGCAAGAGTTTGTGTACTTAATGAATAAAAGTGTTCTCCAATTGAATATTAAATGTATGTTTATTGGATATCAGGCCTACCCACTATGAAGCCCAGGCAGACCTACTTCTATACCCACTATTGAACCCCTACCCACTACGACCACTATGGACCCTTTCCTTATATGGAATGGAAAATACTCTCTTCTCGTTCATACTAGGTAGTGATTTTGCTTTACTCACTTTGCCATATACATATCTGGCGTCAAAAATCACTCAAATCCGCCGTTGAATCATCCTTCCCCTGCGGACCCCCAGGTTGGGTGGGATAGGTGAGGACGATGGACGATGAGATCGGGTTTCCCTCTCAATGTTTGGAAACTTCATACCATTAATAAACACAATAATGTCAATTTCTAGGTGGGTCCGCCCCAAAGACTAAAGACAAAGTAACTCTGAGTGGTGAATACGACGTTTCGCCTACCGGATCAACTTCATCCTGTCAAATCTCACCAACTATTATGTAGTACATTGTACTGCGTTTACGATAAGCATTTGTACGACAGAAAAATGAATATAATAATAATGAAATGGAACAAATTCATTAAGTAGCTGGGCCCACAGCCTCTTTAAATCTGTCACTTTCACGTTTCTTTAAACCTATATGGCTGGGCCCACAGCCTGTTTTCGTTTCACTTTTACTGGAGCCTTTCCGTTCCGTATATTATAAAAAGTATAAACGCTAGATCAAAATGTCTTAGCCCTGTCACTTATAAAACAACGATAAGAATATTAATCTTTCGTTATATTTAGAGTATTATTTTTAACTTTTTTGATATTTTTGATTTTTAATAATTATTATTAATAAATTATGAATAATTAATATTATTATAAATAATCATATATTTTTAATTTTGATTTTTTAAATAAATTTATTAGTAATTAATATTGTTAAAAATAATTAAATATTTTTTCAATTTTAGTTTTTAAATAAATTTATTAATTATAAATTATTCATAATTGATATTTAATAAGATTTTAATATTAAGTATTTTTTATTTTAATTTTTGAAATAAATCTATTAATAATAAATTATTCATAATTGATGTTTAATAAGATTTATTTTAAATATTTTTAGATGATAATAATAATAGATAATCAACAGTTAATAATAATTAAAAATTAAAAAATTAATTAATAATAATAATAAAATTAATAATTATAAATCAATTATAAATAACAATTCTAATTAAAATTATTAAAATAATTAATTATAAATAGCAATTCTAATTAACATTATTAAAATAATCAAATAGTAAATTATTGACTATTAATTATTTAAAATTTAAAAAAAAAATTACATATAATAATAAAAACATTAATAATAAATTATAGTTAAAAATCAATTTTAAATAACAATTTTAATTAACATTATTAAAAATAATCAATAATAATTTTTTTGGTTATTAATTATTTAAAATTTAAATTCATTAAAGCAATTTATAATTTGACATTCTAGATTTCAACAACATGATCTGTGATTTTATTAAAAATTGATCATTATGAATTTTGACAAACTTGACACACAAATGACAATTTGACAATGAAATTAAAGTACCACAATTGAGTTTCAAATTGAGTAACACAATAGACACAAACAAATTGAGAGATTGCTATGAGGGTAGTGATGCAACATTTCTAATTAGAGTGTACTCCATGAGATTACAATTCTTTGAGACATTTTGTCCCAATAGTTCACAAGATTTGTCTATCCTCCCATATTTTGCATAGATTTCAAAAGGGATTCTACAACCACAAAATTTGAGAAAAATCATCTTTATATTATGTTTTCATTATGATTGGTTAAATCTTATACTAAATTTGGGTGTTTGTTTGTGTTTTAACTAGAGTAGATTAATATTTTTTAGTTTGCTCTATGAAGCACAAAATTACATGCACATGAAATGAACTATAGTTTAGTTACGAACCTTGGTTGCTTCAAAATAATCAGACAAGATTAGGAGAGGAAGGAACGCACACCAAACTACAAAAATATTAAAAATGAGATTTTCAATATTTAAAATTTGATAAGTTGATAATTTATTTTTGAAATGTTCAAGAAATATCAATATTTTTTTTCAAATTTCAATAAATTCGATTTTGAATATCAAAAATTTGATACACCTTTAAAATCCATTGACAAGCAATACAACTTTTAGAATTTTGATGAATTATTGGACTTGTGAACTTGTTAATGGATTTAGAAAGTGCTCAAATTCACTTTAGCAAAACCTTATAAATCTTTTTTGAGAAATCTACCAACCTGACAAATGAAGTTTAATGCATAATTTTCACCTAAATCAATATTTTCTTGTGAAATATTGCCACATTGTGTATAACAATATCACAAATCCTCTTACCAAACCATTTAGCTTCAAATTTTATAGAACTCATGATTTGATTGTTGTCACAAACTATTCAGTGAAAATTTGAACTCTTAATATCTCACCAACTAAAGGAATTTTGATCCAAAATTTTGCCACATTAGGAGAAATACTATCACTTGAACATCCTTGTAAAAATATTTTGCACCATCTCTCATAGATTTTGAGATTTAAATTGGGGCATTTTTTACTAGGATCTACTCGACAAAAGAATTCAAATGCAAAAAGTTTAAAGTTGGCAAGTTTAAAAACAAGACCAACAAGAAGATGGAGAAACGATAATGTTAAGCATTTTGATGAAATAATATGAGAAGGAGAGAGATTGAAAGATCTAGATTACTACAGTGAGATAATGCCCTAAGATGTATAAATAAGAGAGAGGGTCACTAGGGGGGAGTGAGATAAGATATGCCCTAATAGAGAGTGGTAAAAATGATGGCGAGGAGTGAAGAAGATAGTTATTAAGAAGAAAAGGAGACTATGAGTGGTTAGAGGCAAGGGGAAGACCAGGGTCATGCCCCCATAAGGGGAGAGGATGATCAAGAAGATACAAAAAGAATGAGGAATTTATCTAGCTCATACCTCCAAGGTGAGAAAATAAGGAGATTCCCTCAATGTGAACACTTGATAGGTAATGATAG
>VDFB02281492.1:891148427-891227752 GCA_007258455.2 Sequoia sempervirens
CGGAATCAATTAAATTAAATTACAGTTACAGATTACAGATTACAGTCCTTTAAAAATTTGCGCTGCAAAATAAATTACAGGCGCTGAAATAAACGTTACGGGCGCTAAAACAGACTTCAAGGGCGCTAAAACAGACTTCACGGGCGCTGAAAGATTAGTCACGGGCGATGAAAGAGACTTCACGGGCGCTAAAACAGACTTCACGGGCGCTGAAAGATTAGTCACGGGCGCTGAAAGACTAGTCACGGGCGCTAAAACAGACTTCAAGGGCACTGAAAAATTAGTCACGAGCGCTAAACTGGAAGTGTTCTTCCGAAAACGTGTCGTCTGCACTATTCCGCTGTTTTTCCTGTAACCTGTCAAAAAAAAAACTGCAAACAAAACATTAAAAAGGGGCAAGTGCCCCACGGTGGGCGCCAAAAATGTGTATTGTGTTTAATTGAAATGTAAAACAAAACACTAAAACACTAAATGAAACCTTTAAACTAAAGAAATTAAACTAAATTAAAACAAAATCCTTCAGTGTTGTCCCATTTTCCTCTATCCACAGAGATTCTTTTGAAGCTTTTGGCTCTCAGGTTGTGTAAGCTTCTCCAAATGGCTGCTGCAGAACGAGTATGCAAAGGAAAACTATTCTATATGTTGATGAAAGTGAAATTATTGATACGGATATGGAGAGGGGCTGTGATTATGCACAGGGGCTGTGAGTGAGATGTATCATGATTCTACTGCTATTGCTATGATTCTATGCTATGAGAATGCTCTATGAATGCTAATGCTATGCAATTTTGCCTATAATTTACTTGCTTCTAAATTCTATATCTTTTGGAGCTCCCGGTAGCTGTATTGATAGATTTTTGCAGGCTTCATCCTTGCTGGCAAGAATCTATGGCTATGAATTGTCTGGTAAGTTTGAATGGTGAGAGATTGAGAGGTTGGAGAAGAAAATGGGGGAGGTTGAGAGGTTGGAGAGAAGAATGGAAGCTTGTCTTCAACCCACGGGAACAAGCCTGCACAGAAACAGAGAAATTTAATTTTCTGTTTTGGCAGTTTGTTTCCCGGAAGTTGAAGATAAATCCCAAATTAAATAAATAAAATTTATTTAATTTAATTTATTGCTTTTTGATATTTGATTTTTGATTTTTGAAAACTATAGAAGAATTAATTAAATATTTTGTAATATTTAATCATGATGTGACTTTAGAAGATTTTTGAAATATTTAGAAGAATTTAATTAAATATTTTTGGAAATATTTAATTATGAATAGATTTTTTTTTAATTGAATTGGAGGAATCTTGAAATGATTTAAAAATGAATATTGGATTAGAGGAAATAATCAAATATTTTGGAATATTTAATTATAAATGATATTTAGAAGAATTATAATATTTTAATCTTTATTTGAATAAAATATTCAAACTAAGATTATATGATAATTAATATAAATAAATTGTAACATTTATTTAATTAATTAAGAAATGAATATGAAAAGGTGATTAAATATCTAATCAAAATGAAATCATGAACAATATAAATAAATTATTTAAATTTATTTATACGTAGATAGAATCAAAAGATTTTAATTAAATATTAAAAATATTTGATTAATTACCGTGACAATGATATGACCATTTTAAGTGTATGCCAAAGAGGAAAAACAAGGTCACTAGCTTAATGAGGAAGAGCTCTTTGGAGTTAAAACAAGGTCAATACCAACTTCACAAAGAGTTTGGAGGAGGAAAAACACACACATCGCTGAGGAAGAGCTCTTGGAGGAGGAAAAAACAAGGTCACCAAAGACTGAGGACGGAAGGTTGGAGGGCACTCACGTTAAAATCGACGACTAAGGGCCAATGAGTATTGTAAGCTCGCGACCCCCATCTCTCTTTAACCTTTAATTTTCATGCCTATTTCCAAAGATCTTCTCTACATTGGCACTTCCATCTCGTAAAATGGTATACATAAGACAAAAATAAAATAGCTTGGCATGTAACACATATCTACTCTACAATCCTATATTCAAGCATTTTAATTAATTCCTTGAATTAAACTCTAAAACAAGAATCATACACACCACAACAGTGAGATGAATGAAACAACCCTTGATCATTTTATTCAAAATTCAGATATGCTTGTACAATGGAGAGACGTGAGTTTGAATTAATCATATCAATTCAAATTCCAGTACGGTCATAAAACATCAAATCCCCATGAATTCAAAACCTTCAACAAAATGACTCAAAACCTAAATTGCATTTTCCTTAAAACCATCGAACTTTTCAATTTTCTCTGCAACTCTACCTAGACTCGACCAAAAAATATATAACTTGCTAACCTGTACTTAGCCTTGAAATCCTTCTTATAGCCTTGAAATCCTTCTTATAGAAAAAGAGGAGCAAACAAGCATCGGGCCAGAAAGCACACGTGTCACCAACCAATTGGACCGCCTTGTACTCTTCATCAGTTGGCCAATCAAAATTGATCACCTCATTCACCTTGACACTATAAGGTTTGTACTTAACTTCCACCTGATTCGCTTCTCTTTCAAAAGACTCCAAGAATGAGCCGTGCTAATGATTTTGTCCATACAGCTCACCAACAAATCATAATCTGAAGTTACCCCTATTTTTGTGGTTTTGTAGTCCAAACATGATATAAAGTGGCTCTTACACTTTTGTGATTACTGTAGCTTGTGTAAGAGGCCCCATGGATACTGTTGTAATTGTAGGATGGATGAATAGGGCATGAGAAATAAAGAAGGTATAGCTATTGTCCTCAATAGTTTTGTGAAGAAAAGCATGTGAAATGAGAGGTTCAAGCCTAGGTTTCAACAAAATATGTATGGGAGATCTGATTTTATGAATTTTTATCCATGTGCAGACCTAATGGGTTGTTTCTGAACAATGAATATAAATGATATACATACACACACACACACATATATATGTATGTATATGTATTTTTAAATGTAAATGTAAATGCAATTGCTAGATGCTCTCCTAGAACAATAAATGCAACATATCATTAAAGAAATCTATATCTATGTATATAAATGTGTATTTCTAAATGCAAGTGTAAGTGCAAAGAGCATATGGTTTTGTAGTGTTATAGATACAACATATCCATAAATTAATGTAATTGAAATTCTAAAGTCTTCAACACATGTATAACATGAAATCAATCAAACTATTAAACTACATGAGAAATAAATGAAAACGGTAAATGCATATGTATGTGTATTTGTAAATGTAGGTGTAAAGTAAATAAGAATAATGAAAATTATAAAAGAATACAAGGAAAGGTCTCCTCCCTTCTTGGTAGTGATAACCTCCTCCACACACAACCCTTAAAAATCATGAATAGAGGAATATAATCTTTGAAGAACTCAAAGTTGATTCTCTTCTACCTGATGCAATTAGTCATTTTATCCTTACAAACATTTATAGTGATTACTAGAGGCATATAGACCAATTCTTCATAATAGAAGAATTTGATCATAGTTTTCCAATGATGGAATTATGAGAAAACTTTAGGTTAAATGAATAATTCCTAGCTAAGTTCTTTAAATCATGTCCAACCGTATAAGAGAAGACCGCTGCTATGTGTACCTGGATACCAGGGAGAAAGGCTAGTCTTTGGGCTCTTTCATCAATCATCCTACCTTAAAACATACCAAAAATCTCTTAGAAATTAGACATAGGAAGATGTAATGCCCCGCCAGCAACCCTAGAGGAAGTTGCAATTTACTACACAAACGTACTATTTTTTTTTTTTAAGTACAAATAACATGCAAGATTACTATCCATTGCCAACAATCTCTAAGGTTACGAGACTGGGATTACTTAAAACCCAATCAAGAACATGAATTAAAAACATAACATTTAATTACTTAACAAATTAAATACTCATACATTCCATATATAATAAAATTACAACAACGCATAAGAAATACCACATGTTCCCAATAATAATCTTTACAATACAATTACAACACTCATTCCCCGAATGAGGTAAATCCAATAAACAAGGTTACAAATTACATCTTCCACCTCGATACAAAGAGGGGTAATAAATTTACAAGAACAACTGAAATGAATTAAAGCATGGAAGAACATGATCCCACGAGCTCTCCAACTAAAAATCTCATCCACATGAACCAAAAAGCCGACCCAACGGATTAAGGTGCACGTTCCACCTAACCATGTGATACCCAAAGGTTCACCCCCCATGCTAGGAGATAGTAACAAGGAATTCTAGACAATACCATCCACCCCTAGACATAGGCTAACTCACACTGACACAACCAAGCACATGAACCAAACAACCATAAGGATAACACAAGTACAAATCCAACATCACTGACATAGGTCACATTGCTTCCAGAAATAAAATAGATCAAGTATGATAAGAAGACCATACACATAAAACCAAATACCAACTGTTATTGTAGAAAGTGTCATCACATAGCTTGTCATGGGATATCCTCTAGGAATCTTCCTAGGCTCCAACCCCCACTATGGGTTATCCTAGTGGCCTCAACCAAATCCTAGCACCCATACTCACTCATGTGGAATCAAATACCTCTCACAAAGACAAGATAGATGACCTTGTCATTCCAGGCCTTCTTAACTCATCCCAAGCCTATACGAGCACTTGTGTCCATGAGTGAGGCTCAATTATCTTAATTAGTGTGAAATACTACCTAACTTCTAAGTACATTAATTTAGTTATCACTTGATTAAACCACTTATGAAGGTTTCCCAGTTTACCTCTTTAGGCTCTGGCCCCTAACAGAAGCCACTCTTCTACTTGACAACATACCAAACAAAACCAATCACCAAGGGAAACCCAAGTGCATACCAACAAGGTAAAACCACTCCAACTCTAGGAGGAACATATAATGAAAACCCACTTCAAACACTGGAGGCAGCAAAATTCAAAACCCTCTCCAAACACTGGAGGCAGTAAAACACAAAATCCACTCCTTCCAAAGGAGGCACAAACCAACCCCGATCATGAAAACCGGGTGAGACAACAGGATATACTAAACGCCCTACCCAAGGCAATACAATGGTTGACTACATAACGACAACCCATACGAATAAATGAAACCCCAACTGGAAGACTTATATAATCAAACAACTCCAAAAAGAACAAACAACTCAATCAGAGAGTTCCCTAGCCTCTGGAAGCAAAACTCAGTACTAACAAATTACACTCATAAATTTACAATCATAGCAATATTTCCCATACAATACCAACAAGAATTTGCTTAAATCAACAATCATATAAATACACGTTCTTTAAAAACTAAAGAAGTCTTTTGACATAACGATCTTTTCTCATAAACAGGAATCAAAGTCCATATTTACCTCATATACTTAATCTTTTAACTATTCATATAAGTTCTAAATAATATAATTTTTATGAACCTTATCTATTTCTTGCAATCTGATTTATAAATAACATTCCCCATTTATCATTTAAGGCAATGGAATACAAGAAATTTTAAATAACATTCAACCCATTAAAACAACATCATAATAAAATAACCCTTTTCTTTACACATATTTAATATCATCAATTTTGCTCTAATTATAGTCCATATAACTTAACCACGTATAGAAACCTGATATTTAACAAATCCTTACCATAACTTAAGATTCCATCGAATCAAATAGGTCGTTGTAAACACATTAACCATATTCGTTTCAATTACAATCCCTAACCCTTACCCAATATTTAATCATTGCACTAACCTTAATTCCCAAAGTACAATAGTACTAATTCTAAAATCGAAACTTGCATACACCTTCCAACTCAAACACAATTATACTAATTAATTTTCACGTGTTCCAAAATACTAAAATATTATTCTTTATTCAAACTTGATAAAAATAAATATTATTTAAGGAATTCCAATTCCCAATAATTAAATTTGATATAAAAGCTTTAACTTTAAACATCACTTAGGAAGCATCTCAGGTGATTCAATAACCCATCATTAGGATAGTATAAATCCAAGCAAAGCAATGGCATAGCGCAAGTAATCAATTAAATAATCAATCAAATTTCATTGGTAACTTACAAAATATTATAACTAATAAGTTTATTCCATTTTCTCAATTTATTCATAATGATCAACGCAATCTTTAAAATAAATCATTTTATTCTAAAATCCATTTTTGCATTCATCATAGTAAAATACCCAGCTTAAAATAATTATATTTAAACATAAATATACATTAAATATATATTTATTATTTAGATATATATTTAGTTTTTTTAAATCCACCATTTAAATTTCAAAACAATATTTTAAATAAATTCCAATTATTTAAAATATGTAATATATATATTATATATAATATATAATACATATATTATATATATTAAATAATAATAAAAAATAGCATATTATAAATATAAATATATATATATATATATATATAACATATAATATATATATATATAACATATAATATATATATTTAAAAAATATAATAAAAAACAAAGGGGCGAATAAATGATTATTAGGGCAGACCCCTAACAGAGGAGGGGACGCAGCCCTGGCTGCGCCCAGCCTCCCCTGTTGGAGGCAGCGCTGCCACCCCACAGACTGTGGGGGACGCTGCCATAGCAGCAACCTCCCCCTTGGGGTTTGGCTGGGGTAGCCATGGCTACCGCCCCCCCTAACAAAGCTTCCATACATTTTTCTATTTAAAACACGAAAAATGAAAAACGAATCCCCTGTTCCTGCGTTTTTCCAGAAGACCCAAATCACAAGAATATATATATATATAATGTATATATATATATATATGTATATCTATTCATATATATATATATAATGTAATTTTTTTTTTCTTTTTAACAATCAAATAGAGAAATTTCTTTCTACAAAAAATACAATAGAATAAAATATTTAATCATAATTTCATGTGCACAAATTTTTGAAGGTCTTCAACTTCAAACAAAGATTTTTCAAGATCTTCTTGTGTTCCTTTTTATTTTCTATTGTTAGATTTTTCTTTTTCCTTGTTTTCTTCTCCATTTCATTTTTATTGCAAGAATCTATCTTTGTTTTCTCTTATTCCATGATTTCAAAGAGGTTTTCATATTTGTTTTATAAACTTGCATTCAAATTGAAACCAAAATCTCAAAACTTCAAAACAACAAAACCTATGATCATGAACTTGAAGAATAAATTGATGTTGAGTTTCTCTGCAGATTCCACTCATCCACCATTCCATCCCAAGATCTCCACCTTCAAACCAAGATTGAAACCCAAAAAAACCCAAAACCCTCTTTTCTTTTTGCAACCAAATCTCTCCATCCACACACACACCAAAAATTCAAAATAAAACCCCAAATGAAATATATTATCTTCCCCAAACTCAAATTCAAATTCAAAATGAAATTCCATGGCTTCTCCAAATCCTCCCCAAATTGAGTCAACTCTTATAAAATATCTTTTCCACCCAAAGTTATTGCATTTTGAAGATATTTGAATTTTAACTAACTTAGAATAAAATTCCAATTTCCAAATAGAATTTAATACATTTTAAATTTTCTTTTCAAACAAAAGAATTTAAACTTTTAAAACTTTCTTTCCAAAAATAAACTAACACTTTTAATTCAAAAAAAAGAATAACTTAATCAATTCAACACAATTAATTTAATTAATCAATAAAATAAATCTAATCTGAGATTAAATTATTTTATTAATTAAATTAAATAAAAATTTTAACAATATAGCCAAATTTATTTTAAAAACAACTTAACTACAAAAGCCATTTATTTACTTTTATATCATGAAATTAAATAAAAAACCAAGGTGAAAGGGACAACATATAACAACTACACCCGACTACGACCCGATGACACACCATGACCAAGGGGATGAATTGACATGGAAAACCTAGCTACTATCTCCCAATCGATTATCGTTGGTCAATGGACACGCTCAGACCTGTGAACCCAAGTGGAGTCGATGTCATGTACCTACAATCCTGCAAACAAAACGAGTGTCAAACATGCATATAACATAGTAGACACATTGTGAAGGGGAAATCATGGAATCACAGGCGCTCGCATGCGAGTGATGTAATCTTGTCCCCTTCACCAATACAGTATTACTAACTGATGAATCTAACGTCAATATTATAATCAAAAGCATAAAGCATCGTTAATTTCAAATATTTTCTAAGCTAATCCAAAGCATGCCTTAATGATAACTTCGGAGTAAAATACCATCACATCAAAATAGAACATTCACATCGCTTCACAGTCACCGATCAAATAGCAACCAAGCAACTTAATTCAAGTGTTAACAGAAACAAGGCATAACATAGAAAAACATTGTTTGATCAACCGAGCACAAAATGGAGGGGTGTTACAGAAGATTTAATATGACTTAAAAAAATGATTGCCAAAGCGTAAACTTATGATGACTTAACCAGGCCTAGTACACACTCCCTCCCTGTTAACCACTTAGACATATGGAAATTAAATGTAAATTTGCTTCTATTTTTAGTCATGTAGGTGTCCAATAAACCACTTGGTGGTGTTTCCCTTCAAGTTTATTTACTTGAATGAAGAGAAAAAGTCCTTTGATTACAATTAGAGAATACATTTGAGGCCTTGGTTGTGTAACTGGTGGACCATAGTCACATGTAACACTTGTTACAAAGTTTGGGAGTTAAAACATTAAGTAGATTTGATTTGTGATGGACACATTTGGACGGTAGTAACAATAGCTTGCAATCTATCAAGACTTGATTACTTTATAACCTGTGAAATTCTAGCAATGAAATGATATATTAATCATAATGTCACCTTGGGATCACATCACCATGAAAGAACTTCATCCAACATCCTTACGAGTGCAGGTACCACCAAATAGGTATTTGTCATATATGTCTTCCTCGAGCGAGGGAAATTCAGGAAGAGAAGAGGAAAGAGAGACATGTAGTATGTCTAAAAGAGGAAAATCAACTAGAGGTCAAAAGATTAGAAGAAAATTCCGTAAACGCATGGAATTTTTTCTTGTTGAAGGTGGGTCATGTTCTTATGATGATGAGAGCATAGGCGACGTCGAGGTGCCCTTAAGGTACAAACATCTATGGAAACAATGGGTACCCAAGGAACTTCCTCCAATAAACACCAAATTTTGTGTCAACGAGAGGATATATCGCATAGCACCATCGTCATTACATGGTTTGGGCCTATTTTGCATGGACGGCATAAAGGTCTGTTATGACAAAGTTACTGAATTGATGAAGTATGTTGGACCCTGTTATAGTTACAAAGATTGGATGCAATTGGTTCCATATACACGAAGTATGCATAGGTATGCACTGCAGCAAATTATATACAACTAAAAGATAAGGATCAAAATAAAGGAGTGGCTATGTATATTGATGGAAGGCCAAAAGCATCAGGGAATATTGCAGGGTTTATAAATAGTACACAACTTGGGTCAACAAATAAGCAACCCAATTGCATATTAGAAGGAAACCGTGTATTCATATGTGCGATAAAATCAATAACTAGGGGAAGAGTTGCTAATAGATTACAATTTGAATCGCTTAGTTACAAACACAATTACTATGGGGGTGGTACGTACTATGTACCATTTTACCCAACCTCCAATTAATGACTCCAATATACCATTTTATTCTTATGTTTTTTTTCATAAGTCTATTGGTTTCATTTTGGTAATATTTTTTTATATTTATTTTTTGTCAGAGGGGGACATTGATCATACGAAGAAGGTTGTGGCCCAAAGCACAGATCGCGATGTATCTTCAAGCACTTCTACCCTACAGGTTTACCTCATTGTAATTGTACAAATTAGATATGAGCAAAATTTTTTATTATTATGTTTTTTTCATAAGTTTTTTGGGTTAATTTCGATAATGTTTTTAATATTCTTGTTGCAGTCAACTGATCGGGGAAAGGCACCAGCAGTAGAGGAGAGCATTCATAGTGAGGTGCAGTCAATATTTTGTGATGATGACATGGCTTATTCAGCAAACCCTTTTGATACGATAAAGAAGCTCATGAAAAAATGCAATATGAAGAAATGACTAGTTGATGTTCAAAATATAAATAGATGAGATAAGAGAGGGTTAAAGTATTGATAGAGATTACAAAACTTGCAAATGTAAGTTGTCATGAGGGTCTTTAATTATAACATAAGTTCATTCATGGTTTTATATTTTGTACTTTTATGTCATGAACGCTAAAATATGTGTAGAACTACGAGGATTATTGCCTCCTCATGATGCTCTGGCCATGATCGAAGTCTTGCAAGTGCTTCCAGAAAGATGGGGTTTGGTACAAGTGTCCATCACGATCTTCCTACACATACATCATTATCGACCCCATCATCAGATTACCTATATTGTTGTATGCGAAATATGGAAACTTACATACCATCTTGAGGCATCCGTTAATGCACCCTCTGGCGGTGAACACATACGGTGGGGACATGTGTACGGGGATCGCGAGGCCACTAGTCTTTGGTGATGTTTTAGCAGCATTTCTGGATCTTCCTATATTACTGATATGGGAACATTATGGATTCACACTTGTGTTATTAGATGATTTTTGTTCTCATAAAGATAGAGAGGGTCCTAGGTACTTTAAAATATTTTAATTATTATTATATATAATCCAATTGAAATTTACTTATTGATCGCTATTTTTAGACTATTGATCCCATGATGTTTTGCAAGAAATGATGTTTTTATGAACATCTGGTGACACATTGGAGCTCTTCGGGGCCCACCATATAGGTACGATTGGAATGCCCAAAATGAAGATTTAAAAGATGGGCTCATTAACCATTTAGTTGTGCTATTCGGTGATAAAACATTCAACCAAACCAAGGTCCTTAAGAAAGCTGGTACCTATCGAAAGTATGCAAGGGACCAATATAGGTCATATTTAGAGGAGAAAAAAAGTACAAGCATCTACATGATTGGAGAGGGGAGTGGAGGACCTAGTGTCAGATGGAAAGGAAGGCTGAAAAGAGAAAAAGGAAAGACACCATAGGGGCCAAGGAAGGTATGTGATATAGAAGCATAAATCTACAAAAAATCACGATTAATGGCGATTTTTTAAAAAGCTGCAGGCTAGGCGATTTTTTCCTTGATTTTTTGAAAAATCGGTAAATTTTGGTCAATGATTTTTAGTTTCAACTAGCGAAATGCGTAAAAAAAAAAGCGTGTTTAAAATCTGCAAAAATGTGAATAAGAAAATTGAGCTGATTTTTAGTTACAAAAACCATGAGACCATGGCTTGTTGCTTACTATTATGCTTTGATAATTTTTGCCAGCATCCATAAGCGTTTGAAAGCTTCTATTTTAGGATTTTAACCATAGCGACAAGGCAATGGCTTGTTTGATAAAATGCTTTGTGAATATGTATGAAAAGTCTGTTAGCATAGACAAAGGTGTTGCTTGAAAAAATGTCTCAAGAAATGTAGTCTCATGGTGATGGAATGCCATGGCGAATGCCATGACAAGCAAATTGCTATGGATTGTCATGGCATTCCATCACCGTGAGACTGCATTTCTTTTAGGCATTTTTTCAAACAATTCACTGCCTTGTCTATGTTATTGCTTACTATTATTCTTTGGTAGATTTTTTCCAAGCATCCATAGCTTGTTCGAAAGCACCTATTTTAGGTTTTTACATTTTATCCATAGCATGAAGGCATTGAGCTTGTTTGATAAATTCTTTGGTAGACATGTATGAAAAATGTGGTAGCATAGAAAAGGTAGTGAACTATTTGAAAAAATGCTTCAAAACAATGTGGTCTCATGGTGGAATGCCATGACAAACAAATTACTATGGATTGTCATGGCATTCCATCACCATTTGAGGCATTTTTTGAAACAGTTCACTTCCTTGTCTATACTATTGCTTACTATTATACTTTGATAGATTTTTTCCAAGCATCCATAGCTTGTTTGAAAGCACCTATTTTAGGCTTTTAGCCATAGCAGCAAGGCAGTGAACTATTTGATAAAATGCTTTGGTAGACATGTATGAAAAATGTGGTAGCCTAGACAACTGTCACCATCTGATATTTATGCAGTTGTAGTATGTTTTGTGCAATGTATTCATCGATATGAATATAACCAACAAAAATCTATTTTCTATAATTCATGGATTGAACTCTATATTTTATTTGCTCTCAATGTCTGTATGCTAGGAAATGCCATTAAATTTTTTTTTTAAAGTAGTATGCTATGTGTGATACTATCAACAATGTAATTATATACTGATTACTCTTTCTTTGTACATAATCTAATGTATTTCAAACTTTTCATAGGCTGCCCAACACATCGAAGGCAACAAAGGCAAGACTAGAAAAGCACGGGCAACACAAACTTGGCTCTAGTGGTTATATGAAATTAGCCGCACGAATTGTAAGTATCAATAAATGAAATGTTGCATCCAAATTATAATAAATTGAAAACAATTTTGGTTTGATCACACCATAGAAGCAAAATTCATGATCTTCTACAAAAATGTAGGGCTCTGAATTCAACAGAGTTCCCACATAAGAGGACTTGACGATTGCCTTCCAGCAAGGCTATGGAGTTGTGGCTAAACGCCTAAGAGTCTTGACTGGGCAAACACAATCTTCCATTGCATCTGACACGTAGGTAAATAAACTCAATAAAGTTTATTTAAAATTGAATACTTGTGCAATCTATTCAATATTAATTTCCACCATAAAGTAATTACATGCCTATTTGTTTTAAACATTCAAGCAATGATAATAATGCACATACATTGGAATGCAGCCTGGTGAGGGTGGAGCAGAACATGCAGATGAAGGTCTGGTGTGCATCCCGGTACTTTAGAGCATGTAGAGCGTGATCACATGTTGAGCATGATCAGGCTAGAGAAGATCAAGAATATGATGTGGCCCCATCAGTAAGAGGACCACTCTAAAGTTCTTTTAAACATATTTAATTGCAATTGGTGTATTAATTAATGTAACCTTTCGTGTTTCAACTTTAGAGCATGTAGAGTGTGATCAACGTGTTGAGCATGATCAGCTAGAGAAGATCAGGAACATGATGTGGCCCCATCAGGTAAAGAGGACCACCCTCATGTTCTCTTAAACATATTTAATTTCAATTGCTATATTAATTAATGTAACCTTTTGTGTTTCAACTGCAGATCAGGATTTAGAGGGTGTCTAACATGTTGAGCATGAGTCTATAACAAAAGTTCAGGAACATGATGTGGACCCATCAGGTAAAGAGAACCACTCTAATATTCTTTTAATTAATGAAATACTTGTAACAATAATAATAAAACATATCAGTTTAACATTTATTTCTTATTGCAGCAGATCCCCCCTTAAAGCGGCATCCACATCATGAGCAGACGACTAGGCGTACATTAAGATCATGAGAAGAGGGCAGAACAACTAAAGGGGGGACATATATTGATTTAGAAAATGATACTCCACTTCAACTTTATGTAGCTTTTAAAAAGAAATAAAAAAAAAGTGATTGTAATCATATCATGACAACCATATTTTTGATAATATGTAAAATCTGAAAGAATGAATATTATATGTTAATGAATGAATGTGAACATGTTAATTAATGAATGTTATATGTTAATGAATTAATGTTATATGTTATTAATGGATGAATGAATGATTAATGTTATATGATTCGGTATGGGGAATTGAGAGTGATGTGAGGGGGGGAGGGGCCAAATGAGCTTCCACCATCACAAGGTTGGCCCCGTTAAGTAGAGAATATTAAACTATTCTCGAAACAAAGAGAAGCTCAATAAGGTAATGCACTTTTCAATATAAGAAATGCATCGTTTGAAGCATCAAACCAATATGCAGTCTATATGTATGATCAGTCGTCAGTCTCTGCAATGGTACATTTCCAGGAATATTTTAAAAAAAAAGTTAATGCTTCGTCGCAATTTCGACGAAAACCACCGACAAATCAACAGAAAGGTTCGACGAAGTTTCTATAGCTATGATGAAGGTTTCATCGTAACTCCTTGCCCATTCTGTCACAATTTCGATGAACTTTTGGAGTTGTTTCCACGCTACTCCTTGCCCATTTTGTCGCACTTTCGACAAACTTTTGGTGTTCTTCCAACACTACTCGGTATTTTCGTCACAAAGTCGACGAACTCTTGGTGTTGTTTCAACGCTACTACTTTCCTATTTTGTCGCACGTTCGACGAACTTTTGGTGTTGTTTCGATGCTACTCCTTGCCCATTTCGTTGAAATGGTGACAAACGTCTGGTGTTGTTTCGACACTACTCCTTGCCCATTTCATCAAACTAGCAAAGAACTTCTAGTGTAATTCGTCGGTGGATACACGAAGTGTTCATCGATATTTTGACAAAAGTCTGAGCCATTACACGATGCCAATGACCAACGATTCTTCTTCATTATTTCGACGTTTAATTCGTCATCGGCCTTTTGACAAAAAAATAGCGACGCAAATATTTTCGCCATTTCGTCGCGTTTCCAACAAAGATTTGTCGAACAACCGATGAACGGCCGTCGGAAAATGGAGCCAAGTTCAGTAGTGTTTGGTGATTTGCAATTAGTAATCAAATAATTAAATGGGACATATCAAGAAAAACATGACAAATTATTAAAATACAAGGATCTCACAATGTAACTTATTAGAGAAGTTTGAATCCTTTACCATTGACAACATCCCACAAAAAGATATTGGAATACAAATGCAATGGAAAGTGCAACTTATCTTATATCACCTCAAGATCCTTCAAAATATTTCACATTTACTGCTCACCCAATCTTGAAACCATCCATCAATGATAAACTTGAAGAAGTATTCATAACAACCAAGCAAGACTTGAGTGAATGGTATGATATAATATTCAATTACTTGAAAGATGGTATTGTTCCTGAGCCCACAACAAAGAACACCCGATGTCGCTTGCGAAAACTAGCAACCAAGTGCATCATCCTCGCTGATGTATTATATAGAAGATCCTTTAATGGTATTTTTCTTAGATGTCTTAATGAATCCAAAATCCCCATAGCACTTGAAGAGGCACATGTGGGTGCCTATGGAGGTCATTTTAGAGAAAGATCCTTAGTGCAAAAACTCATTCATATGGGATACTATTGGAGACATATGGAGAATGATTGCTTTGCATACATTAAGAGATGTCACAAATGTCAGGATCATAGCAATTTGATTCATGCTCCTACTTCTAATCTTCATGCTCAAATTCCTATTTGGTTGTTCTCAATGTGGGGACTCAATCTAACTGGAAAAATTTCACCACCTTCATCCATTGGACATATGTCTATAATCACAACAACAAATTTTTTTACAAAATGGGTAGAAGAAATTCCCCTTCAATCCAACACTATTGATGTCATATGTCGTTTCATATTGGAACACATTATTGCTCGCTTTGCACTTCCTTCCATGTTAGTTTCAGATAATGGAACACCATTTAAGAAAAATGATGTGAAGAAATTCCTCGACACATTTAATATCCAACATTGCTTTTCAACACCTTACTACCCACAATCTAATGGACAAGCTGAAGCAACTAATAAGAATCTCGAAAAAATCCTAAGAAAAATAGTAAATAAACATAAAAAGGATTGGCACACGCAACTGATGTACACATTATGGGATTACCGTACTAGTATCAGAAAATCAACTGGAACAACTCCCTATAACCTTGTTTATGGTATCGAGGCAATTATTCCCTTGGAGTTAGAAATCCCCATGATAAGGATTGATATTCGAGGACTTATTGATGATGACACTTACAAACAAAAAAGATTGCATCAGGTTGAGATGCTTGATGAACAATGCATTAACACTCTTGAGCATTTCCAAGCCTATGCTAAGCAATTACATTGTATTTATAGCAATCATGTCATCCCTTGTGTATTTGGTAAAGGTGACTTAGTCTTGTATGAAAATCATCGAAACGTCCATGCCGACCCGACTAAAAAACAAAAATTCAGTCCTAATTGGTTAGGACCCTTCATAATTAACGAAAGCTATGGTTTCAAAATGGTGCATACACATTAACAGAAATGGATGGCACACCTCTCAAAGACCCTATCAATGTCACACATTTGCACTGGTATTATGTCTAATCCCCTTGAATAGTATGAATGATAAACAGTGTTGTTAGAGCTACTAGATTATATTTTATATGCTTTCGCATTGCTTCGTTTTTGACAAATAGTCATTTGTGGTCTTGAACACTAAAGTGGTTATTTAATTTATTTTTAAGTAATTGTTTTAGTTATCATGCTATTCAAGTGCATCTTGTATGTTGTGTTAGATTAGATTCTTATATGCATTTAATCATAAGTGCATTTAATTTAGCATAACATACTTCATCACAATGTTGCATCTAAGAGAAATTGTAATAAGTTTTTGTTAAATCATGGAAGCATTCATTAAATAATCTTACAAAGGTTATTTAATTAATCACATGGACATTTAACATTCAAACACAAATAGTAAAACATCAAATGCTCATATATATATCAAAGTTTTGTGTACATATCATCAATATATACAATGCTATTGAAGCTTGTGAGTACTAGATCCCTTGCGACCTAGTGGTTGCATCTGTCTGGTGGCAGTCTCTTGAGAGATAGTGGTGTGCAATCATGATCGTGATCCGCTGAATGTACTAAGAGAAAACTCTAAACCTCGTATCTGCCCAAGGGCCTCCCACTTTGCTCCTACTGTATAATCCCTCTTTGCATGTAGCCTAGCTACCTCTACCTCTAGTCTCTCAAACTCTGTTATATTCTAGGATGACTATGCCTTGGGGGAAGCATCAACTTAGTGGATGTGCCTCCTCAAACTCTCATACGCTGCCCGCAATCTAACGGATGGCCGAAACAACTCTGGGTCCTAATCCACAATAGGTGGGGGCACATAGTTTGAGTTTGTGGCCTCCTTTTCGATTGATGGGGGAACTATATCTGTAGCCACCTATAGATAGAGATCCCAAAAGTCTCTCGCAGATCCTACAAGATAGAAACAATAAAATATTAGTACACATAATGATATATATAAAAAGTAAGCACAAGCATGAAATATAACAATAAATAAAATATCATCACCTATATCTTTGTAAGGTTGTGTGAAATTAGCCTCATCATGTGCAAGAGGCATGTAGGATCTGCTAGCCTCTCCATGACTATAGGTATTGATGCCTACTGCAACTATTGTTCGTGATCTAGTGATATGAATGGGAGAGGGCTCTCCCAACTCGTGCCTTGTTGGATCCTCATTTGTTGCCTCATCACCCTCGCTCATGGACTACTCCTTCTCCTCATCCTCCTCCTCATCCTCCTCATCATCCTCTTCATCTCTTATGTCCTATCCATCATAGTCCTCATCTACGACATCTGTAAATATGTTTGCATCCTTGTAGCGTGTCTCCTTGACCTTGTCCTCTACCTCATCTCCCTCGTCTAGGAGTGGTGCTCCATCACCTATCGGCTCTTCCATAGGAAACATGAGAATTGGTCATGATACGGTCCACCACTCTTCATAGTCATCTATGGAATCAACGTCTTCCGCATCAGAGATTGGAGGAATATTGTGATCTGAGTACTCAGAGTCACTATGGACAACATCATCTACAATGAACCATACCAAATCACCAGGTCTCTAGGCACTCTACACTGATGTCCTGAAGAAGGGTCATGCCCTAGGTGCTATCTGCATTTTCCCAAACTGTTGCATGACCCGACCATAGTAGAAAGGACATACTACGTAATCGTGTCTTCCAATCAAAAACCTATCAAGCTATAATCTCCTCATCTTCTGAGTGTGATCTAACCATTCAAGCACAAGCTGATAAGGTCTCCAAAGGATCTTTTCCTCCTCTAGTCGGTCAAATCGCACTCTCCAAAAGTGTAAATCACCATACTCCCAAAACTGACATAGAGGATAGTTGAAGGCCTGAGGATACCCCAAGGTTATTGGACATGGGAATCCAGTAGGTCTAGTACAAGTGATATGCTCAAGGCACCAAACCTATAGAAGCGTATAGTGTACCATACTGTCCACCTCCCAAAATACAAATCAACCAAGATCATAATATAGGTTCGCTAGGATATAGCCCCCCCAGGCATATAATGTCGGGTGCTTTGCCATCCCTTGTATTAGGTGTATCATTCCTACCTCTAGGTGCGCTCCTCAACCATCTAGGATGAGTATTGATGCAACTATAATCATCATAATCCATCTACCCAGTAATATAATAGTATCGCCAAATCAATCTGTGCCCAAACCCTCTCATCATGTAATGGTCTGCAAAGTCAATAATGCATGTCATATTTCATCTCTTGGAATGTTGACTCTACTCAAAAGTGTACTCGCTCACCCTGAATAGGAACTCAGAGTATGTGGTGAATGTCCTCCAGTGTGATTGTCATCTCACCAGTTGGTAGATGAAATGTGCATGTATCAGCATCCCAACGCTCTGCTAGAACCATGAGCATCGCATCATGGTACCTCATGGGGGGCATGAGGTACACCCAGTATACTCCAACAGTCTGTAATAGCTTTATACCCTCCACTAAAAAATTGGGTGCTAAATCTCTAAGAAGACTAATCTATCTACCACCCAAACACTGGCGTGAATAGGTGGGCACCTAACAAAAAATTAAAAATGTGTCCTATAAGCAATCTAATCTCCTTAATTTTTACATCAATAAACATGAAAGTGTACTAAATTTGTTCTAGTGTGATTTCCTAGAGGCCCTAAACACTTTAGAACCCTTTTGGGATGCTTCATGAAGAAATAGGACACTTTGTGAAAAAGTGGGACACTTCACGAACAAAAGGGACACTTTGCAAAAAAAAATGGGACACTTCGTGAAAAAAGGGGATGCTTTGCGAAAGAAAATTCCAAGGCCCTAAATTAACCTAGAAATGCATAAATCATAAACTTAATGCGTAAGGACAAAGCGAAGGCAGAAGAATCAACTCACCTCATGATGACACTCGTTGTGTGCTACCTAATCTCGTAGCACGTCCAGTATCACACGTTTTTAATCTCGTCTACTAGGAATTTTTCACTCTTCTTCAATCACTTTCAAGCTGCAAAAAGGTAAAATATAAAATAAGTTAGAATTAACTTCACTTTTCGCTCTTATACATAAGTTAAAACTAGGGTTTTACTACATTAGGGTTAAAAATATATATTTCACTAAAACAAACATAACAGGTGCTAGAGAACTTTGTTTTTGACGTCGTTTGTTGCATTGGAATCATGATTCTACTCTCAACATCATCAACTATTTATCATTATGTGGCATGGTACTTGGAAATGCCTTGTGATATGACTTACCCTATTCAACATGGCTAGACTATTACCTTGATTCCACCTCCATAAAGTAAGCAGAATCAAGGGGGGCATACATCTACCCTCGAATACAATTTCTAGATAGAGGTTTGATAAAAGGATTTTTGGACAACTAATGGATTCGTGTTGTAGGATGTGCTTCCTAACATTGTGGTTTTGCAGATGACTATAGTGGGGGCTTCATTCTCCTGTATCATAATTGAACTTACATGTGTATCCTTTTTATGAAACAAAGTTCATCATTAGACTCCTTTAGCTTACATATTCACGTAGATTCATGTGGGCACTAAAGTGAGGGCTAAATGTAGTGCAAAAAATTGTGCACTCTAAAAAAAAAAGAGGCAATTTCACACTTAATTTGGACCTATTTTGGCACCTTTGCATTAATTACCCTTTAAAATCACCATATATAGACCCCTAACACCCATTATTTCAGATCTTGAGGCTCATTTCAATCAAAAATCATATAAAATCACTTAAATCCTTGAAAATCCTGAAATCCCACCTCAAAAAGCTAAGGTGGGACTCATTCGCTACCTTGGACAAATGATTCCCCTTAAGTGGGACCCACTCACCAAGTGTGGTGAATGAGTCCCATTTGGGGTCTTTTTCAAATTTGAGCGAGAATTCATCAATTTAATTTAGGTTTTTGGTGAATGTCGTCCTTTGGGATCTAAATAACGGTGAATTAGGTGTTGATGCCTATAAAAGCAAGCTTCTAAGTCATTTTCCATAATCCAAGCATATCTCTAAACACTTTGAGCAAGTATCAAGCATCAATAATTTTCAAGCAAGCTTTCACAATAGCATTCCAATCCGAAAAGCAGGCAAATTTGAAGCATTGAAGTAGCATTAAATCATTTTTGTATGTTTTCAAGCTCATTTTCAATCAAGATCTAGCATTTCCAAGGGTTGATAATGGATGCCTATGGTGAATCATGATGGGTTCTAGGTTGGGGAGGTGCAACTAGCCATCATGCCAATCCTAAAGACTTTTTTCCTAAGTGATTCCATCTTCCATTGTCACTCTACTTTCAACCTAAGGAAGGTACAAGCATCATTAAGGCTCACTTGGGGTGATTAGAGATCATCACAAGTTAGTCATTCATCTTTGCATTTCGATTATTGCATCATATTCTTGCACATTAGAATAGGATTGCATCATTTTCCATATTTCTTAGTCTTAGACACACTTAAGGCTAGGGTTTTTATGCAAATTTCATTATTTTCCCATCAAGGTTTAACTACCAAACTACAGGTTTGAATGAGGTAAACACCCCATTAGAAAATCAAGTTGAATTCTATTTTGCAGGTTTTTTTCTCATATTTGGATCTCGAACTCAAGTTGGAAGGAAAGGGAAAGTGTTGGAGTGCATATCAGAGATTTCAATTTCTGAAAAAGCAGAATAGGACTGATTCACCAAGAGTGGAAAATGAGTTCCATTGTAGCTGTTTGTTAGATTTGTTTACAGATTTTGATACCCTTTTTTCTGAAACAGATTCCCGTGTAGAAACCTTGATCTGGGACTGATTTACCTAGGTTGGCGAATGAGTCCCAATTGGTCAAAAAGTCAACATTTCTAGAATTTCAAAGCTATTTCCATTCTCTTCAAGGTTTCCAAGAGCACACTCTTTACATTTTTTCTTTCATGTTCTGTTTACTTGCATTTCTAGGGTATTTTCTAGGTCATTTTGCATATCACACTATATTTTCCAATTCATTTTCTTAATTCCAAGTTTACACTTGGTGGTGAACTCCTCATTAGACATCATTCAATCCCTATAATAGTCCCTTTTCTAGATTTCAATCTCCTTTGCATTGAAATTTCAAGTGTTTTTTCTTGAGTGAAGAGTAAGAAAATTTTCTCTCTCCTTTTAGGCCCAAAACCCTAGAAGCGAAAGAGAGTACACAATTTTCCTCTTTTCAACTTCAAATTTTGATCGTTGATTTGATGTCTTCACACCACAATCCAATTTATCCCCTTCATTCAATCCAACTTTAAAACCCAACTGTATGATCCATTTCCTTTTAATTCGCATTGTTGATCTTTATCTCTTGGTAAACAACCATGGTGTATCACAACTTTTCCTAGGGCATCGACCTTCATTTCTATGATATGAAGAGGTCTTTTGATCACTGTCTAATCTTCACCTTATAATCTCTGCCTTTGGATCGCCATTGTGTCTTCTTTTCCTAGCACAATTTTTTTTGTGTGCAAAGAATGTAAATCATGATATGAAGAGAGCTCATGATGCAATAGAAAATAACCATCTGTCTCGAAGAGCATGTGTCCACCTTATTGCTCCATCACTCTTTTGAAGAGGGGACCCACCAAATTCTTCATCGCTACCCTTTAGTGTATCACTAAAATATTCATGTCTCAAAGGGATATGCAGATGAGATGTAAGCACTCCTCTCAATACAATCTCATTTTGACCTTTGTCCCTACTTATGTCATCATCCACTATCCTTCTTCCCATCACGTACATCATAAATATGAGTTGAGTGGTTAAACACAACAATGCGATGAACTGAAGTCTTGTGATGTAATGTCAATCACTAATTTCCAAGGCCCTCTATGTAGACCATTGATCTTCGAGTATCACACATCACAAATTTTATTACTCCCATTTGCTTCACAATATCAATGTGAAGCAATTAAGCAATGGTCATTAGATCTTCTATGTCGGTTCTCACCATTGATTTGTCTCCATCACATATCTCGTGAACCACATGTTGAGGTAAACATCAAATGTGATGTGAATGGCTTGAGTGATAGCCGTCTAATCAAAAAACATGAATGTGTGCCATTAGATATTCCAAGGATCATATCGCACATCACAAATTTAGCATGGTCACGGTGAACTCAAACAACGACATGAAGAGTTATCATGATGCACACTAAACTCCACCAACTAGTAGTGCTAGGTAAAGGGGTCGGTTACCCTGATGACATTGAAAGCTTAAGTTGTCACTTAAGTGACCTGCTATCGCCATCATCTAGTCAACCACAAAATATCAACACCATGATTGCAACACATTAGGGTTTAACTGCAAAACCCTAATTTGAGCAAAAAAATAGAAACAAATCAATTTAGAGCACATTTCATGTCATTTGATCATACAAACCACACCAATCAAACCCACTCAAAAAACCCATATCAAATCTGACCTTATTTGTCTCCTATGACACCAAACGTTGACATTAGTAGCTTACTATTTGCTCAGTTCTACAAAATTGTGACAACATTTCATGACAACTTTATAGTATTTGTGAAACATGCTCTTCTCTCCATCATATTACACCAACTCTTCCAGAACCTGATCCTTTGAACTCAATAACATTCAGACTTCAACTAAACTCCCATTTAAAATTAATGACAACATTACATGTGAAAAAACTATAGGAAAAGGAAATCATTATTAGGAGGAGATTGTTGCATTGATGATTCTTTGATTAGTTGCATTATGTTGTCATCAGTAAGTTACTGATGTCAACCTCTAGTGTTTCTTTGATGATATTTTTTCTATGTATATATGGTTGAGTTTCTATGTTGCAATTCGCTTGGTGGTGATGAGGAAATTATGAAGGTGATGAGGATGTGTCTTTGATGCTTGGTTTTCAAGTGATTTTGAGAAAATTTGATAAAAAGAGGAAACAATGTGTTGTAGTGTTGTTTTGTGTTCTAGTGTTGCTTTGAATTTCTTCTAGGTTGAAGATCTGCCTATGTGTTTAAGATATGTTGATTCGAGGTGTTAAGAGGTGTAGTATTCAAAATTTGGTGTGTTGGATCGCTATACAGAAGTTGTGTTCACCAGTGTATGAACAGTGCATTGCAAAGGTGTCTAGAAGAAATGTTTTTGTTTTTTATTTTTCCGTAGAGTGGTTTTAGGTCTTGCGAATATGAGGGTGTTTTGATTGTGTTGGTATCTTTTTTCAATTGAAGTGGTGTGAGGTTTGGTGCTTCAGAAGTCAATTTCTTGAGTCACGGTGTATGGAAAAGTTGTCTGAGTGTACTAGGTGTGTACATTCTTCAGGTGAAATTTGTTACGAAGAAGTTTGTTGGATTTTAGAGTGTTTGTGGAATATTCTAGGTTGTGTTCAAGTGTCATTTTTTATCTACAAGTTGTTATTGGATCAAAGGAAGCATGTACTTAAAATTTTAATGGTGTTTACATAAGTAATGGGTGACCTGATATTTACACTAATTACGGTGGATATTTATTGTTTATATAAGTTTGTTGTAGCATGGTGTTCTAAATTTGGGTCCCAAATAACGAATGATGTGGTTCGCTTTCACTTCTATCTACCACAGAAGTGCTTTAGTGCTGACCTATTTTGAATTTGCATAGTTGAGGTGCATAGCTGACCTTGGAGAATGTTTTCAAGGTTCGAGATGATATAAATATGAGTTGAGGTGTTGAGGGATGTGAAGATAGTTAAGTAAGATGTGAATGATGTGAAGTGTAGATTATTAGAGTGAAATTTTGAGAAGTGTAGTGCAATATTTCATGTGTTAGACTGCTAGATGTAGTGAGAAAAAGCTATCTACAATTCTTCATTTATGTTGCAAAGGAGTTGATGATATTGTGGTGAATTTCTCTATTGCATTGAGATGGATTTCTTTGTGTAACATTCTTCTCTATCTTCTTTTCAATTCTGGCAATGAGCCTTTCTTTTTTTGGGCAGTGAGCCCTCCGATAGTGATCCCTATTGTATTCAGTATTGAAGTTACTTTATATTGTGAGCTAATCCTCACCATGGTTTTTCCCATCTTTTGTTTTCTACATAAATATAGTGTTCTCTTGTGTATAGTGTTGATTTGTTTCAATTTCTATTATTTGCTTTTCATGCTAAATCATTATAACAAATTAAGGGTTAATTAAGTTAATGTGGATCTAAATGTGTATAAGGGTTTTGAAGTTTTAAGGTACAATTGATTCACCCCTCCTCTTAGTTGTCTTATGCATTCAACAAAAACATGAGGATTCGTCATATAGATTTTGTTGCAACTTAAGGAAGCTTATATCCTATGTTCTATGATTAACTCCATTCTGAATAATATGATATTTGATACATTTGTCCATAAAAGTAGCATCTTCTTTTCCCAATATTACAACCTAATTGAGTTCCTCAGCATTGATTCTACTCAATTCTTTAAGTTTCTTCAAGTTTATTCTATATTTATCTTCTGCATCTCTCAAGTTGTTAGTTTACATAAGTAATTTCACTTCAAAAGAGAAAGCATCCTTATATTGTTTGTACCCCAAAGTCAAAAGTTCTTCCATCTCTTTCCAAAACTTCTCAATCTACCTGTCAAAAATTTGGGACATTTTCTTCATTCCATTCAACTCATCTACCTCATTTATGCTTATCAATACTAGAGCTTCTGATGATGAAGGCTACTATGATACTGAGGAAGTGAGACTTTTCAAGAACCTCTTCATTTTCTCAAGTTGACCCTTGAGCTCATCTTTAGCTACTTCTCTTTTATCATCCTTGCTTTTGCAGAAATAACAACTAGGTCCAAGGATGTTATCAATTCTCCCCTTGTTTGTTTACCCAAATTAACAGTTGACAATTGATAGTTTGAAGCTAGCAATTCCCTATCATCCTTGTCTATAATTGCATTTGTTATCTCTGCAATCATTTCCCCTTCTTCATTAAGCCTGGTGGAATGGAGAGTTATTGATTTCTTCTTAGGTTCCGTTTGATGTAAGCTAACTTATAATCAGATTAAAAACATTTAGATGGTCAACAATAGAGTCTTCATCTTTCATTTTTTTTAAATAGGATTATCTTTTGACATACAACTTGTTAGAAAAAAAATTAGTTTGATATATATCACCTATCCTTTTTCCACAACTTGTATACATGGTGTCTTTTATGGAGACATTCAAAAGGATGGAATCTATCAGACAAAACCAATGGTTCCTCATTCCTTCTTGTCTAACTTATTCTAATCTTCATAAAACATTGCATCTAGTTTACTTTCTTGTGAAACTGGCAACCACTGATCTCTCTCTCCAAGGATATCCTCCATCTTTAATTTCCACATCTTGTAGCCCATTCCATTGAATTTCTCAATATCTTGACAAGAGGTAGAAGCTATAGTTTATTATCATCTTCACAAATATACAATATATCACAAAAATAAAATCTCCCACTATAGCCAAAAAACCTTCAACACTTAAGAGAAAGGTGTCCCCTTCTAAATAGAACCATTAGTTCTAATACCAAATGTTGAAAACAAGGTGAAACTAAGTTGTAATATTGGCTTGTGTATGTGAATTCAAATATAAAAAATAATATTACCAAGTCAAATTATATGTATATGATTGCACATTCATCAAACTAGAAAGAATAACAAACAAAATATGACACTGTATTTATGTGGAGAAACCCTTTCGAGAAAAATCTCAACATGAGAAAAGAGGATCCAAGTATATTATTAATCTTCACAAGAGATATATACACCATAATACACTTCACTATTGATCTCGGACAACCCGGGTGCTTTCATACACTTGCAAATAACTCAATATGAAACTATCATCTTATGGTCCCAATATATAGAACTTGTGGGAGGAAAAACCATGATGGTAAACCAAAACAAGAGGTGCCAAAAAAAACTTGAAAAAACCCATGCCCCTTTCTTGGAAGACCAAGAGTCATGATTAAATATTAAATAAAATGTACAAAACTCCAACATGGGTTCCTAACCCATAGCCTCTTCATCTTCTACCTTTTAGGAAGTTTTAGTGACTTTTCAGCTTCCAGATGGAACACCAATGAACACTTGTTTCCCTCCAAACTTGGACACCCCACTCAAGACCTTTCACATTCCCAATGTGGATGCCTAGGAGGGAGGTTTTTCCCTATAGTGATGTGTAACCTCCACCAACATTAAATTCCTTCTTTAAAATATAATTACAATATGTCAATATTTAATTAATTTATCCCATGTCCCTTAGGACACTTTCTAAGAAACATGGACACATATAAATGACATAGGTTTGCAAAGTTAATTTCACCTAACCTAACATTATCTAATGAGTTAAGTTTAAAAATTAGATCAATGTTGATCATTTCTTTTATAAAAATGGTACATGACTATGAAATTCTCCCACTTATTATAACAATAAGAAAGGAATTTTAAAAATAAAAATGTTAATTAAATTAATGGTCCACTTAGGCCAAAAGGGAGACACAATTTATGTTGTCACCCATATGTTTATCTCTATCACAGCCTATGTTTAATTATCATATCCTTATCATATCTATCTACTTGTGATTTCATGTTTATCCCTTTATGCTTATGATTAAGGTGATCCCACAATAGTGGTTTACAATTTTTGGCCAAATTGGACACTGAACTAATTTTTTCTAACTAAATCTTCACTTTCGTGAACCTATAGTGTCTAAACCGTGAGGAATTTGAAGATGATGCAAACTAGTGATTTGTGACATTTTGTCTATAGATTTTAAATATAGTTTTTTCAAAAAAATTGGAATCAAATTGCACATCTTTTTCCATCTCCTTCGAAAACTATTTTTTTCAGTAAACACCATTTTTAAGGAGTGATGCTCACCGTATAACACGTATTTTTTTTCCATGAAGGATGAAATTCTATTTTTTTTGAATTTAGATTTGTAACTACAATATCTAGTGCTTCCAATTGGTTTCATAGTGTTTTATTGAATATTTATTTCTTAATCAAGTTTCGAAGTCAAACCAATTACAATTCAGACATAAGCGGACTGTATAACACAACTTTTTTTTGTATGTATCGAAATTCAATTATTTTTTGTTGGATCAAGGACTTCAATATCTAGTGCACTCATATTTTTCAAAAAAAAAAAATTATAATCTTCTATTTTTCCACATGTGCAGAAGAGAGATTGATTTTCGATGAAAAGTCTACATTCACAAGAAATAAAAAAAAAAAAAAAAAAAAAAAATATAATAGGGTAAACCCAAAAAATTGGTTTACAATTCGAATGAGGAAGAAAAACTTGTAAAAAATGACCCCATGGAAAAATTTTACATTCTGGGGGTTCGAATGAACTAGATGGTTTGAACGAACCAAAAAAAGGTTCGCTTGAACCAGGGTTCGAGTGAACCCATTAAATGCATGCACAGACAAAATTCAAATGAAAATCACTTTATGGGAGGGTGTTCGAATGAACCCTGGTTTGAGCGAAGCCCCCATTTCCCAGATTTTTAACCTCCTTAAAAAAAAAAACCAAAATTTTTGCACTTCGGAGCTCGGTTTGAACATAAAAATGGCGGAGACTTCATAGAACCAACTGGAATTAGGTAGTCCTCGAGAACGAGCTATCCAACGATATAATTTTAATATGTTTTGGTTTTATTATGTATGTTTTTTAGTTTTATTAAACATAGGTTTTTCACCGAAAATCAAGCTCTATTTTGCACATGTGGAAAAATAGTAGATTATTAAAAAAAAATTGAAAAATATGAGTGCACCAGATATTGAAGTCCTTGATCCAACAAAAAAAAAAGAATTTCAATATATGTACAAAAAAAGTTACGCATTATACTACTGCTATGTCTAAAATGACTTTGAAACTTGATTAAAGAAAAATATTCAATAAAAAACTATCTAACCAAGTGGAAGCACTAGATATCAGAGTTACAAATTTAAATTCGAAAGAATTGGAATTTTATCCTTCATGGAAAAAGTTGTGTTATACGATAAGCGTCACTTTTTAAAAATGTTGTTTTCTAGAAAAAAATAGTTTTTGAGGGAAATGGAAAAAGAAATGCAATTTGATTCCAAAAATTTTGAAAAAAATATGTTTAGAATCTACAAAAAAATGTCATGAAACTCTAGTTTGCATCATTTTCAAATTTCTCACGGTTTAGCCGCTATAGGTGCCCAAAAGTGAAGATTTAGTTAAAAAAAATTATTTCAGTGTCCAGTTTGGCCAAAAATTGTAAACCACTATTGTGGGATCACCTAATAATAAAATTAAATTTTACTTACAAAAAATAAATTTTAAATGAATTCATTTGATCCCCCAAAAGGTAAATCAAAAGTGGTTTTTTATCAGCATTTTGATAAGTGTAAAGGAGACTCTGTTATAGGTATGGTTTAAAACTAGCACGGTTGTATCCAATGGGGGTTTGGTTTAAGGTAGTTTGATCAAACCCTCTTCAATTGGAATGCTTTAAATGAAACTTTTTAATGCTTAAATCATTATATTTTCTAAAAGTATGTGATTTCAGCAAAAATCAGAATCTCCCAAAAACTGTAAACCAGCTTTGTGGGATCACCCATTATCATATCTATTATCTCACTCTTATGCTACTATTCCTTATGATCAATAACATGCTTCATCTTATGATCATAAATTTGATCCCCTTGGCACTACCTTATACAATATAGAGATACATAGATTATCACTATCTTGTCTTCAAGTTCACCTTCACTTATCATATTGCTATATATTAAGAGAATTCATCATTATGTGCACATTCATGCTCAAATACTACTTATTTATGCTTACATACTCATTCCTTCAATTGATTATATTTAAGGTATACTTGCATGATCCTTAATTATCCTTTAGGTTGATATTTACTTTATGATTTAGTTATAATGGAGGCATCATTATGTCTTGATGTGCATCTCCAATTTACTATCTTACATGTGATTCATATTTACACGATATACATGCTTCTATTTTATTTGAAAATTGGTGAAAATAATTATGAGACTTCCACAGCTACAAACAAATTATATATATATATATATATATATTGTTAAAATAATCCATATGATCCTATCATCTAGAAGAGCTTGTACTTAGGGATAAAAGTGCATACCTTGGCCTTTTATTCCTTCATTACTACGATTACTTTTGGTATTGTTCTAAATACATTGTTGTAGTGCTTAACGTTCTTCTTTAGTGTACAATCTAACCTTAACCCTAAACTTATCACCTATAATAGCCTTAAATTTATTTCCTTGGTCACAAGTGGTTTGATCCCTTATGACTTTAACCTTCTTGGACTAAGTTGCACATGTGATCATGTCTCTTAAATTAGGCCATGTTTTAGTCTAGTACCGCCATTGCAAATTTTAGATTTTCCATTGTAGAAATAAACACCTCTAAAATTTGAATATTGATCCATCAACGTGCATGCCAATACACCTCATGTTAAGTATCTAAAATTTTGTATTTAAATATACAATCTTAAGTAAATAATAATTATTACGTGAATCACTTAATTAATGTCTTTCTTTTTTGTTATAACTAATTAAAAGGATTGCATCTAATTAAGGAACTCAACAACATTCCATTCATTTTACAATAAAACCCACCATGTTTTAGGAAAAACCCTTGTTCAAAAATAGATATTGAAGATAGGAGATGTTGCATTAGATAAGGAAAAATAACATAAATAGAACCAAACAATATAGAGGAAAAGCATTATTGGCTCCAATTATAAGCATGGCTTATTCGTCACTAGTCTAGATCTCAGTCCAGTGTTTAATCTCATTCATTCTAACATTCATCACTGTCGGTAAAAAGGCTTAATTCACATCATATTGCAATGATTGTTTAATGAACTACATATGTGCTTATAAACAAGAAATGTAGTTACACCAACCACACAACCGTTGAAATTGGCACAACCAATAGTGTAATATGCATCGCTAAACTATGCTACACTAACAGTCGTTAACATTCCCCCCTTATTGCATTGTTCTTACAACTGTATCCCCTAAAATCTCTTATTCACTTTGCTAAGGGACCCCCCCTTAAGGCTTACATAACAAAACTTGTTGATTACAAAATATATATATATACATCTTTGTGAAGATCTTCCTTGAAGAAACAAATCCTAAATCAAGTGGGCTCCTCCAAGTTGCCTCATAACCCTCAAAAAGGTGTAGCACCTAGTTGAATTCCCAAGTTCTTCCTCCCATGAACCTTCAAAATTATAAACCATAGTTATTGGACAATAATCCTCCAAGTTGTCTCCTCAACCCTCATAAAGTTATAACCCTTGGTCAAGACCGTAATTTCTAAACAATCATCCTCCAAGTTGTCTCCTCAACCCTCGTAAAGGTGCAATCCTTGGTCACAACCTCGAGTGCACACTAGGCAAAAATCCATATTGAGCTCTTCACCAAACTCCTTACTTGTCTCCAAAAATCAAACTTCACAATATATGTATTCTTCAAATCCATCAGCAACAAGGAAAAGCAAGAAACTAAAACCAAAAACACTTCGCATGCAAAGCATCATCTCAAAGCGAGAAGCTAACTTGAGATGATGAAAATTCCTCCATCTTTCAGTGCCACCAGCTTTCAATATTTTCATGTTATACTTTATCCATCTGATGTATTTGGTGAGTCTTTAGAGGCCTTATCAAATTTACAAAGATAGCCCCAATCGTAATGACATTTATAATGTTCTTTGCAATGACTTGAAGAACAACATCTTGCAACTCAATAGTCTCAACATTGACACCGATAGTGGGAATGAAAATAACAATAACATTGAGTTTCAACTTGTACAACAGAATAATCTTACTAGTATCCAAACCTGTCATAATGAACACCTTGTACTTGTAATAAAAAAGATACTCAAAACAAACATGACACATTGAATTTTCTACATAGAAGTGTTCCTTCTGCAAACCAACTAAATAATACCAACTACGTTTGTTGCAACAATATTTCCACATAGTAATTTGATAGTTCTCACCTACTTTCATTCGCTAAGCTTGTGACACTTTTGTGGATCTAGCAAATGACTCATGTGTCATACTCCATTCTTCACTTTTCTTAACACATTACTTGAACTCTCGAACATATATAATTTTTCAAAAGAATATCTCTGTTTCACTTGACACACCTTAAGAGTAAAGATATCAAAATTTCCATCCAACATACCCTTCCAATAACAACCTTAAATGGGTAAATCACGCATTGTAGCTATACAATTAAAAACCAATATTTCATTGGAAATGTTGAGCAAAATTAAAATAGACTTATCTGTGTGGCCTTCTTTTACTCTGCCTCGAATGATGGAGACCCCGATCGATAACCCGATTTGTCTGACGATGACCAAATCTTTGGAATCGCCCAAATCTAATTGTGGCTTGGACAAAGAAGTACTGAGATTCTCTTTATGGCTTTTTTTCCTTCCAATCTTTTAAACACAACAATAGCAGACCTTCAACTTCAATCCTCATCAATAGGCTCATTCCAAATAGCCCCTGCATAGCCCAGCAAAAAGGCCTAGCATGCGTCTACAAAAGCCTTCAACCTACACTTCTCTGCCACATTTTCCACACCATGCTTCACATATTCTCCTACAAACAATTCGTAATAGATTACAGACCCTTCATAGTTATGGCTTTCAAATCCTTGCTGCACAGGATACAGCTTTCAAATCCTTTCTGCATAGGCCAGGCGATGGTGTTATTTCTATGCTCATCTAATTTCTACGCACAGGAAGAAATGGATGATGGTGCTCTTGCATCCTTAGAAAATGAAAACATCTTATTCAAAGTTCCTGTGCTGTCACGCCTTGCACCCGCTCAAAGTCATCTTCTCTTTCTTTATGCCATCGCCTTTTTCATTGCCCGCTCTGATACCATATGTCGGTAAAAGCTTAATTCACATCATATTGCAGTGACTGTTTAATTAACTACATATGTGCTTATAAACAAGAAATGCAGTTACACCAACTGCACAACCGTTGAAACTGGCACAACCAACAATGTAATATGCAATCACTAAACTATGCTATGGTAACATTCGTTAACAATGACAAATTCCATAGGGGATTCAATAGTTGAGCAACTAACTTTTCTCCTTGACACAATCATATGTTATAGTTTCAAATCACTTCTAATTTTTTACAACTTACTTGGTAAGGCCCCTACTTATAACTAACGTTTGTGTCGTTCAACATAACTTTTTTTCTATAAAATATAAAATTCTAATTTTTGAAATATAGATTCTCAACATCAATATCTAAGGCAATGATATTTTTTCATAATTTTGTGTTACATATATTTTTTAATTAATTTATGAAGTCACTGTAACTATAATTTGGACATACATGTGTGTCGTCCAACATAACTACTTGTGTATATATCGAAAACCAATTTTTTTGGTGAAACAAGAACATCAATACCTAGGGCAAGGGCATTTTTTAAATTTTTTTTACAATGGTTTACTATTTTTTCACCTCTACAAAACAAAGAGCTTGATGTTTGAGGAATAACCTATGTTTAGTAAAAAAATTGAAAATTAAATACATGATAAAATGAAAACATATCAAAACTATACTTGTTGGAAAGCTTGTTTCGAGGGCTACAATCTTGCAAAATATCTTGTCAAGTTAAGTTCATCTGAAGGTCCAACCCAAGATTTGAAACTAAATTTTCTAAGAAAATTTTGCTGCAGAAGTCAAAGTTATCATTTTTTACTCCTTCGTTCGAAGGACCTTCACTCGAAGATACCTTCAGTCGAACCTAACAAGGACCTTCAATCAAAGATCATTGTGTAAATGCGTATATTTTTAGGCCTATACATTTGATCAAAGGTGTAAGTGTGATACCTTCGCTCGAAAGTCCTTCGAGCGAAGATTTTACTTTGTTCGAAGGTGCTTTTTAAAATTTCTATGCACCCCCAAAAATTTTATTGTCCCAAAAGTGAGACATAAATCAACATGTTTTTTGTTGAGGTGTTTAAAAAGACCCAAAAAAAAGGATAGGCTAGCAATTATGCATTAAGTAATGTTTTATTAGTGTACCAATATGGTATCACACGATTGATTGTTTTTTAGATCAATGAAATACATTTTATTCAATTATGAGTAGGGGAGAGGGGTCAATAATCGAGTGGGGTTCTATTGTTGGTATAGTACTTGTGGTCATAGGATTTAGTCTTGCAACATATTCATACTATAAATTATCAATAATTAGTCCACACATTTAAATAAAAAAAAACCAAATATTCCTCAAAATGGACACATATATGAACACATGAGAACCTATAAATGTTATATTAAAAAATACATTCATTAACAAGTGACATAAATACTTTTTAGTTTCATGTGAAATATCATAATTATCCACTATACATGTGTCATTTATAAAATAAGGTTAAACAAGTATTGTTACATGGAAAAATATTATGTGTATGTGTACAACTATTGGGATGGTAATGTATGTGCATTAGAGTATTTAATAATAATAGTTTGTCCTATCCCAAATATAAACAATGAGCACAACAAATAGCTTGCATTTATTTTAAAAGTGAAGAATTATCAAAAAAAGAAAATGATCATTTAAAGTTGATTATATATATTTTACATAATAATGTGTTGTTTTTATAACAAATAAAATTTTTTGTCTTCAACTAGTGGTCCATTTGTGTTGGATATAAAGGCTAGAGATAACAACATTTATGATTACCAAAAAGTATTGAGATCATTTAAGTTGCATATAAATATTTCAAATAAAAATATGATATTGTTATGACAAATTATGTTTTTTTGTTCAACTACTAGAGATACCATGATTAAATTTTGGTAGTATCTTTAAGAAGTCATTTTTAGGACACTTCTCACTAGATGTATTGATGTGGTAAGTTGTGTGATTGAGTCACCCCTCCAAACCTTAGTAAAAGGTCATTTTACATTGCTAAAAAAGTGAAGCTCCTACCATATTCCATGTAATCTCTACCTGCTTTGACTAATGGTCCTCTTCCAAACTCATCATCAACACTAACAACTTTAAAGTCACAAACTATTAATATTATACTACTAAATATATTGAAGATTAATTCATCAAATAAATTCACAAATATTAAAACATGCTCAACTACTAAATCCTTTCCCATATCTATATCCCGTTCCAAATTTAAGATGTGCATTGAACAAGCTTCGTGTGTCCTTATATGATTTTACACGCCAAAGGTTATTGTACGAGGAGGTTTTTCTACACAGGGATAAATTACATTAAGAGGAGTATACATCAAAAATTTGAAGCACGCCATCCATTTCTGATGATCAGAGCGAGCACTTACTCTCAATTTGTCTCCCATCCTCAGCCAATTGAAGTCAAAATCGCCCTCTACTCTCACAACACGTACTTCGACCACATCTTCACTTCCACACTCCATGTCCGGATGGATCATTTCACATGCACGTAAATTTTCATTCCTTTCAATGTTGTAGCACAGCCTGTTCCTGCCTTCACAATCAAACTTTTGGCCAAGCGAAAGACAACAAACAATATATCCTGCACAGTAGCTAACCTTACTGTCAACTGCACCGTAGCTATTCTTACTGTCAACTGCACAGTATTCAAAACAATTGTCTTCCTCCCTATTCTGTCCATTGGGCTCAGTCTGCACCCAATTGTACGAGTTGGCTCTACTAGACATCAGACATTGACTCTCGAAAGAGATGGCCTGCCAAATACATGTTTATGGTTAGCTACATCTATGCCGTCACGATATTTTTAATTTCTTCAGTGACAGCTGGTTTACATATTGTCTCGCAGTGCAGATACTGTAGAGAGGTACAGGCCATTTATTTGAACAGTTGTTATAATATATATAAAATTGTTGCATATGTCACGTACAAGTCAGGTTATAAATTATAAAATTTAAAATTGACAGAAGAACTTTTATAATTTCAATTTCAGACTGTGCCGAAAAAACGTACGCAAATTATTTTACTGATAAAAAGCACTAAAAAAAGTGGAACGTAGCGTGAACGCGACGTAGCCTAGTGTGAAAACGACGTGGAGAGAGAAGTTTAGTGGGGACTTGCCTTGATGGTATCGTAGAAGGAAAGTAATTGCTTTGAGGTGACGCCGGGCCCAGCAATGAAGATGCTCTCCAAAGACTTGAGACCAGCCAAGCAACTTCCGAGCGCTGCGCTGGAAAGACTTTTGCATCCCACCAATTTCAATGTTGTCAGTCCTTGCAAAGATTCCAATCCAGGCAGACCCGTCAGATTACATGACTTGCTTATGTCTAATCTAGAGAGACTTGTCAGTCCGGACAAGCAGCATAAGCTGTTCAGACACATACAGTCACGGGCATACAGCATCTCCAGCGATGGTGGGACCGCTGCCAATTCGGAAAGCTCGCTGCACCCATCCAAATGCAGTTCCCAAAGCCCACTCAACTTTTGTAAGTCACCGGGAAGATTGCGAAATCTATTATGCTCTAGATGTATGATTCTCAGCGAAGACAATTCAAATATTCCGGCTGGGAGTCCATTTTCACTCAGTTCGCAGTGGCCGGCATCTAGATAAGCCAAAGTTTTTAGCCCGCCGAAGGTGTCCGGTAGCTCTCTAAGATTTGAATTGTGATGAATTTCTAGTTTTTCCAACCGAGTCAAGTTGCCGAAACTAGCGGGAAGGTTGCGTAAATTCTCACACCAAGATAGATCCAATTCTTCCAGACATGAAAGCTTACCGAAATCTTCGGGCAAAGAAGAAATACTACAGCCTTTCATGTTGAGAGAAACTAAGCTGTGGAAGTTTCCCAGAGTATTGGGCAGGCTTCTCAGTGAATGGCAATTGTGCAAGTCCAGGATCTGCAATTTGGTGTAGATTGGTGTAGTAGGAAGTTCTTTCAGGAACTCGCATCCCCTCAAATTAAGCACTCTAAGTTTTTCAGGCCATATCTGTTCAAACATCATGACATAAATAAATCCAAACCCTTAATTTTTTTTGCACTAAAGTAGTAAAAAAGATATGTATGCCTTACGTTTGGATGTTCTTCTGTTTTTTCGTCCCAGAGATGAGTTATCTGGCTATCGGTCACCTCCAGAATAACAAGCTTGTTGAGGTTGATTGCCGGAGGTAGCCGTCTTGATGAACATCTCCTCAATCTTAGCCATCTCAACTCGTCAAAGGAGCAGGCATCAGAAACGTATCCCTCTATCACAACATTAGAAAGCCAAAGCAACCTCAAGTTGTACAGTTGCATGAACACGTCTGCCCTAATTGTCATCCTCAACTTGGGCTCGTAGCAAAGATAACGCACTGTCTTGGCCTTTTCCTTGATTTCATATAAAAATACACAAATATTTCTCACTTCCATTTGGAACCGGAATCTAGCTAATGTAAGACATAAACATAAAATAGCCACGAAAAACATCTGTGCAACGTGAAACAGTTGAAAAGAATAAATAGGATGCGGAGAAAATCCATACCCAGGGTCGGCGTAACACATGGTGCACATTGTCCTCATCGAATAGTCTTGTGCATTTCTGAGGCTCTGTAGATATTTCATTTGCTATACTTCTTCCCAGATCTCGGAGGCAGCGATGCATCAGTAATTCGTTTCTAGGGCCCAATTTTACCAAGGACTTTTGTAAGAGGCTTCTAAGAGATGCATGAGGACTCGGAATCAACTCTGCCCAAAAGGTCATAGCAATTTCTTTCTTTTTACATGTAAAGAAACAAGCAATATCTTGAAACATTTCCTTTTCAATGGGATCAAGGGTATCGTAGGAGGCTCTAAGTTTCTTTTGCATATCAGGCTCATCCCTTAACTTGGCTGCCATGTCTTTCCATACGTTTCTATCGTCTTCACCAACCAGACTTTTACCAAGAAGTTGGAGTGCAAGAGGATGGCCTTCACAGTCATTAACAATATTGATGCTTAGCGTTTGTAGCTCTGGATCTGGACAGCCGGAATTAGGGAATGCGTGGAATTTAAATAACTCCATGGCATGTTCTTCAGGAAGCCTTCTTACCTCGTACATTTCATCAACGTTCGCCAATTTTAGAATTTGTTGATCCTGAGATGTAATGAGCAAACGACTGCCTGCCCCGAAGTCAATGTAATTTCCCCCAAGAGCTTCCAGCTTCTCGGCACTTTGAATGTCATCGAGGAGGAGGAGAACTCTCTTACCTCTGAGGCACTCTTGTAACAGAACTTTACCTCGATCAATATGATCTACTTCGCCTCTGAATCGGTAAACCTCTTTGAGCATATGGGAAATCTCTTTGTGCGCATGGGAAACCTCATTCAGCATTTGAGTTTGCAGCTTTACGAGCCCATTTTCCTGTTGACATCTTTCTCCCACACTCAGTACAAAACAATGCACTTCAAATTGACTGTAGAAGACTTCTTTGCAAACAACCTTGGCCAGGGTGGTTTTACCCATCCCGCCCATCCCATGGATACCCACTTTCATAATCTTCTGATGATCGGCTACGTTTAGTAATCTCCTGACATGCTCCACGCGCCAGTCCAAACCAAAGCATTTCGGTATATCCAAATGAACCTTTTCCGACTGTAAGATTTTCACTACCTCCCTCCGAACATCTTCAATCAAAATGCGCTCCTTGATCAGATCGATCTCCCTGCAAAAGTCGAGCTCCCTGTTGAGTTAACCGTGCAACAGTAACAGCATAAAACATATAACAGAACCGTAATAACAATTGCAAAAATAGAGACACCAAATAATTGAACCAATAAAATGACTACATCCACAAAGAAAGCAGGTCACTCTGTTTTATTGATTGACAAGAACTTTATTACAATGTTTTCACAACAACTCAAAAGAAATAACAAATTGAAATATCTACAACTCTTCCTGACAAATAAAGAGGAAAACGTAAAGACAGTGATGGTTGGACTTCAACTCCAACACTAATATAGGTGAATACTTTACATAGAGAAACCAAAAAATAAAAAATAAAATAAAAAAAACATCTTGCTGTAGCCTTACATGAAATATTGATCTCCAGACCAGCCACATGTTTCGGAAACATCCTTTAATGCTTTGATTATCTCGTTGCTTAGATGTTGCTCGAAATCTTGTGTGCGGCGAAGGTTTTTTGGCAAAACATTATAAAACAGGGGAATAATTTTGACCCCCGACTTAACCATATGACACACTTCATTCAAAAACGATTGTGACTGGATAAAATTTTTGGAGAAAATAGGAATGCAGATCCTACTTTCTCGGATGCGTCGAAAAGGATGGATATCAGTTTTGAACTTTCCTTCTATCCAGGTGAATATGCCTGCCGCGACAAGAGCAGAGTCCAGTCGGCTAGCAAACTCTTGGCGGATTTCAGGGCCACAAAAGCTTAAGTGAACGTCAAATATTTTGAGATTATTGAATGTGAAGGAGGGGTCAGCGGCAGAAGGGAACATATTGAGGCTGCAATGCAAGTTTCCTCAAAGATGACACCCGATTATTGCTCAAACCAGAGACTGGCCTTTGTTTATATGGATTCATGAAGTTCTCTTCTAGTTTCGTCTAAACGTATGTAGACTTCCCTAGTTTCCGAATGGAACCTGCCTGAAGGAGAAGAAAACAATGGCCGGGCTTAACCGGCGCACTCTAAGGGTGCACTCCTTAGGTGGCCGGGCCCACAGCCTCTTTACATCCGTGACTTTCCCGTTTCTTTTAATCCGTGACTTTCCCATTTTCTTTTCACTTTTTACCAAAGCTGTTTCCGTTTCCGTTTCCGTTTCCGTTTCCGTCTCCGTGAATATATACAAAGTAGAAACGGTAGCTCAAAATGTAGTTACAACTTTGACTTATAAAACACCGATAAGAATATTAATCTTGGTTATATTTAAAATAGGCTTCACGTTTTTATCCCTCGTGACTATAGTATTATTTTTAGTTTTTGACATTCAAGATTTTTAATAATTATTAAAAATAAATTATTAATAATTAATATTATTAAAAATAATTATAAATTTTTAATTTTAATTTTTAAATAAATTTATTAATAATTAATATTGCTAAAAATAATTATATATTTTTAATTTTAATTTTTAAATTAATTTATTAATAATTAATATTGCTAAAAATAATTATATATTTTTAATTTTATTTTTTAAATAAATTTACTAATTATAAATTATTCATAATTGATATTTAATAAGATTTTAATATTAAGTATTTTTTTATTTTAATTTTTGAAATGAATCTATTAATAATAAATTATTCATAATTGATGTTTAATAAGATTTATTTTAAAGATTTTTAGATGATAATAATAATAGATAATCAACAACCAATAATAATTTTTTTTTTAAAAATTACTAATAATAATAAAATTAATAATAAATTATAAATAAATCAATTATAAATAACAATTCTAATTAAAATTATTGAAATAATCAATAGTAAATTATTGATTATTAATTATTTAAAATTTAGAAAATTAATTACACATAATAATAATAACATTAATAATAAATTATAGTTAAAATCAATTTTAAATAACAATTTTAATTAAAATTATTAAAACTAATCAATAATAAATCATTGAACTAGTTCTACATGTTACAACCTAGATTGATAAACTATTTTTTTAATCTTTTACATGCTTTTAATTGGAATTTATAATTCAACATAGAACCCAATGTATCTAGATTATACAACTCATACATTGCAAACAAGATCATATTGAAACTATCCAAGACTACACTTCTCAATTCTTATCCTTAATTGTGCCATGGAATCTCATCATCTGAATTATATACTCCAACTTATCTTTTTAAAATATCTATTACCCCATATCCAAGAGAAACTACTTTTTAATTGTTACACTTTTCTTTCTAACCTAATTAGGGAGCAATTAAAGTTGATCAAAAACTCATGACTTGGGGGAACCTTCTCTTCTCCTCATCCTATTGATAACATCCATGATTATTGTTTGTATGATTCTTCCTTTATCCTAATTGATAAACCAAAGTAAATACATCATACATTAGAGTGATCCCACAATACCGGTTTACAATTTTTGGCCAAACTAGACACTAAACTTGATTTTTTCTAACTAAATCTTCACTTTCAGGCACCTATAGTGACTAAACTATGATGAATTTGAAGATGATGCAAACTAGTGATTTGTGACATTTTGTCTATAGATTCTAAATATATTTTTTTCAAAAATTTGGAATCAGATTTCACTTCTTTTTCCATCTCCTTTGAAAATTAGTTTTTTCAGTAAAGACCATTTTAAGGAGTGATGCTCACCATATACAATATAACTTTTTTTTCCATAAAGGATAAAATTCTATTTTTTTTCGAATTTAGATTTGTAACTACGATTTCTAGTGCTTTCATTTGGTTTTATAGTGTTTTATTGAATATATTTTTTTAATCAAGTTTCAAAGTCAAACCAATTACAATTCAAACATAGGCAAACTGTATACAACATAACTATTTTTGTATGTATGGGTGATCCCACAATAGTGGTTTATAATTTTTGGCCAAACTGACACTTTATTATTTTTAAATAAATCTTCACATTCGTGCCCTATAGTGGTTAAACCATGAGGAATTTGAAGATGATGCAAACTTCTCATCACATTTTGTCTGTAGATTCTAAAAATATTTTTTTCAAAAATTTTTGGAATCAAATTGCACATCTGAAAACTGTTTTTTTTAAAACAACATTTTTAAAAAGTGGCACACACCGTATAACGCATAACTTTTTTTCCATGAAGGATAAAATTCTAATTCTTTCGAATTTATATTTGTAACTTCGATATCTAGTGCTTCCACTTGGTTAGATAGTTTTTTATTGAATATTTTTTCTTTAATCAAGTTTCAAAGTCAAACCAATTACAATTCAAACATAGCGCGACCGTATAACGTGTGACTTTTTTTGTATTTATCAAAATTCAATTTTGTTGAATTAAATACTTCAATATCTGGTGCACTCATATTTTTCAAAAAATTATTTTGATAATCTCCTATTTTTCCACATGTGCAGAACAAAAACCTTCATTTTCGGTGAAAAACCTATGTTTAATAAAAACTAAAAAACAAATACATAATAAAATAAAAACATATTAAAATTATATTCATTGGATAACTCGTTCCAAGGACTATCTGATTCCATAAGGGTTTATGAAGACTTCTCCATTTTCATCTTCAACCCGAGCTCCAAAGCGTATAAAAATAGACTTTTTTTGTGTCTCAGGAGGGGGATGAGGGGCAAGGTGGGTTCGAATGAACCCCTAGAGGTTCCTTCGAACCAGGGTTTCGAACCAGGGTTCTGCCGAACCCTGGTTCGAGCAAACCTATTCAAGGGGGTTCGCTCGAACCCCCTTTGCTATGCATTTGTTTTGTTTTTTTAGCGGCCAAAATTTAAAGTGGTTCGCTCGAACACTGGTTCGAGCGAACCCCTAATGGGTTCGGTTGAACCAGTAGGTTCATACAAACCCCCAAAATCATTTTTTTTTCTTTGGGGTCATTTTTTGTGAGTTTTCCTTTCTCACTTGAATTGTAAACCACTATTGTGGCTTCACCCGTATCGAAATTCAATTTTTTTTGTTGGATCAAGGACTACAATATCTAGTGCACTGATATTTTTCAATTTTTGTTTTTAATAATCTACTATTTTTCCACATATGCATAACAAAGAGCTTGATTTTTGGTGAAAAACCTACATTCACAAGAAATAAAACATAAATATAATAATTAAATTAAATTTATTTAAAATTATACTTTTTGGGAAGCTTATAACAAGGAATACATACTTCAAAAATTAAATTTTAAATGAATTCATTTGATCCCCCAAAAGGTAAATCAAAAGTGGTTTTTATCAGCATTTTGATAGGTGTAAAGGAGACTCCGTTATAGGTATGGTTTAAAACTAGTAGGGTTCTATCCAAGGGGGTTTGATCTAAGGTGGTTCGATCAAACCCTCTTCAATTGGAATCCTTTAAATGGAACTTTTCAAGGCTTAAATCATTATATTTTCTAAAACTATGTGATTTCAACAAAAAATAGGATCTCTTGAAAATTGTAAACCAGTATTGTGTGATCACCCATTACATAATAATTTGATCTTCATTTCTCTTAATGAGATGCCTACCCTTTATCTCCTAATAACAATTATATGAAAAATTGTGATATATGTGTTCCACCTCCTATTATCCACTATGCTTCTATAATCAATTTATTTTGTAATTATTTCATCATCTTTTCTTCTTTCCATTTTTATGCACCCCTATTCTTCACTCGAATGACTTCATGGATGCCTCATTTTTTATGATGATTTGATGGTTGTTGATCTTCTACCTAATTGATCTTTTGTTTATTCAATTTGTGTTTCCTTTTCACTCTTCTTCTCTCTAGCACAACTTGGGCCATGATATAGAGCAATAGATCTCATCAATGGTGTTACTAGTTTATGCACCAAGATGACCAATATTTTACCTACACTCTTATTCCCACAAAAACCTATCTAGTCACACATTCATCAAATGTCATCTTCATTATTCCTAGTAGCTATCTTATTGCAAATATTACAATAATTTCCTTCATCCAGTATGCAACTCGGCATGATGAGTTCAATGAAATAGTCATTTTGGCCTTAAATTCTTAATCTCTTTTCACTTCTTACTATAGCCATTATACTCTCATATGACCCCATTATAAGAATGAAATACATTCTCATGTCCATGAGTACTCTTCCCTTCTATTTTCCCAATACCTAGAACTAATCAATGGCCCTTAAAACCTTATAGAAAATCAACTTCTTCCTCTCTTTCCTCGTCTAGTATTGAGTGTAAAAAAAAGAACGTTTATGTCCACAATAATTAAAAATACATAAAAAGGGTAAAATAAAAAATAAAAACATGTAAAGCCTAAGAGAAATTTCTAAGCACCTCAAAGGTACTTATCTATATAAAATTAGTCAACTAGATCAAGATGTTATAACATATTTTTCTTTGTTTCTACCAATGATCCATCTATGAGTCATTCTAGGATGAGTTGCTAAGCTATGGTTCCTTTCTTCCCCTTCTTTTAGCATGAGCATAACCTAATATTAGACTAGTGCAAGTTACCATCTCACTTTATTCCTCCATCTCTTGATCCCTTTTCTACACTTTATTCCATCCTTTTTCTCTCAAATTCTTTGGTCAAGAATGCCTTAATCCTGGAACAAGACAAGGCAAGAATTTCATTACTTTCTCCTTTGTATCGCTTCTACAACATCCCAAGCATAACATCTACACTACTTCTATCCCATTACTATTGCTACACTTTCTTACTATCTCCATGAGATACTATAGTATACACAAAAATGTTGGATCATAACAAACTACTTGGTTTTACCATTGTATAAAATTAGGATCATGTTATAAACTGAATAGTCTACTATAGTGATCATTAATTATCCTTAGATCTTCTTTTCTTCTTCTTTTTCTCAACCTTTGATTATGCTAATGTTTTAATCTTACCTTTATTTTGATCTTTCCTCTCCATTCTTGGCCTCTATTTCCTCTTCATCTTTCTCCTTTCCTTGATCCTATTTTTCCATTTGCTTTGATTCCACTTTTCCTTAGATTTCCCTTCACTATTATATTTTTCTTAAATTGTTTTCTTCTCCTTACCCTTCCACTTTGTTTTGGATCTTAGTTTTTCTCTTAATGATATTATTTGGTCTATGATAAGTGGATAATTATGATCCATACTTTATTCACTATTATAAATATTAGGACTAACCCTAGTAACTCAAAATAAAGGTGTCAATTGAGTTTCTCATCTCTTTTCTTCTATTACCTTTCTTTATGATTTTTTTATGTCATTTTCACTCTACTCTCTCTTGCTTTCTTTTATTGGAGGTATTTATTCACTATATTATATATTCCTGGACTTCACTTGTATCATTCATTACCTCATCCTCTCACCTACTAATCTATCACATTCTTTATTTTTTATTAGTCCCTTCCTTGATATTAATGGCATGTCACACTTCTCTTTCTCCCTTAGTGTCCCTCTTCACTCCTATCATTACCTATCAAGTGTTCACATTGAGGGAATCTCCTTATTTTCTCACCTTGGAGGTATGAGCTAGATAAATTCCTCATTCTTTTTGTATCTTCTTGATCATCCTCTCCCCTTATGGGGGCATGACCCTGGTCTTCCCCTTGCCTCTAACCACTCATAGTCTCCTTTTCTTCTTAATAACTATCTTCTTCACTCCTCACCATCATTTTTACCACTCTCTATTAGGGCATATCTTATCTCACTCCCCCCTAGTGACCCTCTCTCTTATTTATACATCTTAGGGCATTATCTCACTGTAGTAATCTAGATCTTTCAATCTCTCTCCTTCTCATATTATTTCATCAAAATCCTTAACATTATCCTTTCTCCATCTTCTTGTTGGTCTTGTTTTTAAACTTGCCAACTTTAAACTTTTTGCATTTGAATTCTTTTGTCGAGTAGATCCTAGTAAAAAATGCCCCAATTATCCTCAAGTTTCAAGTCTCTCATCATTTTGAAGAAGAACCTCCATTATTTTAACTAGAACCCTTAGAAGCAATGATGTAGCTCAAACAATTTTATGAAAATAATTAAATCTCAAAATCTATGAGAGATGGTGCAAAATATTTTTACAAGGATGTTCAAGTGATAGTATTTCTCCTAATGTGGCAAAATTTTGGATCAAAATTCCTTTAGTTGGTGAGATATTAAGAGTTCAAATTTTCACTGAATAGTTTGTGACAACAATCAAATCATGAGTTCTATAAAATTTGAAGCTAAATGGTTTGGTAAGAGGATTTGTGATATTGTTATACACAATGTGGCAATATTTCACAAGAAAATATTGATTTAGGTGAAAATTATGCATTAAACTTCATTTGTCAGGTTGGTAGATTTCTCAAAAAAGATTTATAAGGTTTTGCTAAAGTGAATTTGAGCACTTTCTAAATCCATTAACAAGTTCACAAGTCCAATAATTCATCAAAATTCTAAAAGTTGTATTGCTTGTCAATGGATTTTAAAGGTGTATCAAATTTTTGATATTCAAAATCGAATTTATTGAAATTTGAAAAAAAATATTGATATTTCTTGAACATTTCAAAAATAAATTATCAACTTATCAAATTTTAAATATTGAAAATCTCATTTTTAATATTTTTGTAGTTTGGTGTGCGTTCCTTCCTCTCCTAATCTTGTCTGATTATTTTGAAGCAACCAAGGTTCGTAACTAAACTATAGTTCATTTCATGTGCATGTAATTTTGTGCTTCATAGAGCAAACTAAAAAATATTAATCTACTCTAGTTAAAACACAAACAAACACCCAAATTTAGTATAAGATTTAACCAATCATAATGAAAACATAATATAAAGATGATTTTTCTCAAATTTTGTGGTTGTAGAATCCCTTTTGAAATCTATGCAAAATATGGGAGGATAGACAAATCTTGTGAACTATTGGGACAAAATGTCTCAAAGAATTGTAATCTCATGGAGTACACTCTAATTAGAAATGTTGCATCACTACCCTCATAGCAATCTCTCAATTTGTTTGTGTCTATTGTGTTACTCAATTTGAAACTCAATTGTGGTACTTTAATTTCATTGTCAAATTGTCATTTGTGTGTCAAGTTTGTCAAAATTCATAATGATCAATTTTTAATAAAATCACAGATCATGTTGTCGAAATCTAGAATGTCAAATTATAAATTGTTTTAATGAATTTAAATTTTAAATAATTAATAACCAAAAATTTATTATTGATTATTTTTAATAATGTTAATTAAAATTGTTATTTAAAATTGATTTTTAACTATAATTTATTATTAATGTTTTTATTATTATATGTAATTTTTTTTTTAAATTTTAAATAATTAATAATCAATAATTTACTATTTGATTATTTTAATAATGTTAATTAGAATTGTTATTTATAATTGATTATTTTAATAATTTTAATTAGAATTGTTATTTATAATTGATTTATAATTATTAATTTTATTATTATTATTAATTAATTTTTTATTTTTAATTATTATTGATTGTTGATTATCTATTATTATTATCATCTAAAAATATTTAAAATAAATCTTATTAAACATCAATTATGAATAATTTATTATTAATAGATTTATTTCAAAAATTAAAATAAAAAATACTTAATATTAAAATCTTATTAAATATCAATTATGAATAATTTATAATTAATAAATTTATTTAAAAACTAAAATTGAAAAAATATTTAATTATTTTTAACAATATTAATTACTAATAAATTTATTTAAAAAATCAAAATTAAAAATATATGATTATTTATAATAATATTAATTATTCATAATTTATTAATAATAATTATTAAAAATCAAAAATATCAAAAAAGTTAAAAATAATACTCTAAATATAACGAAAGATTAATATTCTTATCGTTGTTTTATAAGTGACAGGGCTAAGACATTTTGATCTAGCGTTTATACTTTTTATAATATACGGAACGGAAAGGCTCCAGTAAAAGTGAAACGAAAACAGGCTGTGGGCCCAGCCATATAGGTTTAAAGAAACGTGAAAGTGACAGATTTAAAGAGGCTGTGGGCCCAGCTACTTAATGAATTTGTTCCATTTCATTATTATTATATTCATTTTTCTGTCGTACAAATGCTTATCGTAAACGCAGTACAATGTACTACATAATAGTTGGTGAGATTTGACAGGATGAAGTTGATCCGGTAGGCGAAACGTCGTATTCACCACTCAGAGTTACTTTGTCTTTAGTCTTTGGGGCGGACCCACCTAGAAATTGACATTATTGTGTTTATTAATGGTATGAAGTTTCCAAACATTGAGAGGGAAACCCGATCTCATCGTCCATCGTCCTCACCTATCCCACCCAACCTGGGGGTCCGCAGGGGAAGGATGATTCAACGGCGGATTTGAGTGATTTTTGACGCCAGATATGTATATGGCAAAGTGAGTAAAGCAAAATCACTACCTAGTATGAACGAGAAGAGAGTATTTTCCATTCCATATAAGGAAAGGGTCCATAGTGGTCGTAGTGGGTAGGGGTTCAATAGTGGGTATAGAAGTAGGTCTGCCTGGGCTTCATAGTGGGTAGGCCTGATATCCAATAAACATACATTTAATATTCAATTGGAGAACACTTTTATTCATTAAGTACACAAACTCTTGCAATTTCTAGTGCTGCTATGTTATTTCCTTCGGAGTCCCCCTTTTGGACTGTATTATTTTTTTCCTTTCATTGTATTTGTTTCAGCTTTGTTCAATAAAAAAAAAAAGTACACAAACTAACAAGTCATGTGATGCCACATCAGCGCACCAATAATACATGACTTAGTGACCCACTATCGGTCTCACCTTTTTTTTGGCCTTTTTGGATACCTTGAGAAAAAGCATGTTGATGTGGCATCATATTTGATGATGTGGCCTTGAAACCAATTTTTATTAGCAGGGGACTTGCTAAATAAGTAGTTGTACAAATTTGGGAGTGATTTGAAATTTTCACATAGGACTTTGAAAAGCGCAAAGTTAGGGTGGCCCATTATAGGCCCCTCTCCCTTATATGGAAAACATAGCACTGTTTATTATAAAAATAAAAAAATTCACTAATATGGATCACATTTCCTGACACAAAGTAAATTTTCACAATACATTAGATTATTTACTATAATTTCTAGATTTGTTTTTATTGTAGTTTTTGCATCAATATTATGGATAAATTCAATGTGTTGGAGTGATCCCTAATGTTGATGTAAAACTACAACACAATCAAATCTAGAAATAGCATGATGGATTGTTTATCAAAAGAATGGTTTATAAACTTAGGTTTTGTATATTCTTTTAAATTATTAATAAAATTAAATAGTGGAGATTTTAATATTTTAATATAATTTATTATTGTATTTTTTTAATTTTTAAAAGAATATAATATAAAAATGGTTTAGTTTCATATTTAAAAATGTTAAGCTAGTCTAAATGATTCTAAATGTTAGGAAAACAACAAAGTGAGATCAAATATATTACGATTAGTGTAGAGTATACAATTTTCAACACTACAAAGTCACCTTGATGTATCAACCACTACCACCCTTTATTTAATGCTCACATCATATTTCTTTCAAATCTTTTTCATGATCTCTCTTAATAATGGCATGTAAAATTCAGTGTAACTATTAGTAGAATAACCTCTTAAATATTGTAAAGAAATAAGTGGATTCCCTTACTAAGATTAGGTTTAGTGAATATGACAAGCAATTAATCTAATGTAGATTTAAGATAAATCATGTACAACAAAATTTGAAATCTAATAATAATAGAAATGAAAGCACTTAGCTAATTTTTGTGGTCAATAGATAGTTATCCATTAATTTGATCATATGACTCTTTAATAGTAAATCATAATAGCAATTTTGTATGTGTTAGAAGCATAATAATGAAATTGATAGTAAATCATAATAGCAATTTCTTATGTGTCAAAAGCATAACAATGAAATTTGAATTGGATTGCTCTCAAATTTTGGCCAAGTCAAATCTACACCCTGTAAGATTAACCTTTGTACATGTAAATGAATTGAAAAAATGTGCACTTGAAGAGCTAAACATTTATTTTTGCCTCCTAGATATTTGAATCTATAAAGGTGGTGTCTAGAGACATGATTGAGGACCTTTCAAACTCAATAGGTAATCATGTTTTCCTAGGTCAAGCCCCTTCGCAAGGTAGATTAACAACAATGAGCAATATCAAAGACAACATACCCAAACATATGTATGACCTATATGATAGTGATCTTGTAGATCTAATTCTTTAAATGCTCTTAATAATTGAATGATGCACTAATTAACATGTGATGATCCTTGATTCTCCTTATGAACTAATCGTACATTGAATGCCTTTGATTACCATGACATCAGCATGCCACACAAATGTGTGAAAGTCAACTCATAATTGCTAGTAGAATGGGGCAACAAGAAATTTGAATTTGAATATTTAAATTTGTGGATCACTCACACACTCCTAGGATTGAAATCTAGGTAAAGAATATATCGCTCACAATGGTAATCGTAAAGTGAAAAGCAAATGTATAGAAATACTTGTGTTAGGGATGAGATAGGAATGAATACTCATATCTAATGTATAGGGATAAGTGTAAATGGGAATAAATAGAGATGGATAAGGATTGATCCATGAGCCAAGATTAATACAAGAGTATTTTACTAAATTGGTGCAAATTATTTTATTTTCTTGCATTTAGTTTGTTTACTTTATTAAGTTATTTGCACCTAGGATAGGATAAGCTTGGTTAAGCAGGTATCTACTTGGGAGGGTTGCATTTGCATCATGTGACTTGTATTTTGCTTGTTTGGTAGATTTGTACTTCACGCATGACTACATCTCCTTTATCCCACATTGGTTGTACATCTACATCTCTTGGAGGTGTATCTTATACATACTCAATTGTAGATCTCACATGAGCAATCATGTATCCTATATTATTTGTGTCATTTGAAATGATCAAATTTTTAATACTTAAGAGGTTGATAAGATAATTAAGTACTTTATGGTGAATTAAAATATGAGCCTACCACAAATTAACATGGGGTTGAATAGATTTTATGAGGGAAAACTTCTTATGCTTCTTTGTATATCTTGAGTTGTTGCACATTGAACACCTAGATACAATGCCCCTACTCCCAATAAGCTACCAAAGGTCTAGACTCCTATGAGAAAATGTTTCCCACTAAGAGGACTTGCCTCTATGTAGGATACATTATCAAAATTATTTGGATAGATAGATGAGATTTAGGGTCACTTATTAGAAAATGAAACAATAAGTCTCAATCCATGTACAATTTTGACAATAAATTTTAAGTCACTAAGAACATAGTTGAAGGATTGGAAGATTGGAAATTTTGTTGCATAGTTGATATTAAGTGTTATTAGCTCTAGGATTGTATGACTATTCAATCTTTGTGTCTATCTAAAATTCCACAAAAGTTGCCTTGGAGAGTGAGTTTAATAATATTCTTACTTTTGAGGTTTTTTATATATCGTTCATTAGGGAGCAAGATAAGATTATTCAAATAGGCACCTTGAATTCTTCAAAATCACATGCATTGATTACAAAAGATGAGAAGACTTCTAGTGGTGGAAAAAAAGAAAAAAAAGAAGCATTCAAGAATAATACTAAATAAAAATCCACATCTACTTTCCTAGAATAACATAAAAAAAATCTTCAAAAGAGGATTCATTGAAGAAGGAGACACTTGAATGTGCATATATTACAAGAAACTTTAGGATGATGAACACCAATTTTATGCAAAATAAATTGATGAGTTGAAGCTTCTTCTATAAAAGAACCATATCAAATTCCCTTCAACTATGTCAAAGGGTTCATCTCCATCTTCTTCATAGTTAGAGGAACCAAAGGGCAAGGTATTATTTTTTATTATAGATTCTAAGTTAGGAAATGGATCCTTAATTCTAGAGCTCACTTTATATGGCTTAATCACAAATTGTGTTTTCTTCATTTGAAACTTGATCTACACATATTTTGATAAAAACCAACACATATATGCATGTTTATGGGAGAGGGTATATTGACATGGGTGAAAGATCATTCAATGATGTCATTTATGTAGATTAATAATATTGTTGTAGTTAGGAAGGGGTGATCCCACAATACTGGTTTACAATTTTTGGCCAAACTGGACAGTGAAATAATTTTTTCTAACTAAATCTTCACTTTCGAGCACCTATAGCGGGTGAGGAATTTGAAGATGATGCAAAATTGTGATTTGTGACATTTTGTTTGTAGATTCTAAATATATTTTTTTCAAAATTTTTGGAATCAGATTGCATTTCTTTTTCCATCTCCTTCGAAAACTATTTTTTTCAGTAAACAATATTTTTAAGGAGTGACGCTCACCGTATAACGTATAACTTTTTTTCCACGAAGGATAAAATTCTATTTTTTACGAATTTAGATTTGTAACTATGATATCTAGTGCTTCCAATTGGTTTCATAGTGTTTTATTAAATATTTTTCCTTAATCAGGTTTTGAAGTCAAACCAATTACAATTCAGACATAGGTGGACCGTATAATGCGTAGCTTTTTCTATATGTATTGAAATTCAATTTTTCTTTTTTTGTTGGATCAAGGACTTCAATATCTAGTGCACTCATTTTTTTCAAAAAAAAATTATAATCTACTATTTTTCCACATGTGCAGAACAAAGAGCTTGATTTTGGATGAAAAACCTACATTCACAAGAAATAAAAAATAAATATAATAATCAAATTTAATTTAATTAAAATTATATTTTTTTGGAAGCTTATAATAAGGACTACATTTTTTTTTAAATGAATTCATTTGATCCCCCAAAAGGTAAATCAAAAGTGGTTTTTTATCAGCATTTTGATAGGTGTAAAGGAGACACCGTTATAGGTATGGTTTAAAACTAGCAGGGTTCTATCCAAGGGGGCTTGGTCTAAGGTGGTTTGATCAAACCCTCTTCAATTTGAATCCTTTAAAAAAAATTTTCAAGGCTTAAATCATTATATTTTCTAAAAATATGTGATTTCAGCAAAAATCAGATCTCCCAGAAAGTGTAAACCACTATTGTGGCAACACCCAAAGGTAGATGATTACTAGATAGGTTGTCCACATTCTCACATTTTTCTCTTGATGTCCCTTTAGCTAATATTCACACTCACATATAGTGTGGACAATTTTTAAATATGAAATATGATCACCTAAATATTTTTTTTCATCAACCAAGGTTTTAGAAACATGTTGGTGTTCCATCTCAATCATCATATCCTACTTCTATCTTGTTTAGCATTATTTCATCCATGACTTTTAGTGGTTTCTAGTTTAATATGGCATTCATAGTATTCTAGCTACAATTCCTTGGGATGAGCACTTGATCTACCAACTTGTTTTGTGAGTCCCTTCTTGTAGATTTAGAGGACACTATTAAGGACATTCATATTTTCTTCAATGATAGGTCCATAGTGTTAGGTATCAAAATCACTACTCCACATCCTAGATCAAAATCTCACTCACAAGGCCAAGGTTTTCATCATGCAAGTAAAATCAACTCATTAGGGAACTATGGAGGGATAATGGCCAACTCTACGAGAGCAGGTTATATATCCTACACTTCAAGCTCAATTCAAGAGGGTGTTCCTAGGGGTATGCCTTAACAGACATTGAAATCATAAAAAATGATCAATAATTCAAGACAAGGATATCCAAACTCAACTTGATGTCTTAGCCCCAAATACTGTCACTAGACTAAAAACAACTAGCTACATATAACCCCTATAAAGCTAAAATAGTTGTGCAAACATAACCCATATGATATAGATTCATTTGAGGCTCTCTTGTTGATAAATCCTTGGCTATAATACTAGGTCATTAGTGCACAAAAACTACTCTTACTCATAATACTACTAGTTAGTGTTTGAGATTAATGGTGTGATATTGGTGTGATGGTTCCAAAATGGTGCTTATCTATTGGGCAATATAGTTAGAACACTAAGAAGAGAATAAACAAGAATAGAAGAACATGCAACTATGTATTAACATACATCAATAGATATAAAACCTTGCAACATAACACACTTAGTAATCTAGACACAGCTACATATATTGATACATAAGATTGAGAAAGATCATTACAAGCCTTGCAATATCTTTGAAATGTTGTGACATTCATCCAACTCAATATTATGTTCATACCAACAAATGTGACAAGGTAAAATATCTAGATATGACTAAGAAAGTATCCTAAATACATACAAAGTGCTATGGAGACATTCCACAACAAAATCTCATTACAATACTAATCTTCTTTGATTTAGTAGGTTTGCAATATTTTGGTAAATCAAACTATGGCATAAATGGATGCCCTACAACTTCCTTGGCATCTAAAGAACCAAGCCATGACCAACCTATTCAAAATGAATATAATAATCATTAACATATACACCTAGGTGCCCAACCCTAACTTCTACACACTATAACAGTTCAAAATAGATGGCAGAGGATAAATCAAGCCCAAAATAGATGTTACAAATCAAAAGATGTTCTCTGCAATAACTTCTGGAAGATGGGAGACATGGTATCATAAATAATGGTGGGTGGAGAAGGTAGAAAATGGGTTGTGTTTCCTTTGCACCACCAAACCATTAATTATGGAAATTTGAGTCCTAAGCATACAAGTTTAGATGCAACCACCTTCCCACAAGGTCTAGATGACCTCCAAAAACTTGTAGCAACCCTCTCACAGAAAAAACAACCTCCATTGCCCAATAAGGTAGAAATCTCATATGTAAGTGCACCTCACCCTTTAGACAAATGGAAAGTTCACATTAGATCACTTGCAAACCAAACTCTTGCCTTGGTGGTCTTCATCAGGTTCATGTAGGATAGAAGGATCCCTCAAGTTATTGTAGGCAATCAACCTCCAAGTGCAACAAGTGGAAAAACCAAGTGCATCTGCCAAGTTAAATATATTTAATTCATATAGGAAATCTCATAAGTGACGTCAACATGACATAAGCAAATATGAATGAGATGGATTGGGAAGCTCTAAATATGGCGACATGATGATATAAGCAAGATAGGATGATGTTAGCAGGATATCATCCAAGTATGAATGTACTAAAATTGGGCAAATTTGGACTGTGGAAAAGGTCATTTGAACTAGATGAAATAATTTGAAATTTTGAAGTTTAGATGGAAGAGTCCAAAGTATACAAAAAGAGTGATGTAGAGGAAATGAAGTGAATTAGACAACTGCACTTGAAAGGAGAAGTTCACTTAGAAAATTCCACAAAGAGGAAGATGCCATCAACAAGCAGCTGCCGAAAGATGGGCTTCATCATCCCATAAAACGTCTACTTAGCTGATTTGGGAATGTACTTGCTAGAAAATGTGGGACAAGTGGATAATGTGGAAGAAAGGTTGGCATGTGGAATAGATTGGTTCACATGGAAAATCTTGCAAAGATTGGATGGGGATACCTTTTCGCAAAGTAGGAAATTCCAAATGAATTAGACAAGAAAAAGAGCAAGGAGGTGAAGTTCAGATAGAAGATGGACTTTCACAAAGCCAACACTTACTCATTTTAATACTTAAGACCTTTACAGGAAAAACATATTGAGTTCTACACCATGTGGGAGGACAAATCAAAACTACATTTTTGTGGGGAAAACCATGTGAACGAGATAGTGCAGGTTGGATGGACTAAATTGGGTGGGGGAAAATACTAGCATGAGCATAACTTCTTAACCATAAGGAATTTTGCAAAACTTCAAAAGGCAATTGGGCTTAATTTTCCATGCTCTACCTAACTGTGCAATTTTTTTTTGACAAAAGACCACCCATGGTTGATTTATCAAATCAATTATATGCTTGGGCACAATTGCTAAGGAACAAAAAGGAAAGGGACTCAAGCAAAAAGACAACTGTAGATTTGAGTCCCAACGCATAACAAATTTTGTCTCCTCATCTTTAGTTTCTATTATACATTAGTTTCTTCATGGTTTTAGATTGTCACCTTCTAAATAGTTAGTTTTGGTCACTGGTTTAACTATGACACATTTCAACATTAGTAAGGTGACATCTAGGGACTTTTAGAGACAAACATTTTGAGTTTTCTTCCTTGTTATTCTTACTAGGAATGAGAATATATATTGCATACACCATTGTGTATGTTTCTTCCTAAAGGGATAAATGTTGTTCAACAAGCATAAATCATTTTCAACATTCATAATCAAGTATTTGTTCCATCAATGCAAGAGCTACTTTTTCAAGGGGTTACATAGTCCTCTCTTTTATTTCACTATTTGGGAAGGAGCCTTCTCTCTCTTTCTTAAGCGGCAAGCCTCCTTTTGAGGGGAGTTTTTTCTTCTATAAGGTTTTATCCTTCACAACTCTTTTAGGGACACATTTTGTACATAAGTATCTAACATGGCTAAATGTTTGCTAAGACCAATTGTTTGTAAAACAACACACCTAATGGCAATCCAAATGATAGAAATCCTCCTCCCTCTTGATTTGCTTTAGTTATTTCGACTTTGTGTTTAAGCTTGATCCTTTTGTAAATTCATCTTTGTATAAGCCCCACCCAATTAGACTTTCTAGGTGAATATTGTACTATCCTTTATTTAAATAAAGTTAAATAAAAGATATTCAATAAAAAACACACCCAAATTTAATTAAATATACCCCATTTTCCAACTTTTACACATAATCTTTATTTATGCTTAGCTGTGTTCATTCCTTTTAAACTAGAAAAGGACAAATCATTATACTTTTTAAAACTTAAAGGCGAAGAAAGTCTTCTACAGATAAAGAAATAAGGAAATCATGTGAATAAAGGAAGAAAAATTAAAAGTTCAGATTCCGAAAATCAAGAAAGAATTCATTTCGGAACCAAATGCTCTCGCACCTTCTCAGACATGTGCTTAAACTTTGTGGACTCCAACCCTTCAGAAATACAGCACAGAAAATATCCCAGGTCCGTATCAGATGTTTCTTTTTGAACTTTCGGATTTTAGAATCAGTTTATAGAAGTCCGGGTCCGGCTCTATTTTTCTCGCGGGTTATTTATTTAAAACGCCCGTAACTGAGAAGATTTGAAAGCTGTGTTGTATAGAATAGCCAGGTCCGAAACTTTTTTCGGATGCAAGAGCCCTTTCAAATTTGGTATATAGAATAGTTGGGGTCCGTGACAACGTGTCCACCATTCAGAATTACTTACTGGGTCTTTCCGGGGAACTTACCTAGAAATTCACATTATTTGCATTTTTAAAAAGAATGGTGCTTATAGTCAATAGGACATCTAGAATTATATAGATATGGGCATCTTTGTCTATATATAGGGAATTAGAATAATGCCAATAAGCATACATCTAAATCAAAAGTTGCATTTGATTCAAATTCACATTATTCTAATTCACATTATAATGACAAAGATGTCACATATATATAATTCCACTTGTTTCCAAAAAAATAGAATATATTGACCATAAGCACATAAACCAAGAAATAATGTTGATTATAACTATAGAAACCATTCTTTCTAAAAACACAAATAATGTCAATTCCTAGAAATATATTGTGGGAAGCAACCAACAAAGTGAGTACAAAATATAATGCGATAATTACAAGGTATATAGTTTTCAACGTTACGAAGTCACCTTGATATATCAACCATTGCCATCCTTATTTAATGCCCATTTCATATTTCTTTCAAAATTTTTCAAGATTTTTCTTAACACTGGTAACTATAATTTAGTGTAAATACTAATGTAATCTCTTAAATTATATTAAAAATGATTTCTCTTAAAAAAAATTGGATTCCTTTACTAAGATTGGTGTAATGAATATGACAAACAATTAATCTAATTTAGAGTTAAGCCAAATCATGTACAACAAAATTTTGAAATCTAAAAATCATAGAGATTAAAGCACTTAGTTAAATTTTAGTAGCCAATAGTTAGTTGTCCATTATTTTGATCATAACTTTTAAATCGTAATTTATAATTGCAACTTTTTATATGTTAAAAGCATACCAATAAAATCTAAACTAGATTGCTCTTAGAATTTGGCTAGGACAAATCCACACCCTACGAGATTGACCTTTGTACATGCAAATGAATTGAACAAATGTGCACTTAAAGAGCTACTTGTCTTTACTTCCTAGATATGCAAATATATAAATGTAGTGTCTAGAGACGTCATTGAGGATCTTTCCAACTTAATAGGTGATCATGTTCTCCTAATTCAAACCCCTTGGAAGGCTAGAATGATAGCGACTTACACAAACATACATATAACCTATATGATAATGGTCTTGAAGATCTAATTTTATTGACACTCTTAAGAATTAAATTATGCACTAACTAGCATGTGATGATCCTTGATTCTCCTTATGAATTAATTATACATTGAATGCCTTTAAATACCATGATATATCATCATGCCACATAAATGCTTGCTAAGTCAACTAACAATGGCTAGTAAAAGGAGGTGACAAGAAATTTGAATTTGAATATTTACATTTGGGGATCATTGACACTCCCTAGGATTGAAATAAGTCAATCATGTACCACTCACAAATGAACTAGAGGGATAAGGTGGTAATATCAAAGTGAAAGGAAAATGTATAGAAATACTTGTGACTAGGGATGATTTAGGAATGAATAGTTGTATCTAATGTATGGGCATAAATGCAAATGGGGGTGAAATAGAGATGGATAGGGATTAAGCCATGACCCAAGCTTAACACAAGAGTATGTAATTGTTGGTGTATTATTTTATTTTCTTGCATTTAATTAATTTACTTTATTACTTTATATGCACCTAGGATAGGATAAGCTTGCTAGGTAGGTGTCTACTTGGGTAGATTGCAATTGCATCATGTGACTTGTATTTTCCTTGTTTGGTGGAGGTATACTTCACACATTTGACTACATCTATATTATCCCACATTAGTTGTACATCCACATATCTTGGTTGTGCATCCTATGCATACTCACTTGTAGGTCTCATATGAGAAATCATGGATCTTGTCCCATTTGTGTCATTTGATTATAATATAGTTTATTCTATCATATTATTCATTTGTGTGCTTTCTTTTTGTCTTTTTTTCTTTTCTTTTATTTTCTTTTTATCTTGGGTGGCTATCTCCATAGCCAAAATTTACATAACATTAAATCATAAATTATATCATCCCTTTCATGGTATCAAAATAAGAGAGAGCATTGGGTTAGTATTTTCTAAAGATATGGAATTATAGATCTTGTATTTTCTTGAAAGATCGAGTATTCTGCTCTCACATGGGAAAAGCCCAAAAATCATAAAACATTACAATAACAATAAATAAAAAGGCCATTAAGCGGCTATAGCAATGCCGACATAGGGTGGTAGGTCCCTATCATCTGGTTTCCCCATACAACAACAAAGTTTGGAGTGTCGTCAAGAGGAGCCCAACCATCATCATCTTTCTCAATATCTTCATCTTTATCTTCACGGCGAGGTGAAATTGCCAAATCCAAACGTTGGAGCCACTTAGAAGTATTAGTGGGCCCACCAAAACCTCCTCCAGGAAGAATCACCAGAAGGCTACCCAGAAGCTCCTCTACCACCCCCTGCCGCTCCTCCAAAAGGCCACCCCAGGTCAACCCGTAGAGGAGGAGAAGGCAACCACCTACAAGGGCGAGAGCTACGATAAGGAGGATCTTGATAACGAGGGAAAAAAATCCTTGGAAAAGCCACTTCATCGTTGGCCTTGTGAAGGTGACCAACCCTAAGAGGAAGTGGGAGAGGGAGGCACGTGAGCCACAGTGCAAGGGGCATCGCCCAAGTGGTCTAGAAGCTCCTAAAGGTGAGAAACTTCAAGTGCAACTTTGTTAGCTTGCACTTGAATCTGCAAAAGAACATTAGAGCAAATAAAAGCTTTAGAATATAAAGAAACAAATTTATTAATCTAGCTGTGAGAAAATATGCAGGCATTTCTATCTTTCCAAATATTGAAGAGGATTTCCACCCTAAAAGTGTGTCAAATTTGAGTATACTTAGCGAGGAGCCTGGGAGAGTCCCTTAGCAAAACTATATGCTAAGAGAAGGGCTCCAACCAGAATGGGTGAAAGAAGTCATGAATCCAATTCCACAGTTTTTGAGCTCTGGTATAGAACAATAAGAGATGCTTAAATGACTTAGTATGCCCACAAAAAGGGCAATGAATTTCTTGGACCCCCAAGTGAGAAAGTCGAGACCCCATTGGTAAGCCTGGGAAAAGAATACACCAAGCAAAGTGGGCGAGCTTTGGCTCAACACTTACAGACTAAGAAAATATGCAAAATCTCTAAATACCCACCTTAAGTCTATAAGCGTTGAGCCAAAGCCATTGGAAAATGAGGCAAAATCCATTGATAACCAAGACGAGGCTTGTAATTTTTGAACGGGGTGTCTAGATACCATTTTCAGTCTTTTGACTAGGGCTTGGTGGAACGTATACCCACCTTATGCAACATATAAGCCAGAATGGCACTCACCAGGTTGTCGTAAGTTTCATGGTCATGGTTTTGAAAACCAATTGAGCACGAAAAGCTTCCCACGACAAAATACTCATGGTGGGTCTATGAAATAAATCTTGAAGGGTTTGGATACCCTTGTGGAACTGGGGGCCTTAATCCAAGGAAGCTTGGGAAACAACCAACCCACACTAGCAGAAAGAGGAGACCACCAAATATTGTGTTGATTGAATGAGAGCCCATCATGAAATCTAGTCCTAGTTTAGGGGATCCTAGGCCTGACCGCCTTTCAGGCACGCCAAATTCTTTTGGAAACAAAGGTACCCAAAATCTAAACTAGCTCCCTCATAACAAGAAGGGTTTGAAAGCCAATTCCCTTCCAAGAAGGTCTATGGATGGGATAACCCACTTCAATACAATGCCTGAGGAGAATTTTCTAGGCCTCATTGCCAATAAAAGAATAGATAATCCAATTGACACAAAGAGAAATCCATTGTTGCTAAGTGGAAAGAAGGCCAAGCCCACCAAAATCTCTGGGGAGGCAACAAACCTCCTAGGAAACATGGTAAAAGCTTTTGTGAGTCTCAAAAGAGGCCCCAAAAAATCTTTGAGAAATTTTTCCAACTTCGCATAAGAGGTTAGAAGGGGCCCAACATGAGGAGTAATACACATTAGTCGCTACTAATATTTTGGAGCACACTTGAAATTTACCAGCCAAAGAGAGCATCTTGGTGATCTAGAAGGCTAATTTCTGCTCAATCCGAGATAGAACTACTTGCCAGAGATTAGCAAAAGAGGCCTGAAAGGCAAAAGGGATGCCAAGAAATTGAAAGATTTTTCCAAGAGCAATCCACTTCCACCTATATTGCTGAATCCAGAGAGGACTAGGAAGAATGAATTGTTTATAACACAAGGTTTTGTGCCACTGAATGACAAAACCATAGGCCAAGCAAAAGGTCTCTAGATAACCAATAGCAGCTTTGACATTATCTTCTTCTTCTAGCAAGGTAAGGAACGAACCATTGACAAAGTGGCCATTAACCAGCTGAGTTGGAAAATTAGGAAAGGAGATCCCTCGAACAAGCCCCTAGGAAACATAATGAGCAAGAAGATAGCCAAACCCCTTAGCAGTCAACACATAAAGCGAGGGGGCAAGTAGGTAGCCTTGATGAATGGAGTGGAACAAATCAAAGGATTTAGATTGGTGATCATTAATGGTGATACGATCTAAAGCTTCAGAAAACAACATTTTCACAGACTAAATGAAATTTGGGTCAAATCCCAGTGCAAAAAGCATAGCTAAAATGAAGGGCCATTCTATGCGGTCATAATCTTTGGTAAAATCAATTTTGAGAAAAAAATCCTTTTGATTAAAGTGTCTTGCCCACTCCATGCCTTTCCAGACAACAATTATGTTGTCCAAGATGAACCTAGATTTAATAAAACTAGTTTGCTTAAGGTGCATAATTTGAGGAAAAAGATGACGGATTTTTAAAGCAAGGGCTTTGACGATTATTTTGTAGGAAACATTGAGGAGTGTTGTGGACCGCAAATTACAGATATCCTCAGGATCACTAGTTTTAGGTATGAATTTTATATTGCCTTTGTTGATAAGATTACCTAGGTAGTTAGAATGAAAAGCTTCAAGGTAAACTTTATGTAGATCCTTCCCCACACAATCCCAAAGAGCTTTGTAAAACTCGCATGAGAACCTATCAATTCCTGGAGGTTTGTCATCAACCATAGTGTAGGAAGCTTCTTTGAGGTCTTCAATTGTGAGAAATTTCTCGCAAAAAGCTTTCTAGGCTGAGGAAAGCCTATTTGGCACAACAACAAGGAAATCTTGGAGTACATTATTCTGCTCAGGAGTATAATCTTGGGCTACGAAAACTTGCTCATAGTGCTTAACAAATGCTTGGAGAATATCAGGCAATTTTGAAAGCACATTATTACCATCTTTGATTCACTTGATGCTAGGTGACCAATGTTTGGTTTGAAGAGCCAAAAAAATTCTTTCGAGGCATGGTCCCCAATCTTGAGCCAGTGTAATCTGGCCTTGATTTGCACTCCTTCGGCCACATGTAATTATCAACAACTTGCTTTTAATGTCTTAACTCCGCAACCCTGACTTGCGGATAAGGGTAGAAGGGGTTAGCCGCCAAAGCCGAGCAGTGGTGGCACAGAGGTCAGACACTGTCACTTCATAAGACTATCTGCAAAAAATAGCTAGTTGGCACCCATAAATGTGAAGAAACCTCATGGTACGAGTGATGGCATCATTCCACCACTTGATCTAGCTAGTTGAGTGGGGCGGTTTGCATTCAAGATTCCAGATAGTGTTGATATGGGTCAGTGCGGGCTGGTGACTTAGTAGAGAGGTGTTCAAAAAAAATTGGGTCCTATTAGTGTGGGGCTGCCTTACTTGCTATTCAATGCAAAATAATATGGAAAAGTGGTTTGACAACATCACATCCACTAATGGCTTAATCGGAAGTGGTGAAGAGCTAGTAAAGGAGAAAGAAGATTGAGCCAAGATCATGGCATGATCAAGGCATTTAAATATCTTGTCAAACCCAACTTGATAATTGCACCAAGTATGCCAAAGAGAATGAGAATGGCAGGGACCAATATTGAGGTTGGAAAGACCCAATTTATTATGCATGTAAAGCCAGGCCTCTCTTTCACCAACTGCCCATCAAAATGTTATAGTACCATCCTTGTCATATGCCATCTCAACCATATTAAAACCCCCACAAAGAATCCAAGTAGAAACTGGCAATGAGTCAACAATCCATTTCTAGAGAAGAGATCTTTCAACAACATCATTCAAGGCATAAACATTAATAATCCCAATGGAATGATTATCAATGTTTGAAAGAATCTAGATGATACAATGTGTGGGGTTATACCCATGATCAACCACAAAATAATGCCACTATGGGGACAACATGGTGACCGCACCACCACATCCAACCTCATGATTAAAACAAAACATCTTACTAGCTGGCCAAATAGTTTGAAAAGCAAAAGAGAGAAAAAAACCAACAACTTTCACTTCCTGAAGACACAACACATCAATACTAGCATATTTATGAAGAGTATCCCTAACAAAATATTTCCTAGAGAGGTCTATTAGACCTTGAACATTCTAGGAAAGAAAATTCATGTTAGAAACTCAACCATTTCATATGATTTCAGCTCTTCTAGAGAGGAAAAATGATTCTACAAAAATTCTAGGGGGATTGACCCAATTTGAATGGGGGGAGACGGATGTCTCCATTTTTCTTGAACATATTCTCCTTCTTCAAGAGGTTGAGAAGGGCTGCAAGATCTTGAATGGATGAGCAACATCCTATGGTTCCTTTTGTTCCTCCCCTTAGGGAAGAAAAGCAACCTATGGTTAATCAACCCATTCCTACACAAACACAACTTGAAAACAAAACCAAAATAAATAGAGGTGCTCGAGAGCATATATGTAGACTTTGTGCCCTTTCTCGTAAGTTACATGAAGAGTTAAATAAAGAAATCAAAATCCAAACTTGACCAAAGCAATGCATGATGACCCTCCTCCCCAACCAAAATAAAATGATCCAATACAACAATCACAACAAGATTTGAACTCTTCGATGGACATTATCATTCATCCTCCTCTTGTGATTAACTTGGATGACGATGAGGAAACAACTAAAATCGATGAAGAGGTGCATAATGAATTGAACACATTGTTTTCCTCTTCCATGAGCTTAAATGACAAATCTCCTATAAATAGTGTTGAACCTGGTGCTTCTCCTAGTTTGGCACTTGCTCTTGTCCCTTTGGCTAGTTTCCCACCCTTGGCATACATAGAAGATGATTAGGAGGCAGATGACTTGCTCATAGTTGACTCACCTTTTCCTTACCAGTCTTTTGCATTTTCTTTCTTTTTCTCTTTTTCTTTTGTGTGATTTCATGTGCGTAATGTGATCCCCTGTGATGTTCTGTTTGATTTTCTCTCTATTTGTGACATTCCTCTATTTACATACCTTCATTCTTCTCTATTTTGTGCATCGCTTTTTCTTTTCATCTTTATCTTTTTTCTTGTTTTTTCCTTTTGGGGATGATGCAAGGCATCGAGACATTCATGTCTCCTTCATGTTGAACCAAAATATTTTTATTTTTCTTTCGCCTTTTCCTTTTTCCTTTTTCTTGTGTTTTCCTTTTGGGGATGACGCAAGGCATTGAAACACCCTATGTCTCTTCCATGTTGACCCAAAAGGCTTTCTTTTCCTTTGCCTTTTCATTTTCTCTTTTTTCTTTTTTCGTGTGTTTTTATTTTGGGGATGACACAAGGCATCAAAACATTCATGTTTCTTCCATGTTGACCCAAAATATTTTATTTGTTTTCACTCTCTTTGTGTCATTCTTCTAGTTCTATGTGTATTTGGGGGATGATGACAGTTCCAAGCTCTATAATAAAATCATTACAACAAAGAACATACTAACGTCAAATCCATAGATTCCTTATGTGTTTTTTGTTTTCATTTTGGGGGAAACCCCTCTTCCTTTCCTTTTTCTCACATGACACTGCTCTACTCAAAAAAAAATATCTTGGAATAGGGCTTTCCAAGTTGGCTCTCATGTCTTCTTTCTTGTTTGTATTTTCATTTGCTACTTTAAAGTAATTGATCATAGTATAGTGTTTAGCAATTCCTTTAAAGTGGGGGCATACATTGGTATTATTCTTTTGCATTTCCCTTTGCTTGGTTCTTAGTGTAGCATTCTTACTTCATACGATGTGTTCGTCGCTTTGTGGATGACATTGGGTGTAATGTCCTTCATGAGTGTGACTTCTCTCAGCATATTACATTCATCTTAGTGGCTTGATGTGATGCACTACAGCACCGAAGTTGTGAATCTTCTATTCTTTGATTGGTCCTCTCTTGGATACATTAGGCACAATGTTCCCTAAGTTAAAGACCTCACATGAACTAAGCAAGACTCCTTTGAACATTCTTTGCATATTGCATATTGCATTTTTTGTTATATGGCCACCTTGCATAATACAATTGCATGCTTGTGGAGCCATCGAGTTTCTTCATGAGCTCCAAGCATACAAATTTTTTCTTGTCTCATGAAGCTCAAAAAATCATTTTTGTGTGGCACATTATTAAAGTTATTAGGAGGTATAACTTTGGTATGGTAGAGCGGGAAGCCTAATTTGAGGCATGAATTTCCCCATAGCCACGTGCACGTGTGTGAGTGCATACCAACCATGAGTGTATGTTTCTCACCTTTTAGGACTTCTCACCTAGTAGATAGCCAGGAGTTTCATTGCCTCAGAGCAAGTATGCATTTTTCTGGACAAACAAACTAGATCTGATCCACATCAGGTTGGACAAACGGTCAAAGCTTGATCCAATTCTTTCTTTCCTTTTCTTTTCTATTTTTCTTTTTTGGTAGTGTATGATTGGCCTTGTTGTTGTTCTTTATATCATTTTCATGTGTGTTCCTTTGTACTTATGTTTGGTTTGCCATGGCATCTTGATCCTAGGGGCTTGATCACCCCTCTTGATTGTTCTTGCCTCATCTTGCTAGCATTGGTTCATTGGAACCCCTCTTGGTGTGTGTTTTTCTACTTTGGTGTGAGTTTAAAACAAGTTCATCCTCTCACTAAAGTGGGGGCTAAATGTAGTGTCGAAAAAAGGATCCTTTGACAATTTTTGCACTCGTTTGGGTCCTTCTTGTGGATTTGGCTTAATGTTGCCTTGATTTAGTGTTGTAATGTGGATAACACATTCACATTAGGTCTTGGGCCCTTGTGAACTAATGGAACTTAATTGTGCCTTGCAGAACTTTTGTGAAGTGTTGTAACACACTTTCACACTTTTCTAGGGTTTTATCAATTAACTAAGCATAATTAATCTTAATCCTTGCCTTATTCAGAGTGTTGTAAAGTGTTGTAACAAACTTTCACATTCCCCTAGGCTTGCTATTAATAATTTGGCTTTCTTATGCTTTAATTGGCCCCACTTTGTATCCATAGGCCTTATTTGTGTGTATTTTTTAGATTAATTCTAACAAAAGGCATTTAAAACATAAAAATCCTGAAAAACCCACCTCAAATTCCTAAGGTGGGACTCATTCGCCCCTTAGGTGGGACCCATTCACCCAGGGTGGTGAATGAATCCCCTTTAACTTAAAATTCAAATTTTATTTAAAATTTTGGTGGGATTTTATTCTCCAAGATCTAAGGTCGACCTGTAGTGTTGTAATTTCGGGAATTATTACATAAGTGAGTATAAATACAAGGTTCTTTCTCTCATTTCATCCTATCAAACAATCAAATATTCATGCATAGAGTTCATAAGAGAATTTGAACATTCACAAGAGCATTCAAGGAATTTTAAGGGTAGATTATCAAGCATTCAAGAGCATTCTTCAAGTGTCTTTCATCATGTCAAAGATTGCTTCCATCATGTTGTTTTAGAGCTAACAATTGTGATGTAGGATTTTTGTTTCAAGCAAGCATTGCATTCAAGATTTATCAACATCAAGCTAGATTTCAAGTCCTCATCCATTCAAGTCATTACTTACATGTTTGTTACACTTTATTGCAAGGGTTTGGTGAGTTACAACATCATTATTTGTTCATTCATCATTCTCTATTTTATTTCATTTTATTTCAAGGGTTTAATTACCAACAAGGGTTTTGACCAAGGCAAACCCCTATTCACTAACCCCACAACATTTTTCCCTCACTTTACATGTGATTTGCAGGTGTAGGTTGTAGATTTATCAAGGAGAAAGATTGGAAAAGTTTTCATCAAGTTGTCAAAAAATTCAAAGTTGTCAAAGTTGTAAACAAGCCTTGGAGAAGCTTAGAGAAGGTCTACAAGATGAATTTTGTAGTTTTGAACTTGGATTTGAATTAGGAACAAAAGAGTAGATTGAGAGCTACAAAATCTAGTTTTGAATTTCTAGAAATCCAGAAGTGGACTGATTCGCCACTATTGGCGAATGAGTCCCACTATACCTATCTATCATGGATTTTTGTAGATCTGAGTACCCATTTTTTCGAAACCTGTTTTGGCACAGTTTACTAGAAAGTGGACTAATTTTCCCAAACTAGCATATGAGTCCCAATTAGCATTAACAATTTTTTTTTTAGGATTCTAGACCTCCATTTTGCCTCCTTCAACTTCCCAGGTGCACATTTCCAGTTTCATAGTTTTCTGTTACATTTTACTTGCATTTCTAGGTCATTTTGCATATCACACTATGTTTTCCAACGTTTTGTCTTTTCTAAGTTTACACTTGATGGTGAACCCTCATTAGTTGTTATCATTTATCTAGAACCTTCCCTTTGTCATATTTCAATCTCCTTTGCATTGAAATCTCAAGGGTTTGTTCTTGAGTGAAAGGTTGAAAAATTAGAGTGTCTCTCTCCTTTTAGGTCCAAAACCCTAGAAGTGAAAGAAAGCACCTCTCCCCAAATTTTTTTTCATTTTAGATAGCTAGGGAGTTTTGGAGATGGAATATATGGCAAAAATAATTCTTGTCAAGTAGCCCAAAATTGTGAGCAAAAGGCATATCTAAAACTCCACCTACACAATCCTCATGCCTTTTCAATGTGTATTGGTAGCCCCTCTTCAACAGAGGGCATAATGGATCTATTCTAAAATTGTGTTCCATTGAATTTCTATATTATGTCACTAATTAGACAAATGGAACACACTTTGTCAATACCCATGTTCATTTCTAATTTTCAACCCTAAATGTTTGAATTTTTTTAAACAAATGAAAATGGCAATACATCTATAATGACTCATAAGATCTCTTCACCACTCTCCTACATTCTAATACTCATTGTAAATAATATAACTAGACCTATAGAAAATACCCATTGTTAGTCAAATACATACAATTAAAAAAAATGCACATATTTTCTTTGTGAAAAGTGTGATAAAACCCCTAACATGTTGAATCAACATAAACAACAATAAATATACTTGTATATATCACCTTGACATTGTAATTCAAAAAAGAATATGTAGATTCATTATTTCAACATAGAAATATTGCATCAAAGAGAAGAATTGTATAGCTTCAAGGGAACGAGCCTATAGTTCGTGGTCAAGAAAGACTGTGGCCAGATGATGAAGCAATTTTAAATCAAAACATTCTATTTTAGGGTTGATTCCAGGCCTACTATATCATAAGCCCTTTGGAGGTTGTCAAAGCAGGTAGAAAATAACCTATTTACTATCCATATAGATAACATCCAATGTTGAGACTATTTGGAGATTGCAAAAGAGCCCCTGCAAAAGTGATATGGAGTCAGGTATTTTAGAGTTAGGAGTTGGAACCAAAATGAACGAATATAATTAGGTGCCCATTTTGAAATGGATGTGAAATTTAATTTAATGTGTTTAAACGAATCTGAGCCATTCATCATTTTCCACCATTTTTGGGTTATTTTTCGTGTTTCCCTCCAAACTCATCCTCACTTATTGAAAATCTAGATTCAATGAGGGTTTAAGAGTATGTTTATTAAAATGAAAATTACGACAAAGATCCTAATAATGAGCACATTTAGGTTTTAACATTATGTTATCAATTTATATTAAACATATTAATATTTTACTATTTAAATTAAATTAATAAAACTTCTTTAAATATTTTTTATATTTTTATATTTTAATAGTTTTATAAATATTATAATATATTATATATATTATTATATTGTAAGATAGGGGGACTAACCACGTCAAGGCTCCAAGTCATGAAGAGCTGAGAGCAGAGCACTGCCCTAACTTGCCTCACTCTAAAAGATGCCTTAGGGTAAGGACCAAGAATGATGAGCACTATAACGTCTTTCTACCACTCTACAGATCCTGGACTTAGGTTTTTTCTAGGTGAGCTAGATTTTGGAGTCAATACTGTGTCTCAAATAGCTCTCTATCTAAGGATGACATCACAGTTCTGGGACGACAGTGCGACACGTTGGTGTCTCTCTGGCGCGCTAGCGTTTGTATGGCTAGAAAACAAAGAATTCAACATAAACTGCCAAAAGACCTACTAATGGCCTAGCTAGTTAATGTAGATGGTAAAAATAGAATAAGAAAGTATAGGAAATAGACAATAAAATGATAAAGCAAGTAAATAAGAACTAAGGTGACAAAGATGATCTCACCAATGTGCCAGTTCACCAACTAGCTCCACATGAACATTCACCTACACACACACAAGAAGGGGAAAATTATTGTGGCTATATAGGGGCATGCCTCAATCAAACCCCCATTTTGGTGTTTCCACCTCCACAGACAACCAGAAAGCAACGAAGTAGAATATGCGATAAAGGAAAGAAAAGAGAGCAATACACACTACAAAACAATACAATGCTACTTAACCAAATCACAAAAGGAGAGGAGTGAAAATTACCACCTCCACCCAAAATCTCACTAGCCAATGGAGGAGATATGGACTTGGAAAATTCACCACAACCGCAACTATAATGAAGGGAGGTCTCACAAGACTCCAAGCTAACACTTCTATGGCTTGCTTCACACTTGTAATGTAGAGTTGATGGAGTGTTGCTGCAATGGAGTACTGAAATTTTGCTTGAGAGTGAAGTGAATGCTTAGAATTCTCAAGAGAATTGCTAGAGAATGCAAGAGAATGGCTAGAAGATGAAGTGAAGTGAGAATGAGTGAATTTGAAGGAAAAATGAGGAAGAATCTGCCATTTTTGGGTCGGTTGGTCGAAGAGGGACACTACAATTTTGCCCCAATTAGGTGTGTAATGCCTCTTCCAACTTCAGATGTAGGAATTTGTTAGGGACGATAGCACGTCGTGTGGACATTTGCACGCTGCGTGCATATCCCCAAAAAATATTGTCCCATTGACACAAAGTACAAATGCCAAGTGGACATAAGGCAATTGGGTGATGTGGAATTTTTCCTTCGGATTTGATTTTCTAAGGTGAGGGTGTGTGAAAGGGGAATTTGCGTAGGGGGTGCAAATTCGCTCCTATACATTTTTTCCCCACCTTAGCAAGCACGAGCACTGATGAGTGCTTCAGTAAAGTAGATCAAAGAGTTAGTAGGTTAGAAATTTATAGTTGAACCATCAAGTAAGCAGGCTATGATCTGGCGAACTTGAAAGTGTGGGATAGGAAAAGGACTACACAAGTACTCTCCCTGAGGAGTTTTGAACAAAAGACTTTATAGCCCCACAGAACTATGAAGCTACACAAAGTACACCGAAGACCCTTAGACCAACAATGGACAAATCCCATAGGATAAAAGCATCTCATAGGCCTACAGACCTATAAGGAGGCAACCCCCAAGATCTCTTACATGAAGGAAGCCCTGTGAAGTAAGTGTCTTATAGGTCCACAAACCTGCAATAAGGCAACCCCCAAGATCTATCACATGAAGGAAGCCTAGAGAAGTAAGTGTCTTACAGGCCTATGGACCTACAAGGAGGTGTCCCCAAAGTTCTCTCACATGAAGGAAACATAAAGAAGTAGATTCTATAGAGTCGGATTGGAAAGCAGCCTTACAAGCGCACCTTCAAAGTGACATGTTTACCTGTTGATAAAACATACCCAAAAACAAAGCAACCATGTAGGAAAATAAGTGGACAATCTCGTAGATCGTCAACAAGTTGGAAGGATTTCAAAGGGGCCCTCAGAAACCCAACATGAAGAGGGGTCTATTGAAGGGACACGTTGTTTGAAAGTGCAAAAGAGAAGTTTTTTTCTCAGATAGATTCATCACGAAGGAATCCTTTCAAAAGATGTTCTTTTCATCAAGGAATTTGAAAGGAAGAAAATGCCCCGTCGTGAGGGGAAGGCTAAAGTTGCTCCCACCTCAGAGGAAAGTTCTTAAGATCTTTCTTTGTGAACCCATGATAAAGGAAACACGTTCCATTAGGGGTCCAAGTCAAGAATGTGATTCTTGAAAAAGTTTGCAAAGATTCTCGAGAAAAGATTTGTTGGCAACAAATGCATTTTCTAAAAATTGAAGTGTCATAGAAATGGCATTGTCAAACATGCGAGGGACAACTCAAACAAAGAAGAGAGAAAGATAAGAAAAAAGAAAAAGAGAAATAATTACTATAGACACCCAAATTTGATCACTCCCGTATGATCAAATTTACCTCTTTATTCATCCATTCTGTCAATATTAATTTATTTAATTAATATTACACTTCCCACATAAGGTTCTTAAAGTATTTAATTTAACAATTAAACACTTTATCTTGTACCTTTTTCCTCTCTAAATTAAATAAATACATCAATTTATTTAATTTAGTCATTTTAATCTTTTTGAATTAAAATCAATTTAAAATTCTTCTTTTCTCTCTCCTTGTCACATCCTCCATAATCCATCTCTAATTTGGATTAATTTAGTGGTGTAATTGATTCTTTATCCTCTTAATCAAGGATTAATGTCATCCTCGTACACATTTGTCCTTTGTCTCTAATCTTCCATTAATTATCATAATCAATTTTGCACAACTTTAATCAAAGTCATTAGCCACTTTTAGCACCACTTTTTAGTCAATCTTTCCATTTGCCTTTCTTGGCATTGACCCTCTTTCCTATGTGAATTTTTAATTCACTTTTATTCATCCTAGGTCTCCCTCCTCCCCATGTGAATTTTTAATTCACATTTTATCCTTCCAAGGCTTCTAGAATATTTGACTTGTCACCTCATGCACATGTGACCAATTCCCACCTTTTTGGAGACCCTCTCTTATCCATTAGATTCTCCTAGGAATGTGAATTTTTAATTCATATTTATTTATTCAACCACTTTCTCTTTTCCCATGGAGATTTTTGAGGAATTCCAAAATTCTTCAAATGTCATTTTCATTCTCACTTGGGAACAAGAAGTTCCTTTTTGAGGAAATCTTCTCACTCCCCAAGGTACTTGGAAGGTACTTGTCCTTCCTCCACATCATGTACCTCCCTTCCACATCACCTACACATCATCTCACCCTTAGCCACTTAGCATTCCACATGTCAAGATGTGAGGGCTTATGAGTCCTCAACTCACCTTAGCCCTTCATCTTAGCCTTGTTGGATAAATCTCAACCATTGAATTCTCTATAGAATTCAAGTTTCTCTTTAAATACCCCCTCCTCTAAGGCATTTCTAACACTTAGTCATTTTTGCAACTAAATACTGTCATTTTGTGCACTCATCTAGCCATCCAATTTATCTATTTGCATTTGCATCCAACCATAGAGTTAAATATTGCATTTAGCCACATCAAGAGCCATCCAAGGAGCATAAAAAGTAATCCAAAATCAAGGGCCAACCAAGGAGTTTCAGCTGTAAAGGGAAGGTATAACCACTTGCAATTATTTTACTCTTTTTCTCTTTGCATTAACAAATTTCTTAGGCTAATCTTGAGGTGTTTCTTTGTTTTTTTCCATTGCATTTTAGTTGTTTAGAATAGGTAAAACATTTAGATATCACAAGTACAAACAGAGGACATAGGAGGAATGGTTTCATGGGGTCAGATCTACTCATGCTTATATAAATAATAGTTAATTGCAGTGCAAGGTGAAAGGTCATCAATCCCCACTAGATCAGGAAGAATGCATGGAAAACAAAGTAAAAATAAAAAATTGGGTCAACATGGAAGGGAAGCCTAAATGCCCCTAACTCTTTGCATCATCCCCAATTGTTTGAAAATCAAACACAAACATGGAAGAATGATGATACAGATAGAAGAGGGTTCATGACACAAAATCACTCCTATATCCAAGCACCAATAAGGGTTACAAGGGTCATCCAAGAACACATAGCACAATCATAGGGGAACACATCACACACACACACATCTAATCTAAAGATAAAGAAGAGACATCCCCCTAACACTCATCGATGAAGAGGTCATCCACTTCCCAATCTAGATCATCATAAGAGGTAGGAGGATGACCCTTTAGTGGTGGAATATTAAGGGGGGGGCTTTTGACCCTCCTGCAACAAGGGCTAAGGAAGAAGGCCCTACAAGGTCTTCTCTGCTGGCAAGGTTGGGACCTTGTCGAGAGAGTTAAACATGCAATTTAATGGAGTTGCATGTCGTACCTCAATGGACAGAGGGGACTACACTCGAGATTCACCAATTGGCTCATTGAGTGACTTGGGAGAGGTGAAAAACTCAAGGGAAGCGGGGACTTGCTTTGTTACTAGGATGAGACAAGCTAATGCAAAACCACCCTTTGGAGAAGGTGGGCTCCTCTTATGCCCTCCATTTCTTGAAGGGCCAACCTCTATCTTCTGCTTCATAGGGGGTGTGAACTCCCCACAAACGAGGCAAGAGGCAGAGAGGAGGAGGAGAAAACTATGGTGAATACCACTGATGTATTCGACATATCCACATGTTTAGGGAATGGGGGGATATTTAGGACAAACATCAACAATGGTGGCTCAATTGAAGGAGTGATGAACACCTTTACCCTTTTGGGGTCAGGTGCACTTACAGCAAGAGGCAGAAGTGAGACTAAACTATATTGAATGGAAGTAGAGGGGAGAAGAGAGGAGGACATAATAGGAGGCCCTGAAGCAGGGGTGGTCATCTCCTCTTCCTTCTTCTGTAAAGCAACCTACTTAGCTGCAAGAGCCTTTCATCGGTGCTTGCATTCATGTGCAAGGTAGTTTTTGCGACTCTTCGAGCTAGAGGCTCGAAGCTACGAAGGGATGAAAGACTCCTAGTTTGCCATAGGGGTGCCCATCACAGTCATTTTTGATAGAGGGATAGGCTCCTAAACTAGAGCAAGAGGAGTAGGTTTAGGAAAAATGGGGGGAGTTGACTCTAGTACCTCATAAGTGGGCATTTTCCTATTTACTGCTTTGGGAGTAGAAGTGGTAAGAGGCTGCAGAGGCCAGGACATAGAAGATTCCCCATGGGGACCCTTTCTTCTGCCATATCGAATGGGCCTAGGCTCTATGGGCAGAACAAGAAGCTCAAACATGGGACACTTACACTTTCTCCAAGCGGGAACCATAGGATTCTCTTGCAAATGTGAAACATAATCTAATGGTGCCACAATAGGGCGAGAGGAAGTGTCAGGCTACATAATGGAAAGGAACAGGGATATTGAGAGCACCTCTCTTCTTCCCTTCTACAAGCCTTAGCGGCATCACTGTTAGCTTTCAAACAAGCCCTATGTGAAACAACATAAGGTGATGGAGGATATCTCACTCTAGGCATTAAGCGCTCTTTCTTGTAATTTTTATAAGTTTGGTACAAGAGGTCCTTCCTAGGTGGGAGAGGACCAACAAGTGTAGGCCAAAAGTAATCTAAAGAATAACTTCAACACACAACTTGTGGTGTATAACTGGTGTCATGGATCATATACATAAAACCCTCATGAATAGACTTTAGGAATTTGTGCAAAACTGAGGGAACTACGTTCATAGCTACCAGCTAGGGGATACCCAACTTCACTCATAATAGTTCAAACCTCGGGATTATGTCAAACATAAGGTTTACGAATTTAGGTCCGACAAGGATTGAAAAGATGATGCTACCAAGGGGAGGTATGGAAATTTTGTTATGCGTATGGATGGTGCTCACAAGTGCATTATACCCATCTTTATGTAGGAAGTTAACTAACATAATCTCCTCGGTTATGATATTTACCTGAGACAGCGGGTCAACAAGAGCACCTACTATAGTGTTCCCGTTGATTCGTGCAGGGATATAAAAGAGGAAATAGTTCTCTATTCAAACCCGTCAATAGATCCTTCGAGGTGAAGATTATACTTAGACTACTACTCATAGGCTATGCACAGGGGATCAGATGTAGAAAAGAGGCCATCATGCACACTAAACGATACCCTCAAAAATCCCCCCAAAGGTTTACAATTAGACCGTGATCCAACTAAGGCTTCATTATGTAACACTTACAAAACCTTCCAACTATGCCTACTAGGGGTCACAGGTTGGGTTGTAAGGTGAAAGGTATCACAACACTCACACCTATAACACTCCTAGAACACGAGGAAAGGAGCCTTCAACACTGCAAAATGGAACCAAAATGGTTCACATTGGGCTGACCAAAAATGTAAGAGAGGGGGACCCACCATGTTAAGGCTCTAGGTCACGAAGAGCCAAGAATGGAGAGCTATCCTAACTTACCTCACTCTTAAAGATTCCTTGGGGTAAGGATCGGGAATGATGAACACTATAATGTACATCTACCACTCTAGAGATCTTGGATTTAGGTTTGGGCTAGGTGAGATGGTTTTTGGAGTCAATACCGTGTCTAAGACAACTCTCTATTTGAGGATGACATCAAAATTTTGGGACGAAAATGTAGTGCGTTGGTGTCTCTCTAGCGTGTTGGCGTCTGTATGACCAGAAAATAGCGAGTTCAACAAAAACTACCAAAAGACCTACTAACGGCCTAGCTAGTTAATCTAGATGGTAAAAACAAAATAATAAAGTATAGGAAATAGATACTAAAATGATAAAGCAAGTAAATAAGAACTAAGGTGACAAAGATGATCTTAGCAATGCGCCAGTTTTCTAGCTAGCTCCATATGAATGTTCACCTACACACACAAGAAGGGGAGAATTGTTGGGGCTATATAGCAGTCTACCTCAATTAGACCCCTGTTTTGGTGTTTCCACCTCCACGGACAGCCAAAAAGCAACGAAGTAGAATATGTGATAAAGGAAATAAAAGAGATAAATACACACTATAAAACAATACAATGCTAGTCAACCAAATCACAAAGAAGAGGAGTGAAACATTACCACCTCCACCCAAAATCTCACTAGCCAATGGAGGAGATATGGACTTGGCAAAGTCACCACAGCCACAACTGTGATGAAGGGAGGTCTTGCAAGACTCCAAGCCCACGCTTCTATGTCTTACTTCACACTTGCAAGGTGGAGTTGATGGAGTGCTACTACACTGGAGTGTTGAAATGTTACTTGAGTGTGAAGCGAATGCTTAAAATGCTCAAAAGAATTGCTAGAGAATGCAAGAGAATAGATAGAAGATGAAATGAAGTGAGAATGAGTGAATTTGAAGGAGGAATGAGGAAGAATATGCAATTTTTAGGTCGGTTGGTCGACGAGGGACATTACAATTCGGCCCCAATTGGATGTGTAATGCCTCTGCCAACTTTAGACGCAAGAATCTGTTAGGGACGACAACACACTACATGGACAACTACGCATTGTGTGTGTGTCCTCGACAAATATTCTCTCACTGAAACAAAGGACAAATGCCAAGTGGACAGAAGGCAGTTGGGTGATGTGGAATTTTTCCTTCGGATTTTATTTTCTAAGGTGAGGGTGGGTGAAAGGGTAATTTGTGTAGGGGGTGCAAATTCACTCCTATATATATATATAATTATATATAATATAATATAATATTATATAATATATATTATAATATATATTATATATATTATATTATATAATATCATATTATATTGTAATATAATATATTATATTGTAATATAATATATTATATTGTAATATAATATATTATATTGTAATATAATATATTATATTGTAATATAATACAATATAATATAATATAATATATTGTATGTGTGAACATGAAAAAATAACCCTTCTACTTGTTCTCCTATTCAGGCCCTCCTAGTGGACTTTGGCTTATTTTTTCCTAGATTTAATGTTGTAATGTGGCCAACACATTCACATTAGGTCTTGGACTCTTGAGAATCATTAAGACTCTAAGATGTCTTGTAAAAATGTTGTGAAGTGTTGTAACCCACTTTCACACTTTTCTAAGACCCTTTCATTATAATTCATCTAAATAACCCCTCTTCATCACTTATCAAATCTTATTTCAAAGTGTTGTAAAGATTTGTAACAAACTCTCATAATTTTCTAGACTTGTCATCATTAATTCAACTCTTTCTTATGTTTAAATGACCCCTTAATGCACTTTCCGGCCATACTTAAGTGTATTTTTGATAATATTCCCATTAAACATTATTAAATGCACTTTAATTCCTGACACCCAGTAAAACTTCCCTGGTGGGACCAAGTTGCCACCTGGGGTGACTTAGTCCTACTAGGCACAAAAATCAAAATAATTTCAATTTTTTAGCGGGATTTTATTCTCTTACCCTTGAGGTCAGAATGTGATGTGTTATTTTTGGAAAATATTGTAAAATCAAGTATAAATAAAGGTTTTTTCCTCTCATTTTAGACCTAATTCATCCAACACTCAAGCAATTAATCTCTTAATCATTCTCAAGCATTCAAGCACTCTAAGCATCATCAAGTCATCCATTGGAGCACTTCATTGCATATCTTCAGATTTCTACATTAAGGGTTTGGTGAGTTTATGATATTGCATGTTGTTTATTCATCATTCTATCTTCATTTCATCTTATTATCTAGGGTTTGATTACCAAAGTGGGGTTTGACCAAGGAAAACCCCTATTATGTAACCCTTAACCCTTTTTTCCCTCTTTACATGTGTGTTTGGAGGTCTTGTATGCATATTTATCAAATAGTAAAGTGTTAAAAAGGTGTTTTCAATCCATCAAAGTCATCAAAGTCAACAAATCCCTAATTGAAGCTTGGAGACCAATTTCAGTCTGTTTTCGACAGAATTTGGACTGGACACTTGTCAGAAAAGGATGTACAAACTGATAGCTACAGAATCCTACTCTGAATTTCTTGATATTCCCAAGTGGACTAAGTCGCCATCTATGGAGAACTAGTCCCACACTACCAAGCTTGAAAAGTGGTTTCTACATTTTTGGATACCCATTTGGCAGATTCTTGTTTTGACAAATTTTCCCTAAAACTAGACTAAGTCGCCCAGCTTGGAATAAATGTCCCAGTCAACATTTCCAATCAATTCTATAGGATTCTAAAGCCTCTTTGCATTAAAATTTATATTCTAGTTGCACCTCTCCAATCTTGTTTAATTTTTTCATTGTTTACTTGCATCCTTATGTGTTTTTGCATACATCATTGTCTTCCAGCACTTTGCATTTCTTAGGTTTAACATTAATAATCATCTTTCTTTTCCATTTTATTACATATAGACATTGCATCTAGCCATATTCCATCCATCCTTGCATTAATTTTGAGTGTTTACATTGCATTTTGGCCCATCTTTCTCCTTTTAGGTGAAAAACCCTAGATGTGCTAGAAAGACCCTTGGAGGCCAAAATCTTTCTTTACATTTTGGTGAATCTAACTTTTGAACATTTTCTTTCCAATTTTAGGTGCATTTTCATCCTAAGTTTAACTTGTATTAGCATTGCATTAAGTGTTGCATTGCTTAAAATGCATCCTAGGATTTTAAAAAATTGCACTAGTGAAAAACTCATATAGCTTGCATTTTTACATTTTATTTCATTGGAAATTAATAAAAATCTGCATTCTCACAATGTGGTTGCATTTGTGCATCTTAAAAAAATCAAATTGCATTCAAAATTTATGAAAAAACTCAAAAAAAATCATCACTGGGACTAATTCGCCACACTGGGCGACTTAGTCCTTTTGCACATTTTGCATTGTAATTTCTGGCATTTTTAAGCATTTTCTGCATTTTTAGTTTTCTAATATTGCATTCTATCATACTTTCCAGATTTTTTGTTTTATTCTATTTTTTGCTTTCAACATGGCTTTTTGCTTTAGTAAGTTTTGGATGTCATTAAAATATTTAGTGGACATGTCAAATTGTTCCTTTGGAACTGATCCTAATGAACTTGAGCTTCCTCATGCTCCTTCAACTCCTCATGAATTTCCTCCTCATGATGTTGACATCATTGGAGAAGATGATGATAGCATGAATAAGTTCTTACACGAATGTCTTGACAACCTTGAAGCTAATGCATCCTTTTATCCATCCATGAAACAACATGACCTTCCCACAATCTCAACTTCTCATATGTTTGGTTAACTGCATCCTGAAAAAAATGAAGGACCTAAGTTCCCTCCATCAGGTGGACCTAGTTCCTCTAAACAAGCAACTCCTGAACCATTCTATGATAAAAAAGTTACAAACACACCAATCAACCTTGAAGAAACTTATGGAAAAGTTTTTACAATCTTAAGAAAACAAGGATGTGACACCACAACTAAACATAACATTCATCAAATTTTAGATTAACATCCAAAAGATGAAAACACAAAAGGGTTAGGATATCAAGATCCTCCTCATGATAACAAGTCTCCTTTAGAATACTAGAGACTTTGTGATGATGGCGCGGTGATCTTTGATTCCCCTCATGATCTGAATGTCCTCCTTCCACGTGAACAACCCTTACATGATACCAATGACAAGGATGATAGGATCCCCATGGGTCCTCTTCCTCCTTCAATCCATGAAAAGGGTGAATCTAGCAAACACAAATGACCTTACAAGTTGAAAAAACTAAAGTTTCCTCTCCATCCACCACCTGAATGTGAAAGGAAATTTAAAATCCTTCTAAACAAAGGGCTCATATTATTATCACCTATAAATAGGTTGGTTATCTATCCTAAAGATGCTAATGTTCCACATTGCACTTATCATCGTGTTCTTGAACATAGAAGTGATGAGTATCCCCAAATAAAAGAAATACTAAACAAGTATCATTTTGATGGCAATAATTTCTATCCAATAAATCCTTAAACCACTACCAAAACCCTCATCATGGAATAGTTGTAGAATCTTCCATTCTCACTATTACATGACCTTTCCCATAACCTATCTCGGCTCATTCTTGTCTTGCACTCAGTGGGGGCAAGAAGTTGTTAGCCTTGTCCTAGTAATGTATTTTTCCTTGTCCCTCAGCTGCATTATTCACCTCTCACTCATAACAATTGAGATTGGGAGGTGGATGACTTGCTTGATGGTTGACTTGCATTTGCCTTTACTAGTCTTTTGCACTTTCTTTTTCTTTTGTTTGTATGTGTATCGTGTTCCCCCGTAACATGGTGTTTGATGTTCTCTCTTTGTGACATTCCTCTATTTGTACCTTCATTCTTCGATATGTCATACATCACTTTTTCCTTTCACTTTTCTTTTCCTTTTGGGAATGATGCAAAGTGTTGAGATGCCCTATGTCTCTTCCATGTTGAC